>CM042168.1:82717397-82749897 GCA_023376005.1 Doryteuthis pealeii
GTGGCGGCCATTTGCCGTACGGCTTCCTCCACATGCGCCTCGTCAGCAAACTGTTCGTCCAATTCTGACCACCTGCTTGCATAGCCACACCTACCAACGAGAGAGCCTAACAGACGTTAATTTCCAAACAGCCTTCTCACTCGTGACCCTACTATTTATTATAAAAAGATGAAATTAGCACTAACGTTTTCACTCGTGACCCTAGTATTTATTAAATAGGGTCAAAAGATGAAGTTAGCATTAACGAGAGGCCCTAACAGACGTTAATTTCCAAACAGCCTTCTCACTCGTGACCCTACTATTTATTATAAAAAGATGAAGTTAGCACTAACAAGAGGCCCTAACAGACGTTAATTTCCAAACAGCCTTCTCACTCGTGACCCTACTATTTATTATACAAAGATGAAGTTAGCACTAACAAGAGGACCTAACAGACGTTAATTTCCAAACAGCCTTCTCACTCGTGACCCTACTATTTATTATAAAAAGATGAAGTTGCCACTAACGAGAGGCCCTAACAGACGTTAATTTCCAAACAGTCTTCTCACTCGTGACCCTACTATTTATTATAAAAAGATGAAGTTGGCACTACAAGAGGCCCTAACAGACGTTAATTTCCAAACAGCCTTTCAATCGTGACCCTACTATTTATTATAAAAAGATGAAGTTGCCACTAACGAGAGGCCCTAACAGACGTTAATTTCCAAACAGTCTTCTCACTCGTGACCCTACTATTTATTATAAAAAGATGAAGTTGGCACTAACAAGAGGCCCTAACAGACGTTAATTTCCAAACAGCCTTTTCAATCGTGACCCTACTATTTATTATAAAAAGATGAAGTTGCCACTAACGAGAGGCCCTAACAGACGTTAATTTCCAAACAGTCTTCTCACTCGTGACCCTACTATTTATTATAAAAAGATGAAGTTGGCACTAACAAGAGGCCCTAACAGACGTTAATTTCCAAACAGCCTTTTTCAATCGTGACCCTACTATTTATTATAAAAAGATGAAGTTGCCACTAACGAGAGGCCCTAACAGACGTTAATTTCCAAACAGTCTTCTCACTCGTGACCCTACTATTTATTATAAAAAGATGAAATTAGCACTAAGTTTTCACTCGTGACCCTAGTATTTATTAATAGGGTCAAAAGATGAAGTTACATTAACGAGAGGCCCTAACAGACGTTAATTTCCAAACAGCCTTCTCACTCGTGACCCTACTATTTTTATAAAAAGATGAAGTAGCACTAACAAGACCCTAACAACGTTAATTTCCAACAGCCTTACCCTACTATTTATTATAAAAAGATGAAGTTGCACTAACGAGGCCCTAACAGACGTTAATTTCCAAACAGCCTTCTCACTCGTGACCCTACTATTATTATAAAAAGATGAAGTTGCCACTAACGAGAGCCCTAACAGACGTTAATTTCCAAACAGTCTTCTCACTCGTGACCCTACTATTTATTATAAAAAGATGAAGTTGGCACTAACAAGAGGCCCTAACAGACGTTAATTTCCAAAACAGCCTTTCAATCGTGACCCTACTATTTATTATAAAAAGATGAAGTTGCCACTAACGAGAGGCCCTAACAGACGTTAATTTCCAAACAGTCTCTCACTCGTGACCCTACTATTTATTATACAAAGATGAAGTTAGCACTAACAAGAGGACCTAACAGACGTTAATTTCCAAACAGCCTTCTCACTCGTGACCCTACTATTTATTATAAAAAGATGAAGTTGCCACTAACGAGAGGCCCTAACAGACGTTAATTTCCAAACAGTCTTCTCACTCGTGACCCTACTATTTATTATAAAAAGATGAAGTTGGCACTAACAAAGGCCCCTAACAGACGTTAATTTCCAAACAGCCTTTTCACGTGACCCTACTATTATTTATAAAAAGATGAAGTTGAACTAGAGGCCTAACAGCGTAATTCCAAACAGTCTTCTCACTCGACCCTACTATTTATTATAAAAGATGAACTAAACAAGAGGCCCTAACAGACGTTAATTTCCAAACAGCCTTTTCAATCGTGACCCTACTATTTATTATAAAAAGATGAAGTTGCCACTAACGAGAGCCCTAACAGACGTTAATTTCCAAACATCTTCTCACTCGTGACCCTACTATTTATTAAAAAGATGAAGTTGGCACTAACAAGAGGCCCTAACAGACGTTAATTTCCAAACAGCCTTCTCACTCATGACCCTACTATTTATTATAAAAAGATGAAGTTGGCACTAACAAGAGGCCCTAACAGACGTTAATTTCCAAACAGCCTTTTCAATCGTGACCCTACTATTTATTATAAAAAGATGAAGTTGGCACTAACGAGAGACCTAACAGACGTTAATTTCCAAATAACTACTTTCCAGGGAGACTCACTCGCGACACTACTATTTGTTATGAAAAACTAAAGTTGGCAAAGTGGCCTATTGTCGATATCACCCGGACAGCAAGTGAGTCTATCCCCTTTTTACTAGCGAAGAGAGATTGATTTTGCTAAGGTGGAACTCTATACTTACCATCAGCCTCCCAAGGAGGTGCTCATGGGGTAATAGTTAGAGCCGTTGGAAATGGACACGGTGACACGAGTTCAAATCCTGGACGAATTGTTTGCATTTAACATAGCAATAATACCCTTGGGAAAGGTATGCATCAACTATTCTCCCTCCAGCTATGGCTAAATAGTAGGTTTGATTGGATTCGTTAACCTTGGTACGGTAACCAGTCTAGGAGAAGGACAATTCTGAATTCAAACCTGTTAAACTCCGCTAAAAAATGACCTTGTGTCACATCCATTTTCGTGCGAAGGGGAAGGCAAATACATACCATCAGCTCCCTGCTTTACCGTACAGATAAGATTATCCAAACGTGACTGGAATTAGAACTCGCTTACTACAATGTCACAGCTTAGAGAGTTAGCCACTATTCCAAGGGGATTCCCCAACCTTGTGTATTTGGATGATAGTAAGATATATTTTCCAGAAATGAAAAATAACTAGAAACGCTTATATAAACAATTAGAATCTATAACCAAGACAACGAAACAAGGGGAACAAATGATATATCCACCTGTCAGCTGAGGCTGAAGAATACACCTACTGCACCTCTGCAGAGAGGTAAGACCCCCCCCCCAATGGGGCCACCTGTTGGTCGTTGGTGGTTAAAAAGAAATTCCTGGTATCAGAGCAGTTCATGACATGCAACACTTTACTTTGACCATGAATTAGGGTAGACGGGCTGTTGAAGAGATCCTCTTCAATTTATCAGCTGGTCGTGTCAGGCCTTAGTACCTATATGATTGTCCCTATTGTCCTTATGGCAAACCCCCATCTTCTTTTATCATAAATATGCTAGAAGGCAGTAGCTGAAGATTTTAATGTGTGGGTATGACGTTAAACTGCATCTAATGGTGAGGTTCCCGTTCTGAAGCTTTCGGGTGTGTAGTTGTTTGGGCTCCATCTATGGGTTAAATGGAAAAAAAAGATCAGTATAATTTTTTTTTTTTTAAATTGAGTTCGAAAAAAAAAAAAAGAAAGATTTTTAATACCCATTAAGAATGAATAAAATAGGTCTTCGGCATAAAAATAATCCAACCAACCCATCCAACCAATTCTATCAACGCATAGACTTAAAAACCAAATTTTTTGGCATGAAATGCCCCAAAAAGAGTTGACATGCCTTAAAATCAAAGCAACCACCCAACCAACCAACAAATCAATTCTATCAGCACACAGACTTAAAATCAAAATGTTTTTAGGCATAAAATAACCCAACAAGGGTTGACATGCCGTGAAATCCAACCAACCAACCAACAATTCTATCAGCGCACAGACGTAAAAAAACAAAACGTTATTTAGCATAAAATAACCCAACAAGGGTTGACATGCCGTGAAATCCAACCAACCAACCAAACAACAAACAATTCTATCAACGCACATACGTAAAAAACAAAACGTTATTTAGCATAAAATAACCCAACAAGGGTTGACATGCCGTGAAATCCAACCAACCAACCAACCAACCAACCAACCAGTTCTATCAACGCACAGACGTAAAAAACAAAACGTTATTTAGCATAAAATAACCCAACAAGGGTTGACATGCCGTAAAATCCAACAAACCAACAGCCAACCAAACAATTCTATCCAGCACACAGACGTAAAAAAAAAACATTTTTGGCTTAAAATAACCCAACAAGGGTTGACATGCCGTGAAATCCAACAAACAAAACAAACAACCAAACAATTCTATCAGCGCACAGACGTAAAAAAAAACATTTTGGCATAAAATAACCCAACAAGGGTTGACATGCCATGCAATACAACCAACCAACCAACCAACCAACCAACAACCAGCCTGTTAGCCCTTCACAGAAAATACTTATGTCATTGTCTGATATTCTCTACTAAATGCCATTGTTAATAAAAACAAGAACATAATCAAAGTAATTGTCATGCTGACCGCCATGATAAAGACAACCCCCACCCATTCCGCAATCTCTTGTAGATTTCCACCAAGTGTCCCTAATGCAGATGCATGACGATAAATCTGTCCGCCCAAACGCAGGGGACGCCCGAATATTTGTCTTCGTGCAAAGGAACGCTCGCTTCAAAATCGGGGTTCATTAATATTTATAAGGTGTAAAGGAGAAAACAAAAGGAAAACTTTTAAAGTTCTCTGGGTGAGGAGAAGGCCATCCAGGCATGCGCATGGAGGTCGGTTTCCGTGTGGGTAAGCGTGAGTGGGAGTCTACCGTGTGCTGGACTGCGACTTCGTAAAATAAGCGAGTTACACCCTTGTGTATTTCTCCGGTTTAGCTTAATCGGTAGAGCGTCTGCATCGGAAGCACAAGTTTCCGGGTTCGATACCGGCCCTTGCCCACAGTCAGCGTATGAACAGCACATATTCTGTGCGGTAAAGAGGAGAGCTGAGAGTAGGTGTGGCGCTCCACCTCAGACGCATAAAAAATGTCCCTGGTCTAGCGCTTGCTAAAAGGGGATAGACTCCTTCGCTGTCTGACTGATACCAACAATAGGCCACTCTCCTATTTTACCTACAATATATATATATAATATATCACTCTATACACTCACTACCACTTACACTACATATATGAAGCGACGCATCGTGAACAAAACCAATGCGTTTTACTTTCACCTAGACCTCATTTACGCCCGACAACCAACTTCTTTTCAGCATATGTGGCACACCTCTCTCAAATATCAAATCCACTCCCATACACACTCCAACTCATGAATAATCATCCAAAGAATACAGAAACTTAGAACTTCTACTAGCCAGTGGATCATCTCCTACTTTTNATAAAACAATTTCAAATGTAAACTTTAAATATGTATCTAAAATAAAACAAACTATATATAGATGTATAATACCAGTCATGTATTATTAAACTTTGTTTTAAAAAACAATGAGGACTGTCTAATGTTACATGTTCAAATTTTGAGTGTATTTATTCTATGTTATGACGATTTTGGGTAATGTGGACGTAAGCAGTGACGTAGTTATTGTTACAGACCAAAACCGGAAGCGAAGCTCCATTATTAATTTATCTGCTTTAGAAATACCTGAGACATAATAAATTTGTGCAAATTATTGTATTAGATTTCGACATTGTGTAACCCATATAGAGTTGATATGCCGTTAATCAAATAAACAAAACCTTTTGAGGATTGTTTTTCGGCTAAAAAACGGGTTTTGTTGACACAACCCCAATCGACATTCCGGAAGTTATGAGACGCACGACTGTACACTTTATATAAATGCTGTTAACTCGTTTTACAACACAATACTTTGATTACGCAATTGGTGCCAATCAGGGATTATACTGATGTCACGTAACATTATCAAACCTGTCTCATGTTACTCCCATGTAACTAGCACGACACTCTACTATATTCTTAAATGTGAGGTTCCAGGTCTGGAGGCCTGGGAATGTGAAGCGCCCCATTATCACCATTGTTCCTGGTTCACTCGGACCCAGTGTGGTAGTACCTGTTAGGGTCCCATCTATGGGTTAAATAGAAAAAATGTATTTATTAAAAAAAAAATGTGTATCATTAAGAATGAATTTATTTCAAAACTTTATCGGCATTAAATGACCTACTGAGGTTGATATGCCGTAAATCAAAACAAACCAAGCCTTTATCACCATTGCTCCAGGTCCCCTGTGTCCCGGAGTGGTTGTAGGTTTTAGGGTCCCATTTATGGGTTAAATTGAACAAAATGAGTTCTAAAATAATGTTTTTAAAAGAATACCATTTTGGAATTTTATGGCATGACAACCCTTGTTGGGTTATGTTATGCCGAAACATTTTGTCTTATTCCTTCTTGATGGATATTGAATATTGTTTTTTTTATATTGTTTTTTGAAAACTCAATTTTGTTAAACACTTTTTTAAAACTCATTTTTTCGGACCATATGACCTTAAGGCACCCCTTCCGCGATCTCGACTCGTGGGGACACTTTTCTCGTTTCCACCGTAAAAATCGGTTGTTTGTTAGAGGTTAGGGTTAGGGGTCAGGGTTTAGGGTTAGGGGTTAGGATTAGGGTTAGTTTTATGATTTAAAGAAAAATCTAAAAATCGTCTGGAACAAAATACCGGATTTTGACGGTGTAAATGGAAAAAAATGTCCCCACGAATCGAAATCGCAAAAGGGGTGCCTAAAGGTCATACGGTCCATTTTTTCTTCTATTTAAACCCCTAGGTAGGACCATAAATAGGGGTTTGGACTTTTTTTTTTTGGAAAACTCATTTTTTTTAAAAGCACAATTTTTCTTCTATTTAGCCCATAGGTGGGACCCTAATAGGTACTACCATCCGAGTCAGGTCGACCTGGAAGTCATGGTGATGAAGGGGACGGGGTACTCCACACTCCCCAAAGCTCCAGAACTGGAACTTCACCATTAGATCCCGTTAACGTTATAACCCAGGACACATGAGTGATTTGAAATAGGAGGCCAGGAAAAGTATGAGAATGTGTGGTGTGTGGGTGGGGTGGGGTGGGGGTGGATGCCTAATGTGGTGGGAGGTGGGTTGGGGTGGCGGAAGGATTATGTGTGTGTACGAGTCATTTATTTGCCACGTGCCGATAACCTTTTCGATTTTCCTCTTGTTGTTTTGCTTGCATTTCCGGTTTTGCTATCGGCCCGGATTGTTTTGAATTTTCTTTGCTTTTTTTTTTAAAATTGTTCCATTAGCCGACGCACAAATAGACCCACGCCCAAAATTTCGAGCTGACATAAAACTCACCACTCCAACCCCTCCCCCACCTTAACCACTTTTCTTTTTCTTTTTGAAAAAATAAATCATTCTCTCTTTCTTTCATCATTTGATTTCTCTCTTTCTTTCTTTTATTCATTTTCTTTTTCTTTTCTTCTTTTTTCTCTTTTTTTTTTTTTTCTTTTCTTCTTTTTTCTTATTCTTTCCTTTTTTTTCTTTTTTCTTTTTTCTTTCTTTTTTCATTTTTTTTTTCTTTTTTCTTTTTCTTCTTTTTATCTTTTCTTTCCTTTTTCTTTTTTCTTTATCTTTCTTTTTTTTCTTTTCTTTATTTTTCTTTTTTCTTTTTCTTCTTTTTCTTCTTTTTTTCTTCTTTTTCTTTCCCTTTTTTCTTTTTCTTTTTTCTTCTTTGGTTCTTATTCTTTCCTTTTTTTTGTTTTTTTCTTTTGCTTTTTTTTCTTTGTTTTTTCTTTCTTTCTCTTATTCACATTTTCTTTCTTTTTTGTTCTTTTTTTTCGGTTTGTTTTTCTTGTCCTTTCTTACCTTTTCATTCATTCACATCTTTCTTTTTTGTTTTTTCTGTTTTTGCTTCTTTCTTTTGTTCATTGATTTTGTCTTTTCTTTCTTCGAATCATTTTCATTTCTGGTTATTTTTTATTTCTTTATTTCTTTATTCTTTCTTTCTTTTCCGTGTTTTGCTTTTTATTTCTCTTTCTTTATTATTTAACAATTTTCTTTCTTTTCTTCCTTCTTCAACCTTTTTCCATTCATTATTCTTTTCTTCCTTTCTTTCTTTCTTTCTTTCTTTCGTTTTTTTCTATTTGATTGTTGTTTGCTTTTTCTGTACGTCAACCATTTCCTTTCTTTTTTCCCTTCTTCTTTTCATTTTTTCTTTTCTTTCTTCATCCTTTTTTATTCTTAACACTTTTTCTTTCTTTTTGATTTTTTTTTGTTTGCTCTTTCTTTATTCTCCATTTTCTTTTCTTTGTTTTTTCTTTCTTTCTCTGCTTTCTTTTTGCTTATTCTCTCTCTCTCTCTCTCTCTCTTCTCTCTCTCTCTCTCTCTCTCTCTCTCTCTCTCTCTTTCTTTCTTTCTTTCTTTCTTTCTTTCTTATTTATCTCATTCGCTTTTTTCTTTCCCAAATCATTCTCTCTTTCTTTCTATCATTTGCTTTGTTTCATTCGTTTTCTTATCTTCATGGTTTGTTAGTCCTTTATCTCCTTCAGCCATTTCTTTCTTTATTACTTTTTTTCTTTTTTCATTTCTTTCCTTTGCTCCTCCTCTACTTCAGCCATTTTCTTTCTGTTTTTCCTGTCGTTTTTTTTCTTGCTTGGGTTGATTACTCTTTTCCCTTCTTTCCTTTCTAAGCTTTTTCTTCTTGTTTTCTTTTCCTTTCTTTCTTTTTTCTTCTTTACCTTCTTTCTTCTTTTTTTCTTTCTTTCTTTTTTTTTTACTTTCTTTTTTTACTTGCTTGTTTATTTTGTTATTTCTCTTTCAGCCATTTCTTCCATTTTTTTTCTTATTTTTTATTTTTTTCTTCCCAATTTTCTCTCTTTCGTTCTTTCATTTAATTCTTGTTTATTTTGCTTCTTCAACTATTTCATTCATTCGTTCATTCTTTCTTTCGTTTACCTGTTCTTTCTTTCTCTCTTTTTCTTTTATTCCTTTCTTTTTTTCAGTGTTTTTTCCAGTAAAAAAAAATATTAAATATATATTACTTGATATATATATATATTATATATATATATATATATTATATATTTATAAAAAAAGGACAGGTCCACAAAATGTATTTTGTTCTCAGAAAAAAAATTTTATATAAAAATTTTTTTTCTGCAGAACAAAAATACATTTTGCGGAGTTTCCTTTTTTTTATAAAATTATTGAATTTTCCTCCCGTTGGAACCAAGAACAACATTTTTTATATTATATTATATTATAATTATATAATAATATATATATATATTAATATATAACATTTACTTGATATATATTATATATATATTATATATATAATAAATAAGTAAATATATATATATATATAAAGTAAAAAATATATATTAATACTTAAAGTAAATATATAATAGAAATATATATAATATATATTATATATATATATATAAGTAAATATTATATATATTATATATATATTATATATACCACCACTATATATATATATATATATATATATATATAATATATAAATTTATATATATATTATATATATATATAATATATTATATTGTAAGTAAAATAGACGGAGTGCCTATTGTTGGTATCAGTCAGACAGCGAAGGAGTCTATCCCCTTTTTCGCAAGCGCTAGACCAGGGACATTATTTTATGCGTTGGTGGTGAGCGCACACACCTATTCTCAGCTCTCCCACTCTTTAACCGCACACAGAAATCTGTGCTGTTCAATACGCTGATGCTGTGGGACAAAGGGCCGGTGCGAACGCCGGAACACTTGGTGCTTCCGATGCGAGACGCTCTACCGATTAAGCTACACGGAGCGGAGAATTACATAAGGGTGTAACTCGCAACACGGTAGACTCCACTCACCCTTACCCACCCGACGGAAACACCACACTCCATTGCACATGCCTGGATGGCCTTGGTCACTCACTCAACCAGAGAAACTTTAAAGAATTTTCATTTTTGTTTTCTCTCTTTACACCTTTAAATAATTTAATGAACCCCCGATTTTTGAAGCGAGCGTTCTTTGCACGAAAGACAATATCTCGGGCGTCCCCTGCGGTATTGGGCGCGACAGATTTTATCGGCATGCATTCTGCATTAGGGACCCTTGGGTGGAAATCTACAAGAAGGATTTGCGGAATGGGTGGGGGTTTGTCTTTTCTGGGTCAGCATGACAATTACTATTTGATTATGTTCTCTTGTTTTTTATTACAATTGGCATTTAGTAAGAGAGAATATCAGACAATGACATACAGTATTTCTTGTGGAAGGGCCTAACACGGTTGGTTGGTTGGTTTGGTTGTGTTGCAATGGCATGTAACCCTTGTTTGGGGGTTTATTTTAATGCCAAAATGTTTTTGTTGTTCTTTTACGTCTGTGGCGCTGATAGAATTGTTTGTTTTGGTGGTTGGTTTGGTTTGTGTTGGATTTCAATGCATGTCAAGCCCTTATTGGGTTATTTTATGGGCCTAAAAAAACTTTTTTTTTTTGGGGGGGGGTTACGTCTGTGCGCTGACTAGAACTGATTGATTGGTTTTGTTGGATTCACGGCATGTCAACCCGTTTATTGTGGTTTATTTTATGCCAAAACTTTTTTTTTTTTTGGGGGGGGGGGGGTAGCGTTCGTCGTGCGCTGATTCTGGTCGGGGGTTCGTCTGTAGCTAGACCTGATTGGTTTGGTTTTGTTGGGATTTCACCAGGCATGTCAACCCTTGGTTGGGTTATTTTTAATCCAAAAAACAATTTTGATTTCTAAAGTCTTGTGTGCTGTGCAAATTGGATTTGTTTGTTGGGTTGGGTGGTTTGCTTTGGATTTTTCAAAGGCATGTTCAAACTTCTTTGGGGGTATTTCATTGGCCAAAAATATTTGTTTTTTAGTCTATGCGTTGATAGAATTAATTGGGTTGGTTTGGTTGGTTGGTTGCACTGTCAATCCCTGTGTTGGAATTATTTTATGCGTGGAGACGCATTTTTATTCATTCTTGATGGGTATTTAAAAGTCTTTCTTTTTTTTTTTTTTTGTTTTCGAGACTCAATTTTAAAAAAAAAATTTTTATACCTGATCTTTTTTTTTTCCATTTAACCCAAGTGGAGCCCAAACACTACAGCAACCAAATCCGAAAGCTCAGAACGGGAACCTCTACCATTCGAGTGGCAATTTAAACGTCATATACCCACGACTTAAAAATCTTCAGTAACTGCCTTCTAGACCATTTATGAATAAAGAAGAAGATGGTGGTGTTGCCATACAGGAAATCAGGACAAAATCAATTAATAGGTACATACTTAAGGCCTGTACACGGTACACAGCTGATAATTGGAATGAGGATCTCTTCAAACAGCCGTCTCAGCCTAATTAATGGTCAAAGTAAAGCTGTTGGCATGTTCCATGAACTGATTTCTCGACACCATGGAATTTCTTTTTAAAACGCACCACGACCAACAGGTTGCCACCATTGGGGGGGCGGGGGTCTTACCTCTCTGCAGAGGTGCAGTAGGTGTATTCTGTCAGCCTAACTCGACAAGTGGAAGATATGTTGTTCCCCTTGTTTTCGTTGTCTTTGGTCTTATAGATTCTAATTGTTGTATGTAGCGTTTCTAGTTATTTTTGTTTTTCATTTCTGGAAAATATTATCTTACATATCATCCAATCTACACAAGAGTTTGGAAAGAATGCCCCTTGGAGGTAGTGGCTAAGCTCTAACTTAGCTGTGACATTGGTAGTAAGCGAGTTAAAATCCAGCTCACGTTTGGATAATCTTATCTGTAGAGCGGTAAAGCAAGGGAGGCTGAAATGGTAATGTATTTGTGCTCCCTTTCCGCACGAAACAGGAATCGTGACAACAATGTCATTTTTTAGCGGAGTTTAATTATAAGGTTTTGAATTTCAATATTGTCGCTTCTCTCTAGAGCTGGTTTACGTACGCAAGGTTAACGAATCCAATCAACCCTACTATTTGCCATGCTGGAGGGAGAAAATAGTTGATGGCATACTTCCAAGGGTATTATTTACCTTTTTAATCCCTTTAATGAATTTGATGATTTTACTTACTTAGGGTACAAACTCGCTGACATTGAATTTTTTACTCCCACCCCTCAGGCAATATGTTTCAAAAATTTATTTTTACATCGCCCGGAGGGTGTTTTTTTTATCTTGTACTAGTACTAATAATTTATACAATTGGATTTGGTTTCAAATATTCCAATCTAATACTAATAATCTAACCACAATCATATATATACGACGGTGAGTCAAAAGGTTATGCCATTTTGCTTAGGACGGGTATAATTACCAACACAGGAACATGTATCATACATTAAAATGAAGCTGGTCCTCTGTGGATCACATCCCTACTTCTCCACATAGGTGAGTCAAAAACGAATGCCATTTTGCTTAGGACGGGTATAATTACCAACACAGGAACATGTATCATACATCAAAATGAAGCTGGTCCTCTGTATATCACATCCCTACTTCTCCATATAGAGTATTCAAAAAGTAATGCCATTTTGTTTAGGACAGGTATAATTGCCAACACAGGAACATGTAACATACATCAAACTGAAGCTGGTCCTCTGTGGATCACATCCCTACTTCTCCACATAGGTGAGTCAAAAAGGAATGCCATTTTGCTTAGGACGGGTATAATTACCAACACAGGAACATGTATCATACATCAAAATGAAGCTGGTCCTCAGTGGATCACATCCCTACTTCTCCACATTGGGGAGTCAAAAGGTAATGCCATTTTGTTTAGGACAGGTATAATTACCAGCACAAGAACATGTATCATACATCAAAGTGAAGCTGGTCCTCTGTAGATCACATCCCTACTTCTCCACATAGGGTATTCAAAAAGTAATGCCATTTTGTTTAGGACAGCTATAATTACCCACACAGGAACATGTAACATACATCAAAATGAAGCTGGTCCTCTGTGGATCACATACCTAATACTCCGCATAGTCACTGTTTCTCTCAATAGCAATGTTCCACCTTCGAATAAGAGCATGTATCCCTGTTCCGTAAAATTCTGTTGACTGTTCTTTGAGCCACTTCTGGACAACTTTACCGCAGCCTACATACTCAGCAGATTTAGCGCCTTCAGACTATTATCTCTTCGGTCCTATGAAAGAGAGTTTGAGAGGCGAACATTATTCTAGTGACGAGGAAGTTAAATCTGTAGTGAAGAAGGAAAAAGAAAAAGTTCTTGGTAATCTTCAAAATTTAATGGATTGTAAAGAAATTCAACAGGCACGGAAATTAAACTACTGTCAACAAGTTTCACTCAAAATATCCGCCATTATTGTCGATCACAGCCTCAATCCTGCTCTGGGACCTGGAGCAAGCTGATGTTAGTTTCCCTGGGAAGGGTCTCAAAAACTAACTTAATTCTGTTGATTAACTGGGCTTTTGTAGTACTGGGCCAGTGATTAGTGTCTTTCTTAACAGCGCCACATACACAATAATCCATGGGGTTAAGATCTGGGGAGTTCGGAGGCGAAACATTGGGACTGGTGTAGTCGTAAAAATTCGCCGGCAATCATTTTTTGTGCTTTTCCCAGGGGTGTGTCAGGGAAGCGAATCCTGCTGCCATACATATGGCCTACCATTGGCTACCCTTGTTATCCAGGACTTGCCTACAGTATTTAACAACTCCATGTAGGTCTCTGAGGGTCCTCCAACACTTTTTACTGCTGATTTCCGAGGAATTCTGCTGTACGAACGCAATCAGATCGTCTTTTATGTTGCTTTCTTCTAGCCACAGCCTCGTAGTCTCCATTACAATTCTCCAGCTCATGCCTGGTTGTTTTTACAGTGTTCAGGGAGTATTGGGCAGCAATCATAATCTCCTTATTTTGATGGCCGGCGCCGATCATCATGATACAAGTTATTCTCTTCCATGATTCAGGTAGGTTCCAGTCATTCATTCTGTCATCACGTATATGAATGAAGAAGGGTCGAAGGTTTTAAATGATGCATAGTGTGCGTCAATACCTCCAACCTACGGAGAAAAATAACCAAATATGAATATGTTGAATTTATCCAGAACACGCTACACACCACACACACACACACACACATATATATATATATATATATATATATGAAGTGGTCAAACAATGTGTTTGAAATGGCGAGGGCCGACAATTTTTGGGGAGATTATGTGCATAATTAAAGTCATACCTAATTTGTTAATTAGTTAATTATAATTAAATGAATTAGGCGTGCATATCGGTTTAAACGTAAAGCGTAAACAAATCGAGAAAAAGTCGATCTCTGCTGAAATGTACATACAGAGATCGACTTTTTCTCGATTTGTTTACGCTTTACATTTAAACCGATATGCACACCTAAATCATTTAATTATAATTAATTAATTAACAAATTAGATATGACTTTAATCAAGCACATAATCTTCCCCAATATATATATATATATATATATATATATATATATATATATATAAGATATGGAAATAAATCGACGATGTGAAAATTTAATTAGATTAGGCATCTTAAGTTTTCCCATGGGGACGTCTTGATTTTAAATCAACAGACCTTAATTTAAATATTGCTAGCTACAGGTCCG
The DNA here is from genome assembly GCA_023376005.1 of Doryteuthis pealeii. Classification (NCBI taxonomy): domain Eukaryota; kingdom Metazoa; phylum Mollusca; class Cephalopoda; order Myopsida; family Loliginidae; genus Doryteuthis; species Doryteuthis pealeii. The sequence goes on from CM042168.1 coordinate 82,731,942, forward strand.
TTCACCATTCATGATTTCTCATAAATTGTAACATGACACCCGTAAATATATGGCTGGATTAAGTACAAACCCATGAAAATTACGGTGTTTTCATCCGTTTTTTTCTTCTTTTTTTTCAGTCCTGTCAATGGTACCAATTTTTGGTCACCCGCAGTTTTAATTTGTCGCGAAAGGCGTTGGCAGAAAATTCCGACCTTTTAGCGAAATAGTTATGGGTCTCATGGCGTTCCTGTCATGCTTGCTTCTTCCTGCTCACCCACGTTCCGGCTTCAGCTAGATTCAGTCCGTCACTCAATTCGGGACGGTAGGAATATTTGGTAATACGTCGCACTGCCGGGATAAAAATAGATTCTCACTGAGCGCCCCATACATCTGGCTTGGTGCCACATAGAAGTGTGGTGTGAGGAATATTTCAAGCTAGACTAGAAAAAAAAATCTGAAGTGAGTTAAATTCTCACTGAGCACCCCATACATCTGGCCTTGTGCCACAAAGAAGCGTGGTGTAAGGATTATTTCAAGATAGACTAGAAAACCATTTGAAGTGAGTTAAATTTCCACTGAGCGCCCCATACATCTGGCCTTGTGCCACATAGAAGCGTGGTGTAATGAATATTTCAAGCTAGACTAGAAAACCATTTGAAGTGAGTTAAATTCTCACTGAGCACCCCAAACATCTGGCCTTGTGCCACATAGAAGCGTGGTGTAATGATTATTTCAAGCTAGACTAGAAAACCATTAGTCGTGAGTTAAATTCTCACTGAGGGCTCCATACATCTGGCCTTGTGCCACATAGAAGCGTGGTATAATGATTATTTCAAGCTAGACTAGAAAACCATTAGTCGTGAGTTAAATTCTCACTGAGTGCTCCATACATTTGGCCTTGTACCACATAAAAGCGTGGTGTAATGAATATTTCAAGCTAGACTAGAAAATAATTTGAAGTGAATTAAATTCTCACTGAGCACCCCATACATCTGGCCTTGTGCCATATGTAAGCGAAGCTTAATAAAAAATAATTGTGCACCTTATGTAGTTTAATGGTTATTTCAAGCTAGACTAGAAGACCATTTGTCGTGAGTTAAATTTTCACTGAGTTCTCCATACATTTGGTCTTGTACCACATAGAAGAAAAAATTAGTGAAAAATAAATGGACGCTTTACGTGGTGTAATGGTTATTTCAAGATAAATTAACATACCATTAGTAATTAGTTAAATTATGTTTATTAACTGCTAAATTACTGTATATTAACAAGAATATGTGTAACTAAGTTTTATTGTAATGAAATATATTAAATTTGAACGACTACCGAAATTAAATAAGAACGCATATAAAAAGATTACTCTTATGTTGATTATGTTTTATTCATAGGATTGATTTTAATACGTTGGAAAACAAAATGATAATATTAGAGATCAATAACACCAAGTAATTGTTTATCAAATCCGGTTTGTTAGAACCAGTATGCAAATCAACCACACCATATATTATGTAAACCTTTATTTCTGTGTGATATATAAGACACATTGCAGGATTTTAAATGCACTGATATCATGATCTCTTTTGAGGCAAATAAAACTCAGATTTCCAAAGAGACATCGTTGAAAAATAAGATTTATTCTATGTATTAAAGATTTTGACTATAAATTAAATACTCATTGATAAACTTATGCAATATCTGAGGGTAATTTGACGAAAGCAGTGACTTGGTTTCACTTACAGACAGGCAGACGCCGAATCTCTATTATAATCTATGTATATATACAGGGCAGTTGTGTATATATGTATGTCCGGAGGAAACTTCGAAATTAAAACAATTAACAACAAAGTAAATATGTGTACACATTAAACATCACCAGGGCTTGGTTTTGAGCAAAAATAACTAAGATTTAATTTATATCTAGGAAGATAATTAGAAAATAAAATTTAAATGATAACAGCATGGAAGTTTTTTTTCATTTAATATTTTAGGTAGTAGAAATTAACATTTCTTTTCAGAGTAGCTGGATCAATGCAAGGTCTATTTTTTTACATAGGGATTTAAATGGGGCATCCCACGAGGATTCAACTCACGATTCAGTAATAATGGATCAGCAGTAGCCGCTGGTTGTATATATATATATATATATATATATATATATATATAGAGAGAGAGAGAGAGAGAGAGAGAGAGAGAGATGTGACGTATCCAAAACTTGGTAGTAAGGGATGATTCTATATGTGATTTCTAAGATACACTGTATTATTATTGTATGATCCAGTGTGTATAAATACAGTGAATCTTTAAATCACTACAGAGAGTTCAATGTATAATAAACTTTTTAGATTATATACAGAGCAATATATATCTTAGAAAGGAAGGAAAAACTCAACACCGTAATTCCATGATAAATTTATTTCGACCAAAATTGGGGCCTTTATAAATCTAAGTTGATTTAACAAAGCTCCCCAAAATTTCGTCTCATCATGTTAAATGGTAAATCAAAACAATTTGAATTGCATATATAATATATATATATATATATATATATATATATATATATATATATATATATATATATATATATATATATGAAAAGGCACTGGTTAGAGGAAGAATTTTATTCAAAAATATCAAGCCCGCCCGATCTGGCATCCTGATGGCAACCTTTTGATGAAGGTTTTCCTCTCTTTTTGAAAAAAAAAAAAAAAAAAAAGGAATAATGAATAAAAAATAAATATCCGAAATTATTCGCTCAGGCCAAATGACCTTCAAGTTTTTGTGGGTTTGCCTGAACCTCACCGCCTGGAATTCCGCTGGCTGTGATGAAGGCCAGACAAAAGTCGACTGGGTTGGGCACACGAAATTACCACCGACGTGTGCCGTATGTTGCCATCTGATGTAATTGACTCATTTGTTTCATTCTACACACATACATCCGGGTACTTATACATCCGGGTACGCAGATTGGGCGTCTGCTCTAGAGAAATTGTTTTACAATGATATTCTGATAGAACAGTGTGTACGTATTGGGTCGAAAGTAATGCTAAGACCGACTATTGATTTTACGCCCCGGCGGCTGGGGCTTTATAATACCCCGACTGGACCTCTGCAGAATGGTAAGAACCCATAAATTTTGTAATAAAACATTTAATTTTAATAATTTTTTAAAAAGCTTAAGTTTAAGCCCAACATGTGTTAGGGTTAGGGTTTAGGCTTAGGGTTATTTTTTTAAGTTTTAAGTTTAAGCCCAACAAGTGTTAGGGTTAGGGTTTAGGCTTAGGGTTATTTTTTTAAGTACAAGTGTTAGGGTTATTTAGCTTATTTTTTTAAGTTTTAAGTTTAAGCCCAGCAAGTGTTAGGGTTAGGTTTAGGCACTTGTTAGGGGTTTTTTAGGGGCTTAGGTTATTTTTAAAGTTTTAAGTTTAAGCCCAACAAGTGTTATGGTTAGGGTTTAGGCTTAGGGTTATTCTTTTAAGTTTTAAGTTTAAGCCCAACAAGTGTTAGAGTTAGGGTTTAGGCTTAGGGTTATTTTTTTAAAGTTTTAAGTTTAAGCCCAACAAGTGTTAGGGTTAGGGTTTAGGCTTAGGGTTATTTTTAAAGTTTTAAGTTTAAGCCCAACAAGTGTTATGGTTAGGGTTTAGGCTTAGGGTTATTCTTTTAAGTTTTAAGTTTAAGCCCAACAAGTGTTAGAGTTAGGGTTTAGGCTTAGGGTTATTTTTTTTAAAGTTTTAAGTTTAAGCCCAACAAGTGTTAGGGTTAGGGTTTAGGCTTAGGGTTGGTTAGGGTTAAGGTTAGGGTTGGGGTTTAGGGTTAGTTTAATGTGAAAATAAATAATTTGGGTTTTGTTTTTTCTGGGTCACTCATGTTACTCAACTAGGAAATAACCATAAAACTACTAGCACTATAATTTGTAATTACAAAATTCATGAAAAAAGGTTAAAAGCAAATCATATGCACCACCTGAAAATAATATACTGACTCTTCGGACAAAAGCAAAAGAGAGAAAGCGTTGTCCAAGTTAAATATGCTAAAGTGCTCCATACACTAAGTAGAGCAAAGAATCAGAATTACCCTGATGATTTAATAGGAGAAACCTAGATAAATAGTCCCGGACTCATTAGACTTATATATATATATATATATATATATATATATATATATATATATATATATATATGTGTGTGTGTGTATATATATGGGTGTGTATGTGTGTGTGTATCTGTACTTGTGTGTGTGTGCGTGTGTTTGTATCTGTAAAAGTACTCAATACACTAAGTAGAGCAAAGAATCAGAATTACCCTGATGATCCAATAGGAGAAACCTAGTTAAATAGTCACCGAACCATTAGACTTTATATATATATATATATATATAATATATATATATATATATAAATATATATATGTGTGTGTGTGTGTGTTGTGTGTGTGTGTGTGTGTGAGTGTGTGTGTGCGTGTGTGTGTTTGTGTTTGTATCTGTGTGTATCTGTACATGCGTGTATGTGCGTGTGTGTGTATCTGTACGTGTGCTTGTGCGTGTGCATGCGTGTGTGTGTGTATCTGTACTTATGTGTATATGCGTGTGTGTATCTGTACTTGTGTGCATGTGCGTGTGCGTATCTGTAGGTGTGTCAGCACGAGTGTGTGTATCTATACGTGTGTGCGTGTTTGTGTGTGTTTGTGTGTGTGTGTAGCTGTACGTGTGTGTATCTGTACGTGTGTGTATGTGTGTGTGAATGTGTGTGTATATCTGTACTAGTGTGTATGTGCGCGTGTGTATATCTGTACATGTGTGTGAGCGTGTGTGTGCGTGTGTTTGTATGTGTGTTGTGTGTGTGTGTGTGTGTGTATCTATACGTGTATGTGTGCGTGTGTATGTGTATGTGTATGTGTGTGCTGGAATGCTAATAAGTATGCGGTGTAATGACTCGGATGGCGTGTCATGAATATATCGTGACGAATGCAAAAGTCACAAAGGTGTGGTGTAATCTTACCTGTAGGCGGTGACCCTAAAACCAATGAACCCAGTCGTTTCAAGTTACCCGGAACTTTTTTTCTCCGCCCCTCCGCCCCCTCTTCTTAATGGGATTCTTCCCTTCACCACTTCATCTTTCTGTAGATATGACACGGTTTATATTAGGCGATTTGTTTCGTTGCTTTGTTTTTTATCGTTCAACGATTTTATTTGTGTCCCATTGCGTCGCTACTACTACTACTACTACTACTACTACTACTAAAAATAATAGTAATCTTATTATAATAGAGATTGCGTGTTTTTATGTCTGTAACCGAAACTATATTCCTACTCAAGTCACAATTCTCTTAGTTATTGACATCACATTCTCCATGATTTTATTTTTATCGAAACCTCAATTATTAATAAAATTGTCTTACCTTATTAATACTGTTTACCATGTCTACATACTGACAACATGCAATTATATTTATATATACAACAAAATAGCGGTTTACAGTGTGAACGGAAAGGCTAATTTGCATATTAATATTAAAAAATCGAATTTAATAAATATGTGCTTAGTATTATTGATTTCTAACTGTTTGGTTTTATTTTAATGAATATAAGCAAAAATCTCTTCAATGAATCTTAAATGAAATCCATTAACAAGATAAAATAACTGTCATTTTATTCTTTACTTCCTCTTATAACTAAATACTTAAATTAGAAAAATAACAATGAAAGACGAGAGTGATGGAAGAGTAAGTTTCAGTTGTTCCATTTTATATTATACTCCCTCTGTTTCAAATCTTTTTATCTGTATTCTTATTTAGTTTCATTAGCCTTTCTAATTTAATACAATATTTTATTACATTAAAACTTAAATACTTGCACCCGGAGGGTGCATATATTTGCTAGTAATAATAATGGAGATTCGCTTCCGGTTTTTGTCTGTAACAAAAACTACGTCCCTGCCCACGTCACATTGCCCAAAATCGTCATAACATAGAATAAATACACTCAAAATTTGAGCATGCAATGTTAGACAGTCCTCATTGATTTTTAAACAAGTTTTAATAAATACATACCTGGTATTATCTATCTATCTATCTATCTATCTATAGTTTGTTTTATTTTAATATATATTTAAAGTTATCAGAACTAAATTTCCATTTCAATTTTTTAAATTTTTTACTCCTTTAATAAATTTATTTTATTTTTTACTCCTTTAATAAATTTGATGATTTTACTTTTACTTATGATACAAACTCTCTGATATTAAATTTGCAACTCCCATCCCCTCAGCCAATATTTATTTTACGTCGCCCAGAGGGCGTTTTTTATTTTGCTAGTAATAATAATAATAATAATAATAATACTCTACATATATATATATATATATATGTGAGTGTGTGTGTGTGTGCGTGTGTGTGTGTGTCTGTGTCTGTGTGCATCTGTACATGCGTGTATGTGCATGTATGTGTATCTGTACGTTGTGTGTGCGTGTACGTGCGTGTGTGTGTGTATCTGTACTTGTGTGTATGTGCGTGTGTATATCTGTACGTGTGTCTGCGAGAGTGGGTGTATCTATACGTGTGTGCATTTTTGTGTGCGTTTGGTGTGTGTGTGTGTGTGTGTGTGTGTATCTGTACGTGTTTGTGTGTGTGTGTGTGTGTGTGTGTGAATGTGTGTGTGTATCTGTACTTATGTGTATGTGCGTGTGTGTGTATCTGTACGTGTGTGTGTGCGTGTGTGTGTGTATCTATACATGTGTGTGCCACTTGTGTGTGTGTGTGTGTGTGTGTGTGTGTGCGCGCGCGTGTTAATATTTATCTACCTACTTATATATGTCTTTGTTTGCCTTATTGATTTAGCTTGTCTTCTTGCCTATGATATAATATATATATATATATATATATATATATATATAATATATATATATATATATATATATCTTGATTGTTTTGTTTGTTTGTTTATCGATTTTAACGGCATATCAACCCGTCTGGGGTTATGTCATGCCTAACAGTTAGGAAGTAATACATATCGTGTATTTATATTCATACTTTTTAGTAATTGGTTTTAAAAATGTGTTAGCATTATTGGGGATTATGTTGTATGGTATTGATTAGTTTCATGTCTATATTCTATGGTATAATTTTATTTCCCTCAAAAAAGAGAGAATATCCTCCATGTTGACATTTTCAAATAGGTCTTTCATTTTGTTTGCTTTAAAATAACGGTTTCTGATGTGAGCAAAAAAACCTGCATTCCATGAATAAGTGTTTAACTGTCAATGGTGTTTGACATATTCCACATTGTGGTTGTTGTTATTGTTTGAGTATATATATCTTGAGTAAATTACTAATGCCACTAATTAACAGAAAAGTTAAAGTGGCAATTGGACACTATAGGAAAAACAAGAAACAAAAAAAATAGAAGGAAAGAGCTAAGAGTAATATATATATATATATATATATATATATATATATATATATGTGTGTGTGTGTGTGTGTGTGTGTGTGTGTGTGTGTGTGTAGGCAGCATTTTTCTTGTAGTCATATATTGTTAAATAATGCAGCCATTTTTTCGTCTGCAAGTTTTGTCCTTTGTTTTTTCGTATTGCCGGATTATTTTTTAATATCTGGCGAAAATGGCTGATGTATTTGCCATAATATATATATATATATATATATATAATATATATATATATGATTGCTAAAAAAAATACATACGTGCAATCGCTGTAATTAATCAATATGTTGATTAATTCAGTGGATATACCTGTAGTTGATACCCTGTAGATCCTTACGATGAAACTCGAGTAGGCTATTACTGTGTACCATTATACCAATATATATATATATATATATATATATATATATATATATATATATATATGACTTGTGTATATGTGCATGAAAAGAGAGAGGTCTATCTTCAGGGCCGGTATGTGTGTGTTGTGTGTGTGTGTGTTTAAAAGGGTCCCTCGATTTCTACAACAGTGTATCTTCATAAAAGATGTTGCATCGAAGCTCGCTACTACAGCTAGTATATATATATATATATATATATATATATATATATATACGTATAACTTGCGTATATGTGCGTGAAATAGAAAGAGGTATATCCTCAGAGCTTGGCACGTGTGTGTGTGTGAATTTGATATATTGAAAAAACAAGAGATGTTTACAAATGTATGGGATCATCAGGAGAGAATGTGCAAATCGTTTCGGGGCCTCTCTCCGGTTTTAAAAAGCAACATCACCCCCCCCCTTACTGATGTGAGGACCCTCGGAATATCTGCATCGACCGCACGTGGATCGGTCTCAACAAAAATAAGACGGGATGAAATGACCGTTAGCAAAAACAGAACGCTGCTAGTCAAAAGTTGGAATTTTTTAAAAATGCGCTGTCTGTATTAAAAATAAAATGAATTTTATTTAAAAAAATAAATGAATTCTATTTCTAATTAAAAAAAAACATCAGAAGCATTATAGTTAATAATAAGACTCAAAAGAGCGTGATGTAGAATTATTTAAAAAAGTGTATAATTATATAAAAAGTGTATATTAAAATATCAAAATTGTTCGTAATACATTCCAACTGTTAAATAAGTAACCAATAAGTGTAGATAATTCCGTGGTGTTTATGGATAAATATCTTCAGAGGAGTAAACATTCATATGTATAGTTTTTTCGTAGACAAGTAAGTGAAATAAAATGGAACTTAATCCGACACTTACTTGTTCCATTTCATTTCATTTACACTATAGTATATATACATACAGGCTGATAGAAAAGTAACTTCCTATTTTAAACTATTAATGATATTTTTTATACGCAGTTAGATATTTCTCAATTCTTTAATAATGTTCCTTAATATATGGCGATCAAATCTGTGTTATTGTTGGTGTAGGTCCTTTATATTTTGCTATTGTTGTACGTGAATGGCTGAATTAACATTTTCTGGGAGATGGATGGGTAGACGTGGTCCGCGTGAGTTGTCGGCTAGAAGTCCTGATTTAACACCATGCGACATTTTTTCTTTGGGGTTGGTTGAAGAAGCAAGTATATTCTACGAAACCAACGATTTTGGAAGAAGTTGAAGGACGAATACGAGAATTTATTTCTGCCATTCCACAAGAATTCCAGAGAAGATCAGTCGATGCGATTCCCGAGGGGCTAGAGAGGCTGCAGTGGAATGGCGGTGTCCATATATATATTTACCAACCCCCTCCGCACGAGCAGGATGTGACACAAGGTCAATTTCTTAAGCAGAGTTTAACAGGTTTGAATTCAGAGTTTTCCTTCTCCTAGACCGGTTGTCTAACCAAGCTTAAAGAGCCAGTCTCCCTACTATTTACCCATAGCTGGAGAGGAGAGTAGAATTCATACCTTTCTCAAGGGTATTAGCGCTAAGTGAAATGCAATTACCACATCCAGGATTTGAACTCGGAGCGACGAGTCCATTTCCCATGACTTTAACCATTACACCACGCGCTTCAGTCAAATGTCGGTGTCCATATAGAATTTTAAATAAAACTCCATATTATATGTTTTCTTCTTATATTTAGTTTTTGTAAAAATAATGATTCAGAAATAAATTATAAGCTTTTTAGAATAGGGAGTTATTTTACAATCATCCTGTATATTAATAAAATATGTGAAGTCCTATAAGAACAAAGTGCTACAATCCACAATTGGCTTTTGTTGTTAATATTAAATGACTGGAAACTTGGCTAACTTACATCATGAACTAGTAAATGAAAAATATTCGATACATTTCAAATTACATTTCCAAAGACAAAAGAAAAAAATACTCAGATTCTTTTTTATTTCTATAATTTTTAGACTCTAATCAATGCATTGTTACACTGATCACATATATATTTCAAAGATTACATATATATATATATATATAATATATATATTATATATATATATATATATATATATATATATATATATATATTACCATTTGACTACTCGTTTTTAAGATCTGAACCATTTGACTCGTCTGAGGATTACATAACCATGAAACTTTAAGTTATGAGTCCAGATCCATAATATAATTACTATTGATTATAAATCTGCTCTGCTTTATTAGCATTGAGCACCTTTTCATGCCAATACTTTTCTCATTTATTCTCAATTCATTATATATATATATATATATGTGTGTGTGTGTGTGTGTGTGTGTGTGTGTGTATGATAAGTAAATATACATTAGCGATTTGTTTATGATATGGCTTTTTTTAGCCGACAAATTTTGGGAGAATATGTGCTTAATTGAAGTTGTACCTAATTTTTGAAAATTAATTAATTGATAATTAATGAATTAGGTGTGCATACCTATCTAAATGTAAGGCTAAAAAATCGAGAAAAATCAATCTCTGTATGTACATTTCGGCCTATTAGGCCTTATCAGCAGAGCTATAGACAGAAAGACCGCCTTTCGAATCACGCACAAGGCGGTCTTTCTATCTATAGCTCTGCTGATGATGCCTAATAGGCCGAAATGTACATACAGAGATTGATTTTTCTCGATTTTTTAGCCTTACATTTAGATAGGTATGCACACCTAATTCATTAATTATCAATTAATTAATTTTCAAAAATTAGGTACAACTTCAATTAAGCACATATTCTCCCAAAATAATATATATTATATATATATATATATATAGAGAGAGAGAAGAAGAGAGAGTGTGTGTGTGTGTGTGGTGTGTTTGTGTGTGTGAGTGTGTGGTGTGTGTGAGAGAAGAAGAGGAGAGAGAGAGAGAGAAGAAGAGAGAGAGAGAGAGAGAGAGAGAGAGAGTTACTTTACAATCACCCTGTATTCATTTTTATTTAAATAATGATTCTGAATAAATTATTTTTAGATTTTTCAAATAGGAAGGTATTTACTTTGCAATCATATGAGAGTTGTATAGGTTATTAACATATCTAGGGTTGGGTTCATCTCTCTTTTTTNCCGGTGGGGGTTCCATTTATATATATATATATATATATATATATATATATCTATATATATATATATACCAACTTGTTGGTAAATCCTCGCGGTGAGAAAAACCCAGCAAATAGTTTGATTGTAATTGAAAAAATACCAACATTACCCGTGGGAGAAAATTTTAAAAAAAAAAAAAAGACCAAGAAGTCTACACAACCAAAAATTAATCTATTGGTACAATATTTGGCCAAAAAAAAACAATTTATATGCAATATATATAAGATATATATTTCATACAAAACCGCAGGGAACTAAAGCTAATAAGTAAAAGTGCTCAATAACCTAAGTAGAGCAAATAATAAAAGATAAATCTAATGAGTCATTAAACCTACTAAAGTTTCGCTTATATGCTTTTCAGGCTAGAGCATTAAGCGAAATTTAGCTAGGTTATCTGATTCATTAGATTCTTTATATATATATATATATATATTATATATATATTATATATTATATATTGCAATTCTTATAATAATACTTGGTTACAATTTCTGGTACCATTATAGTTTGTGGCCTACCTTTTGATGTGGCCTACGAAATAGTCTATATTATAGTATGTAACATACCATAAAAAGCATTATTATAAGGTTATAATAATAACTGAACCTAACCATTAACCCCTAACTCTAACCCTAACCCTACACTAACCTAACCCTATTTCAGAATTTAGAATATTTTAGAATAAATAGATCTCTGATTCATGTATAATATGGATAAATTATTTTTTAATTATTCTTAATTGGATATACAGCCTATGACTGAATTGCATTTCGTGAAATTGAATATATGTGAAAAATAAATGAGTTTCAATAATTGCCTACTACTTATGTCAATAAATATACTCTTACTGAGGTAGGACATATTCAAACCGGGTAGGCCAACATATTTATAAAAGAATAAAAAGGTAAGCCACATGCTATATGACACTGTATGTTCTTTTACAAATTTTGGTGAGTTACTATATATATATAAGATATATATATATATATATAATATATAATAATATACTATATATATATATAAAGAGCAGTTAGTTTATAATATATATATATAATTATAAATAGTATATATTTATTATATATATATATATAAAGAGCAGTTAGTGTATGTATGTCCGGAGGAAACTTCGAAAAAAAACAATTAACGATAAAGTAAAATACATATACACATTAAATATCACCAGGGCTTTTTTTTGAGCAAAAATGATGGAGATTGGAGATATTTTAAAAATTCAAATTTGAAAAGTAACAGTAAGGAAGTCATTTGCATTGTTAATTTGTTTTATCTCTTTCTTGTGTGTGTATGTGTGTGTGTGGTGTGTGTGTGTGTTTGTGTGTGTGGTATGTGTGTGTGTGTGTTTTCGCTTGAAATATATATTGATTGATTGAATTAATTGCATCATTTATATCTTTTTTTTTTAAATTGTAAATTATTGAATGGAAATTTCTCTAGTATTTGTTATATATTTCCGTGGGGATTTTTATGGGGCAACCAGCGAGGATCTCATTCTCGATAAGCAATTATCGATCTGCGAGACTAACTTTTTAAAAGACATACAGATTGTGAGGTCTCAGTTGTATGAAGGAGAAAATCTTAGTTTTGGAAAACAGCATAGATCAAGTCAAAATTGAATGTGGATTTAGAAAATATGGGCTATTTATACTCAACAGCATTGTTTTCAACCTTTTTGGCCGTGGCCCCTTCAACCAAATGTGGTTCTTTGTGACCCCCACCCCTGCCAAACTTGAGTTTTTATCCCCCCTCCTCCCTTTAATACACCAAACCAGGCGACGGCGGGTAGCCACTTCTAGTCGCTGATAATGCCTCCTTTGTATTTGTAGTCCAACTAAAGATACTATTCGTCCTTTGTTGATTTCGTTTTGCTTCTTTTTTTTTTTTTTCACTATCTAAACGACCGTTGCTATGGCGTTTGAGACTTTGACCTATGTGGACACGGATGATTTGCTGATTACTAACGCACAGAAAGAAAAGGAGTAAATATGAAGCTCATCTACCTTCTCTATTGAACGGATGACTGCTTGGCGACATCTGGTGGTGGTGTATATTGTTGGCACTCATCCGTCTGCAAAAGACGATGGGCGTAGTGTCCAATTTTTTTTTGGGGGAGGATTACGTAGCCTGGGAGGTTGATATGAAGGATGTGCTGTTACCAAAACTTGAGAGTCATGTTCTTGTGATTACCTGAAGATGCCGTATTAATATGGTTGAAATAAATTATTGTAATGAAGCAAGTTTAGTTTTTCTTCATTTACTAATATATTATATATATATATATATATATATATATATAAGTTAAAAGAAGGAAATGAATCCGACAATATGAGTAAGAAAAGGTGGAATGAAAACATCCACAAGCTGTTAAAGAAGAAAACAATTTATAATATAATCATAGCTGATACTGGATCAATATTTGGTTTATTAAAAATCATCATCAGAGCTCATTCACTCCCGTAGTTGTTTGGTCGGAGAGGAAAGTCAAAATGAGTTACAAAAAAAAAGCGAGTATTAAGGTTTTTTTGTTTTGTAAACTCATTTTGACCTTCCTCTCCGACCCAAACAACTACGGGAGTGAATGAGCTCTGATGATGATTTTTTTATAATCAAAATATTGATCAGTATCAGCTATGATTATATATAAATTGTTTTCTTCTTTAACAGCATTGTGTTGATGTTTTTATTCCACCTTTTCTTACTCATATATATATATATATATATGTGGGGTGTGTATATATATGAAGTAACTGAGATAGATGAATAGGTAATGATTGAAAAAAGTCGTGAACCTGTGAGTATTGATATATAAGCATATGATAGAGAGATGAGACATAATATAAATTCCAAAGAGGAAGAAAAATGAGACGGGTTTATAAACATATTTAGACAACTTGCAAAAACCTGTAGACTGATAAGACGAAACATGAGATATCATCAAACATACAAAGTGTAGAGTGGATGTCACTTTCCAATCTTGTCTTTTTGTTATTTTAATAATAAATCGAAATAAGGATAAAATGACAAACAGAAAATGCAGAGAAAGACACACGGACAGACTGGTAGTTGACAGCAAATTGCATAATTAAACTTTAAGTTCCAAGTTCGTATTTTAGAACAATTCACGTACCTAGGTAGTAATATCTATCCACAGAAAGTGATGTTAAAGCCAGCACAGGGAGCATGGTTGCTAATAACAAGCTATCGGTTATATGGAAATTCTGATCTCACTGATAAGTTAAAACGACACACACACACACACACACACACTCTCTCTCGCTCTTCTCTTCTCTCTCTCTCTCTCCCTCTCTCTCTCTCTCTCTCTCTGTTGTGAGTTTGTGTGTCTGTCTGTGTCTCTCTCTGAGGAGATGAAAGAGAAAGAGAAGAAGAAAGGAAGGTGGAAGAGGTCTTGCAAACATAGAGGACTGCGTAGAAACGACAATCCAACAACTCGAAGACTACACAAAAAAGAGCAAAGACAGATTACTTATGGCGGCCAACAATAGTAGATGTAACATATGGACAAACAGAAAAACAACAAAGACTAGAAAACAAAAATGGGAAGAAAAACAATTATATGGACACTTCAAACGACGAATCTGAGAGGTTGCACATGAAAAAAACCTGGACGTGGTTAAGAAAAGGAAACTTTAAAAGAGAAACTGAATCACTAATAATTGCTACACAGAATAATGCCATAAGGACAAACTATATCAAAGGAAAAATTGATAAGACCCAACAAAATAGTAAATATAAACTATGCGGTAATAGAGATGAGACCGTAAACCATGTACTATGCGAATGTAGCAAACTAGCACAATGGGAGTACAAAACTAGACACGACTGGGTTGGGAAGGTGATCCACTGGGAATTATGCAAAAAATTAAATTTTGACCATACAACAAAATGGTATATGCATAAACCAGAATCTGTTCTTGAGAACGAAACGCATAAAATTCTCTGGGACTTTGAAATAAAAACGGATCACCTTATCCCAGCAAGAAGACCAGACCTAGTGTTGATTAACAAAAAAGAAAGAACTTGTCAACTGGTGGATTTTGCGGTTCCAGCAGATCACAGGGTGAAGCTAAAGGAAAATGAAAAAATGGACAAATATCTGGACCTTGCCAGAGAACTGAAAAAGTTATGGAATATGAAAGTGAAAGTGATACCAATTGTAGTTGTGTATTTGGAACCCTCCCAAAAGGATTGGAAAAGGGTTTGGAAAATTTGGAAATCAGAGGAAGGATTGAAACCATTCAGAACACTGCACTGCTGCAATCTGCCAGAATACTCAGAAGAGTCCTGGAGACCTGAGGAGACTTGCTGTCACTCAAACTCCAGTGAAAGACCATCAGCTAATGCTGATGTGAAACTCAAAAGGAGTAAATAATAATAATAATAATAATAATAATAATAATAATAATTCGGTTAAAAATTAGATTGGAAACAGATATGAAGTGAACAAAGGTATAAGAGTAATCGGACCACATGACCTTTAGGCACCCCTTTTGATTTGCTGATTCATAAGTACATTTTTTTTATTTAGAGGTATCGGACTATTGTCTTCGTCTCGGTTGTTATAATAATAATAATAATAATAATAATAATAATAATAATAATAATAATAATAATGATAATAATATAATAACCTGTATATATAAAGAAAAAAAGATAATAAAAATATATAGAAAATATTTTAAAATCTATATTCGAATATACATAAAATATTTCATTTGTCTGAATTTTTTAGATGGGGCTTATAATTTGTAATATTTGGATTATTCGGACTAAAGAAGGCCGGAGAGCACATCGGCTGAAACGTGTAAATGACAATAAAGATGAGGACAATAGTACAAATAATCCAAATAATCCATAATAATAATAATAATAATAATAATAATAATAATAATAATAATAATAATAAAAACCTGAATATATAAAGCCAAAAGATAATAAAATATATAGAAAATATTTTAAAATCTATATTCGAATATACATTTTATTTGTCTGATTTTTTTTTAGATGTAATGAAGGAAAGTGGGTTGGATTGTTGTTTTGTCATCGGTGCTTCATCGGGAACCGGTGCCTCCAACGTGACTTAACGTAAGTAATATGATAATATTTGTGTACATATCGAAGCATGAAGGTTTTTCAAACATTCATTCGACTACATCAGGTTAATGATATCTATAAATACTTATTCAAAATCAGGGACATATCATTTGCATGACGTCAATATATATATATATATGTATATATATATATATATATATATATATATATATATATGTGTGTGTGTGTGTGTGTGTGTGTGTGTGTGTGTAAATTAACATTCTAAACAAGCAACTTTATATATTCATGCATAGATACATAATATATACTAGCAAATATATGCACCCTCCGGGTGCAAGTATTTAAGTTTTAATGTAATGAAATATCGTATTAAATTAGAAAGTCTAATAAGAATGCAGATAAAAAGATTTGAAACAGAGTGGGGGTATAATAGAAAAATAGAAATGAAACTTTTCTCTTCCATCACTGCCGTCTTTCATTGCTGAATTTTACTTATTTAACTATTTAGTTAAATTAGGAAATAAAGAATAAAATTACACTTATTTTTTCTTGTTAATGGATTTCATTTAAGATTCATTGGAGAGATTTTTGCTTATATTCATTAAAATAAAACCAAACAGTTAGAAATCAATAATACTAAGCACATATTTAATAAAATCACATTTTTAATATCAATATGCAAATTAGCCTTCCCATTCACACTGCAATCCGCTATTTTTTGTATATATAAATACAATAGCATGTTATTAGTATGTAGATGTGGACAACACTAATTAAAAAGGTGAAGCAATTTTATTAAGAATTGAGGTTTTAAATATAAATAAAATCACGAAGAATTTGATGTAAATAACTATGTTAATTCTGACTTGATTAGTAATATAGTTTCGGTTACAGACAGAAAAACACACATCTCCATTATAATAAGATATATACATATATACATATGTATATATATATACATATGTATGCATATATATGTATATATATATATGCATGTATATACATATGTATATATATATATGCATGTATATGAATATATATATATATATACAGTAATATATATATATATATATATATATATATTTATGACTTCAGAAAATATTTATATAATCGAATATAGACTATTACATCCATTAAAATGAAAAGTAAACCGAGTGTGTCCAATAAATCAAATAAGTGAAATATATATATATATATATATATATATATATATATATAACGGGAAGAGATGGGAGAGAGAGAGAGAGGAGATGAATGGGAGAGATAGAGATACAGAGGAGGTATAATCCATTAATAAGTACGTATATCCCTACCAATTTTCTATCCTAAAAAGTCTTTTTTTTTCTCTTTAAGCGATGGATTTTATACTTATGCTAGAACATTATTCAATGAAAATGGATATTATACAAAGAAAACTGATATCCCGAAACGAGAAATAAATTTGAAACACCTCTGTATTCAAAAATAAAATTACATAAATATATAAAAAGGTGTACATAATTTTTGACAGAAACATATTCATGTCCATATTAACTTCCCAAAGGAGATATAGATAAGTTTGATGCCT
Organism: Doryteuthis pealeii; assembly: GCA_023376005.1. Classification (NCBI taxonomy): domain Eukaryota; kingdom Metazoa; phylum Mollusca; class Cephalopoda; order Myopsida; family Loliginidae; genus Doryteuthis; species Doryteuthis pealeii. Next base: position 82,749,550 of record CM042168.1, read on the forward strand.
AATACCACAAGCATCTAAGATCTATCACCAGATACAGATGGACGAATACTCAAATCTCCAACCGCCCTGTCAGCTGCAACGTTAGAATGCACCGATTGCACCTCTGCAGAGGGGTAAGACTCCCCCAATGGGGCCGCTTGTTAGCATGTGTTAAGGAGTGTTTATATATAAGAACCTGTGTCAGTTTTGATCGTCCGTGGTCATTATCCGTGCTCTTTAATTTTTAGCTCAGATTTTTATAAAAGAACCCACTCCTTGCGAGCGCATGCGCACAAACACACGCAGGTTGTTACATTCACCATGTACAATCCAAAAGTACAGGGAACTTAAGTCACATAAATACCTTTG
>CM042168.1:82754897-82771268 GCA_023376005.1 Doryteuthis pealeii
AAGAACGAAAGAAAGAATGAAAAAAGATAGATAGATAGATAGGTAATTTATGAGGAAGTGCGTCTTGGTCTCCTGCCTCAAGAGTTGCTGCCCGGTGACTATTAAAATAACGACCCAGCTCAGTCTATTCAAAACTATCCATCTTCATATCTATCTATCTATCTCAATTTGTTCATATTTATCTATATTACTTTAAACACTAAGATTTTTTTATTCATGTTTGTTTAATGTCTTGTTTTTAGTTTAAATAAACAAGAATTACGACAAAAAAAGAAGCGACCCCCCCAAAAAAAAAATATATTTACTTGTCGAAAATATCTATCGCCATTTGTTCATATCTATCTATATCATTTTGTTTGTTTATCTATCTATCTATCTCAGTCTATTCAAAACTATATATCCATCTTCATATCTAAACAAGAATTACAACAAATTACGATAAATAAACAAGAATTACGACGAGCTGGGGTTGTTATTTTGATAGTCACCGGGTAGTGGTTTTTGAGACGGGAGACCGGGACGCACTTCCTCATAAATTACCGATAGATAGATAGTCTATTTATATAATAGATAGATTGAGAGAAAATGAAAGAATGAAAACACGAAAACTCTTAAAAAATACAAAAAAATAATTATGATAGTACTATGAACGGGATTTTCCATAACCCTTGACTCCAACTGTTCTCCCTTCTGTAAATAGTAGGGCCGACTAGATTATTTTGCATTAGGGTGGTAAATTGGTCTAAGGAGGCTCGTAGTGTAATGGTTACCGTCACAGAAAATGGACACGGCGAGACGAGTTCAAATCCTGGACGAGTCTGTTTGCATTTCATACAGCGCTAATACCATTAGGAAAGAAACGCATCCAACTATTCCCCCAGAGCGGTGACTAGTGTCTGCCTCCTCTGAAAACTGCGTTGCATCAAAATTAAACTATCTCACGCGTCCAATCGCGCGCTTTCAAGGGATCAAATCAAAAACTGTCGGGTAATTTTCCATGGACCCCTTCATTCTAAATCTAACGGACCCTAATTCAAAATTCTAACTACAGGTACGTTCATAATTTATAAGCTGCTGTAACATTGACATTGGGTCGGATCGTAATTGTGGCGGATGGGTTGGGTAAATACATACACTACCGGGTGGTCATACTGTCCATAGTATAATGGTTATCGTCGTGGCAAATGCAGACAGTAACACGAGTTCAAATCCTGGACGAAGCCGGTTGTATTTCACATAGCAGTAATATTCCTGGGAAAGGTATGAATCCGACTATTCTCCCTTCACCGATGGGTAAATAGTCTTGCCTCTTTAACCTAGTTTAGTCAACCGATCTAGAAGAAGGAAAATTGATAATTCAAACCTGTTAAACTCCGCTTGAAAAAGATGACTGTGTCACATACTGCGATACGAGCAGTATGTGACACAGTCATTTTTTAAAGCGGAGTTTAACCGGTTTGAATTATCAATTTTCCTTCTTCTAGATCGGTTCCCTAAACTAGGTTAAAGAGCCAAGACTATTTACGCATCGCTGAAGGGAGAATAGTTGGAGTGAGTAAATACGTACTAAGTGGTCACTCATTACGATACTGAACAGGCTAATCATTGCTTAACTTCCAGAGAAAACTGACTGACTGCAGTTGAGTGACCGCATAAGCATTCATGAGCTGAGTAAAACTTGAAAGACAAGCCCTGTCAGCTGATGCTTTAGAATAAACCGATTGCCCCTCTGCAAAGGGGTAAGAAACCCCCCTCCCAATGGGACCACCTGATGGCCGTGGGTAGTGACCCGTGATGCTTAAGTACGGAATCCTTGTGGTTGAGCAGTCCCAGACATGCAACTCTCTATTTTGCCCCTTACATTAAACGATCGATGTGAGAGGTCCCCTCCGATCAATCGGCTGATCACATCAAGCCCTAGCACTTATATGATTGTACCAACCCTATTGCCCTTCTGACTACTCCCAACCCTTTTTATCATATATATGCTAGATGGCGGTGGCCGAGGGTCTACATGTCTTGGATATGACGTTAAACTCTATCTGATGGTGAGGTTCCAGTTCTGGAGATCTGGGGAATGTGGAGCACCCCTTTATCACCATTGCTCGCAGGTACACTCCGACCCGGATTGGTGGTACCTGTTAGGGTCCCAGCTATGGGTTAAATAGAAAAAATGATTAAAAAAAATGTCTTCAGCATAAAATGATCCAATGGGCTGACATGTCGTCATCACCATTGCTCCCAGATCCACTCTGACCCGGTGTGGTAGTACCTGTTAGGGTTCAATCTATAGCTTAAATAGAAAAACAAATAGTTTAAAAAATATCTTCGGCATAAGTAAAAAAAAAAGCCCGTATCAGCCAATCAGCGATGAAGTCTATCCCCTTTTCACTAGTACTAGACCAAGCAGATTGTTTTTAAGTCTAAGGTGGAGCGGCAAACCTACCACCAGCTCCTTATTTTACCGCACATATACCTGTGCTACTCATTACGCTGAGTTGGCGAGGGCCGCTATCGAACTAGGAACCTTGAGCTTTCTAGCCGAACGCCCTACCGACTGAGCTAACCCGGCCCTTTTTCGGCATAAAATGATCCACTGAGTTTGACATGGCGTAAAACCCAAACAACAAACAAACTTGAAAGACATTTTTAAGATACGGTGTTTGGCAACTTTTGCATCAGACTGATATGTTGTTTTATTTTGTTGTTACGTTTCTTGTTTTTGTTTTTGTTTTTGTTTTTCTCATTGTTGGATCTGTTTGGTTTATCAATGGTTGGCTGGGGGGAGGTTATATATCAAGGGAACCGAGGGCAACCGTGCGTGACGTGCAAAGAACAAAGAACGAGACAGATAACAGATAGACGGTGATATATTCCAACAGTGCAGACGGCTTACATCTGGTGGGAGCTCGTGAAGGCATGAATCCCTCCCCTCTCTCTCTCTCTCTCTCTCTCTCTCTCTCTATATAATATATATATATATATATATATATATTATATATATCTTTGTCTATCTATCTTTTTCTCTCTCTTATATTCTGACTATAAGTATCCATCCCCCCCCTCTCTCTCTCTCTCTCTCTCTCTCTCTCTCTCTCTCTCTCTCTTTTCTCTCTCTCTCTTCTTTTCTTGTTCACCTTCTTCTTCTATTCCCTGATGGTTCGATGAGGTTTGGTGAATCAGGAAGTAGAGCGTTCGGATAGAAACCACAAGGTTCCTAGTTCAATACCGGTCCTCTCCAACAGCGTATTAGTGGCACAGGAATCTGTGCAGTAAAGTGAGGAGCTTATGGTAGGTGTGGGGCTCTACTTCAGACGCAAAAAACAATCTCCTTGGTCTAGCGCTAGTAAAAAGGGGATAGATTCCCTCGCTGATTGACTGATACCGACGTTAGGCCACCCCGACGACTTACTTACAGAAAAGACAATCAATTAACTCGTTTTGTCTTTATCAATTTTGTTTTTTATAAAAATTTTAAGTTGAACATTTAAAAAAATATTGTATTTAAAAAGATTCAAAGGCCAGAGTTTGGTTTGGTTTGGTTTGTTTTGTTTTGTTTTACGGCATATCTGTTTAAGAATTATTCCTACTAGCAAATATATGCACACTCCGGGTGCAAGTAATTTAGTTAAATTTTATAATAAAATATCATATTAAATTAGAAAGGCTAATGAAACTGAATAAGAATGTAGATAAAAAAATTTTAACAGAGGGGGTATGATTGAAAAATAGAACAACTTTGAAACTAACTCTTCCATCATTTTCCCTTACTCCCGCCTTTCATTGGTAAATTTTCCTAATTAAACTGTTTAGTTAAAATAGGAAGTAAAGAATAATATTACAGTTATTTCTTCTTGTTAAGGGATTTCTTTTAAGATTTATTGAAGAGATTTTTGCTCATATTCAATAAGATAAAACCAAACAATTAGAAATCAATAATACTAAGCATATATTTATTAAAATCAATTTTTAAAGATCAATATGCACATTAGCCTTCCCATTCACACTGTAAACCTCTATTTTGTTGTATATATAAATACAATTACATTTTATTAGCATGTACATATGGTCAACAGTGTAAGTAATGTAAAACAATTTTATTAATAATTGAGGTTTAAATAAAAATAAAATCATAGAGAATATGATGTAAATAACTAAAGGAATTGTGACTTGTATAGTAATACAGTTTCGGTTACAGACAGACAAACCCACAATCTCCATTATAATAAGATTTCATGAGACCGTATACAAAAAAACTCTAAATATGAACGTACAATGATGGTGATTACCTAATCACTAGGCATAAAATAACCCGAGATGGGTTGATATGCTATTAAAATTACTTAATCTTGCACTACTGTTTTTTTTAAAATAAAACTGTTCAGGCTACGAAAGTAAACTTAAAGAAATAACTGATAAATGAATGCAAACATTTTAAATAGTAATGTTTTCATAAAAATTAACTGCACTGATGAGAGGTGATACCTCGAAACACGTGTCTGTAGTTTACTCTATTATACACTCCCAATTTCGGTTGAGCACTTTATTTAGAAGGGATTTAATTGCAAAATTCACCGCACTCGGCGTTCAGTTAAGACTCACTTTGTTTACAAAGTTTGAGACCTCTAGTTGAATTCATTTCCGCTTAGAAATGTAGCGATTAAATAGCCTGCTATACTTGGCAGCTGACTGTGGCCGTATGGGTAAGAGGATTGGCGAGCGTAAGCTCGTTCTGGTCTCGAACCCGGCCAGAGGTAGCTGCTAAAATGGTATAACTGCACTGATGAGAGGTGATACCTCGAAACATGTGTCTGTAGTTTACTCTCTCTCTCTCTCTCTCTCTATATATATATATATATTATTATTATAATGGAGATTGTGGGTTTGTCTGTCTGTAACCGAAACTATATTACTAATCGAGTCACAATTAACATAGTTATTTACATCACATTCTCCATGATTTTATTTTTATTTATACCTCAATTATTTATAAAATTGTTTTATAATACTTATAATATTGAGCATAACTACATACTAATAACATGCAATTGTATTTATATATACAACAAAATAGCGGTTTACAGTATGAATGGGAAGGCTTATTTGCATATTGATCTTAAAAGTTTGATTTTAATAAAATATATGCTTAGTATTATTGATTTCTAATTGTTTGGTTTTATATTAATGAATATGAGCAAAAATCTCGGGGATAAATCTTAAAAGAAATCCATTAACAAGAAGAAATAACTGTAATATTATTCTTTACTTCCTATTTTAACTAAATAGTTAAATTAGGAAAATTTACCAATGAAAGACGGGAGTAAGGGAAAATGATGGAAGAGTTAGTTTCAAAGTTGTTCTATTTTTCAATCATACCCCCTCTGTTCCAAATATTTTTATTTGAATTCTTATTCAGTTTCCTTAGCCTTTCTAATTTAACATGATATTTTATTATATTAAAACTTAAATACTTGCATATATTTGCTAGTATATATAAAATATATATTAAAAAAAAACACATCTGAAAACTTTCTTCATTCCTTCCGTGCTTCTCTGTTTAGTCCTTTCTTTCATTTCCTTCATTTATGTTCATATCTTCTTTCGTTCCTCTTTTTCGCTTTTTCTTCCCTCCATCCTCTTTTCCCTCTATCTTCCCTTCCTTCCTTCATCCTTCCCACCCCTTCCCCACTCACTCCCTCCCTTCCTTCCTTCTTTACCTTTTCAACACATTCACCAAGTTGTCTGTCCTTTCACGTTGTTAGCTTTCTTCACTGTCAATTTTTTAACATATACAAGCACCGACCTATTTATAAGATCCCTATCTCAGCCTCCCACCCCCCATCGAAACTGACAGCCCTTATCCCGGGTGTCAAACCGAAAAGACACTTGATCCACAGATAGCGCAATATTTGCCTTGAGCAATGCTATTGACACTACCACTGACACAGTTACGTATTTCTTACCGGTGCCAGGGATCAGGTTTCAATTCCGGCCAAAACCCCGTAATTCGGATTTTCGATTTTTTTCAAGACAGATACATCGGTTATTTCCTATAACTCTCACCTAAAAAAGGGGAACCACTCTGAATGAATTTCATCTGATAATTAATCAACAGAAGACGGGGTTAGGGTTTGGGTTAGGTTTAGGGGTTAGGTTTAGGGGTTAGGGTTAGTTTAATGGGGAAATAATGGGTAGATTAATTAACAGATAACATTCATTCAGAGTGGTTTCCCCCTTTTAGGTTGGAGTTATAGGAAATAACCGACACATCTTTTCTTTGATTTTTTTTAGATGAGGCTTGATAATTTGTATTGTCCTGGTCTGTATTGTTATTAACACAACGTTTCGGCCTTCTTCAGGTGTTTAATCTCTTGAACTCGGAAATGACACCTTAGAATAAATTGAATAGAGCATTCGAGGTAATTATAAAAATGACATTAAGTTATGTTTGAACAAGTAACAAAAAAACATTCAGGTCTTAAACGTTGTAACTATTAAAGTATCATACTGTGGTATATCCACAGGTCCTGCTAGTAATAATGATAATTGCATGCACAAACGTAAATGGCAATTATGATGACCCCAGCTGATTAAAAAAAAAATGATTTTTGAAAAAAAACTCAATAATTAGATTTTTCTTTTAAAGACATTTTTTGAAAATTTTTAAGTTTTAATTTTTTTTAAATGTACTAGCAAATATATGAACCCTACGGGAGCAAGTATTTAAGTTTTAATGTAATAAATATTATATTAAATTAGAAAGGCTAATAAAGCTAAATAAGAATGCAGATAAAAAGATTTGGAACAGAGGGGGTATAATCGAAAAATAGAACAAATAAAACTTACTCTTCAATCACTTTCATCTTTCATTGTTATTTTTTCTAATTTAAGTATTTAGTTAAAAGAGGAAGTAAAGAATAAAATGACAGTTATTTTTTATTATTAATAGATTTCATTTAAGATCTATTGAAGAGATTTTTGCTTATATTCATTAAAATAAAACCAAACAATTAGAAATCAATAATACTAAGCACATATTTATTAAAATCACATTTTTAATATCAATATGCAAATTAGCCTTCCCGTTCACACTGTAAACCGCTATTTTGTTGTATATATAAATATAATTGCGTGTTTTTAGTATGTTGATATGGTTAACAGTATTAATAATATAAAACAATTTTATTAATAATTGAGGTTTAGATAAAAAAATAAAATCATTGAGAATGTGATGTCAATAACTAAGGGAATTATGACTTAAGTAGTGATATAGTTTCGGTTACAGACAGAAAAACACACAATCTCCATTATAATAAGATATTTAAAAAAATATATATTTAAGGAGATAGGATGGATGTAGTAGAATCCGACAGTATGAGGTAGGTAAAAGGATGGTGAACAAGAAATGATGACTCAAAACAAATCTAAGAGTTGAAACGTTTCGTCCGATTCATACGGACATCATCGGTCAAATGAGGGATTTGACTGATGATGTCCGTATCGAATCGGACGAAACGTTTCAACTCTTAGATTTGTTTTGAGTTATCATTTCTTGTTCACCATCCTTTTACCTACCTCATATATATTTAAATATTTCACATTAACATCCCTATTTACGATACATCAACATCGTGTTTTTTTCATTCAACTTTTAAAAATGACGCAAGACCGTTCATTAACTACGAAAGTGTCATAATTACAACTAGTACAAAATAAAAAACGCAATCCGGGCGATGTAAAAATAGATTTTTGAAACATATTGCCTGAGGGGTGGGAGTAAAAAATTCAATGTGAGCGAGTTTGTACGTAAAATCATCAAATTCATTAAAGGATTAAAAAATAAAACAATTTGAAATGTAAACTTTAAATATGTATTAAAATAATCAACTTTATATCATTAAAGTCTTAGTTAAACTTACCTGTTAGTGTAAATCTTTAAAACACCAAGAAGAAAGAGAAAAAAAAGTTATATCTATATAAATGCTCTATCAACGATATTGAGCACTGTTTACTAATAAATATAACATACATATTATCAACATTAATATATATATATATATATATATATATATATATATATATATATGTGTGTGTGTGTGTGTGTGTGTGTGTAAAAGTAATGAATAAAGGTGAAAAAATAAGCGTCATAATTTATTAATACTAGTACAAAATAAAAAACACCCTCCGGGCGATGTAAAAATTAGATTTTTGAAACATATTGCCTGAGGGGTGGGAGTAAAAAATTCAATGTCAGCGAGTTTGTACGTAAAATCATCAAATTCATTAAAGGATTAAAAAATAAAACAATTTGAAATGTAAACTTTAAATATGTATTAAAATAAAACAAACTATATATAGATATATAATACCAGTCATGTATTTATTAAAACTTGTTTTAAAAAACAATGAGGACTGTCTAATGTTGCATGTTCAAATTTTGAGTGTATTTATTCTATGTTATGACGATGACGATTTTGGGTAATGTGACGTAAGCAGTGACGTAATTTTTGTTACAGACAAAAACCGGAAGCGAATCTCCATTATTAATAGATATGGACTCAATATTTCGATTAATCCGGAAATTGGAGGAGTTGTGCCGATTTTTAGCTCTCCAAATTTGATTGGTTTGGCGAAAAATGGTGACTTTTTTTAAAACTATCTTTTTGGTACAAATAATGTTCAATATATGTGAAATGATAATAGAAAAAATTGTTGTCGTAGACGCAGTGCCACATTGGGTTATTGATCTAGCTATGAACAAATTTAAAAATAATCATCAATAACTTAAAATTAGTTTACTTAAAAACCTTTTTGATAGCATTTCTGGATTCCTTGGACAAAAATGCTTTTATAAACCAATTCTCAGTAGTAGGGAAGCTCTAGAACTCAGTTTACAGACAAAAATATGTTACAAAAAGTCGCCATTTTTCGCGGTGTTATGTCGATTTTTAGCTCTCCAAATTTATTTGGAGAGCTAAAAATCGACATAACACCGTCAATTTTTAGAACTGGAAGCTCAAATTATGGGGATTAGCTAACTTTATCATGATCCACACTTGGACAACATTTCAGAAAAATTGAAGGTGACATGGCCTGGATGATTTGACATGGAATTACCCTAGAGTAAAGCTGGTTTTCTTTATTTCTCTCAGACCTTCTTTGTACCGCCCTATCGACTGGGTAGAAGAATACGCCGACTGCACCTCTGCAGAGGGGTAAAATACCCAAATGGGACTACCTATTGGCCATTAGTCGTGACCCGTGATGTTTAAGTATAGAATCCTAGTGGCTGAGCAGTCCATGACCTGCAACACTTCACTTTGGTCCTTACTAAGTTTAGACGGACGGACGGAGAAGCCTTCTACGATCAGTCGGCTGATCACGTCAACCCCTAGCATCTCTATATATTTACCAACTCCTCCGCATGAGCAGGATGTGACACAAATCAATTTCTTAAGCGGAGTTCAACAGGTTTGAATTCAGAGTTTACCTTCTCCTAGACTGGTTACCTAGCCATGGTTAAAGAACCCAGTCTGCCCTACTATTTATCCATAGCTGGAGGGAGAGCAAGATTCATACCTTTCCCAAGGGTATTAGCGCTAAGTAAAATGCAATTAGCACGTCCAGGATTTGAATTCGGGGGGGGATGAATCCATTTCCCATGAGTTTAACCATTACACCGCGCGCTTCCGAACCCCTAGCATCTATATGATTGTCCCAACCGTATTGCCGCTATGGCGAGCCCCAACTCTTTTTATCATATATGTGCTAGAAGGCAGTGTCTGGTGTCCTGGATATGACGTTAAACTGCATCTAATGGGGTAGTTCCAATTTTGGAGCTCTAGGGAGTGTGGAGTACCCATTCATCACCATAACTCTGACCTGGATTGGTAAAATCTATTAGGATCCTATCTATGGGTTAAACCTTGGTAAAACCTATTAGGATCCTATCTATGGGTTAAACCTTATGCCTCACCCGCTCAGGCGGGGGTCCAGTGAGCTTCGGCCACTGGACCGGTGAGATGGTAAATTAATAGCGTCGATCCCAGAGGGCCATCCCTCCAGGCAATACCTGCCCCCTTGACTTAAAAGGGGCAGGGCTGGGTTTATTGCCCAGCGCCTGAGGCGCCCACCTTGAGGGGGAATGCCGACGGGATCGACGCAATTTTTCTACCCGCCACCCATGAGTCTCGGCTTGTGGGTGGTCCCACATAAATAGGGCCTTCGTGCCTGACTCGGTACGCGTGGGGAACTGGGAAAATAAACCTATCTATGGGTTAAATAGAAAAATGTGTTTTAAAAATATGTTTAAAAAATTGATTTTGAAAAAAATTAATACCATCAAGAATGGATAAAACAAAGGTTGACATGGTGTAAAATCCAACCAACCAGCCAGCCAGCCAGCCAACCCTCTTTATTTATTTCACACTGGCCTTCTCAATCGGCTGGTCCGTCAAGCCCTAGCACCTATATGATTGCCCTAATCCTATTGCCCTTATGGCAAGCCCCAACCCTTTTTATCATATGGATGCTAGAAAGCGGTGACTGAGGGTCTACATGTCCTGGGAATGACGTTAAACTCTATCTGATGGGGAGGTTCCAGTTTTGGAGGTTTGGGGAATATGGAGCACCCCTTCATCACCATTGCTCCCTGGTTCACTCTGACCTGAGTGGTAGTACCTGTTAGGGTCCAATCTATGGGTCAAATAGAATAATGTATTTATAAAAAAATTGTGTATCTATTAAGAATGAATTTATTTCAAAACTTTATCGGCATTAAATGACCCACTGTGGTTGATATGCCGTAAAACAAAACCAAACCATCTCCCAATAGATAACTGTTTCTTTTTTTTAAAACATCCGAAATTCTCGTCTCTAATCATCTCTCGCCCCTACAACGTGAGCTCATGTGATTGACTTATTGTTGTCGGTCACACAGTAGGCTACCGGGCAGGCCCCGACACTAACTTTTTTCATGACAATCCCGAACAAAAATTATAAACCGTCGCGAATGGGGTTTGGACCTCCCGAAATCAAAATATTTTTGTTTAATTCATTAGCATCATCTATACTTGTCAGTCATCAGTAGCATAATAACATGTAATAAATCATTAAGAAAAGCTGAAGCAGTGATAATTCTGGATATTTGGACAAAAAAATCCATTTCCTAGTGTGTTTTGAGCTAAAAAAAACTTTTTTTACTTTAAGTTACCCTGAGTAGGGTTAGTAGTACATAATTTGGTTCTTTTAAACTATATCCCTCCACCATTATTCATTACATGGCTTTGGGAATAGACCTGCGGTGCCGTAGCCTCATTTTGAGGTCAGCATTCGGGTAATGACTGGACGGCCAATAGTGGAATGTAGTACTAAATTTTAGGAAGAATTTTTACCGTCCCCTGCAAACTGTCCCGGATGTTGAGCCCTGGTACCGGGATTACTGATGGTGGGAGGCGATTACTGTATTACACTTTTGGAAAGACAGGAATTCATCCGGTAGGTAAATAGTAAGGTAGACGAGACTTTAAGCATTCATAAGGCAACCTGTCTGTGAGAAGGAAAAACATAAATTCAATTTCCATCTTCCGACCACCCATTATAAGCATAATGTCCGATTGGTCTGCGCAGCCACTCACAAACCGAAACTCATACAGTGACCCGTGTAAAAATTGCGGTTATCTCGTCAGAATTCCTCGTTTAAGGCACCTCAGGCACTGGGCAATAAATCCAGCTCTGCCCCTTTTAGACGAGAGTGCAGGTGTTGCCTGGGGTGATGGTCTTCTTGGGATTCACGCTAATATCTTACCGGTCCAGAGGCCGAAGCCACTTGATACAAGGTTCCGAAAAACCAGGCAAAATTTAAATTTCATCATTGTATGTCACCCTGCCGAAAGAAAAAAATTATCAAAATCTGCCTGATCGTAAAAATATAGGATTTAATCCTATACTTTACATTCTCAGAAATATTTTCATTGGTGACGTAGTTTTAGTTACAGACAGTTACATAGTCTCCATTATAATAAGATACATTCCATATATGGGTTAAATAGAAAAAATGTGTTAAAACGTGTTTAAAAAGGAATGGAGACAACAATGTCTTCGACGTAAAATATGCTATAGCAAGACGAGAACTACTTCAGTTCTAGTGTTCTTCTAAAGAAGAGATTTTACCTCGAAATATTTACAATAAATCACAGGTTAACAAACAACACCATTGTTACCTTATTTTTCTTTACACTTGCATTGTGATAGCCTTCAAAACCAACCTCCAAACCAATATATATATATATATATATATATATATATATATATATTATACATAAATAAATAAGTAATCCACAGACACGTGTTTCGAGGTTTCATCAGTGTGGCTATACAGTAACAGCTACCCCTGGCCGGGTTTGAGACCCGATAAACTTTCGTTCGCCAAGCCTTTAACCGTACGGCTAGAGGCAAGCTGTCAATATAAGGAAAATATTTAATCGCTACATTTCTAAGCGGAAATGAATTCACTAGAGTCCTCAAACATTTGTAAACAAAGCGAGGGTTAGCTACACGCCAGAACGGTGAATTTGCAATTAAATCCATATTCAGAGAACTCAACCAAAGTGGGAGTATATATATAATAAATAAGTAATCCACAGACACGTGTTTCGAGGTTTCACCTTTCATCAGTGTGGCTATACCGTAACAGCTACCCCTGGCCGGGTTTGAGACCCGAATGAACTTTCGTTCGCCAAGCCTTTAATCCGTACGGCCAGAGATACCTTTCCCAAGTATAGTTGAACTATGTGAAATGCAAACACCATAGTCCAGAATTTAAACACGGTTCAACGTCTCCATTTCCTTCGATGATAACCATTACACAACGAACGCTTGAAATCTTTATAAGTAAAAATAAATCTGAATGGATGTATTATTGCAAGTCGTAGTTAGCTAAGTGAAAATGAGAAAATGTTTTACAAACATTAGATTATGCATAAAAGCATTACATTTCCTTACATTTCACGGAAATACCCGAAACATTGGAGACACTAGGGTTAGGGTTACGATTAAGTTTAGGGCTAATCTTATGGTTAGGGTAAATGTTAGGGTTAGGATTAGGGTTAGTAATAGTATTAGGGTTAGGTTACTTTAAGACTTTCCAACATCCAATGCTTTTTATACGTAAAATGAGATTTTAATGATATTATCTGTTGCACTCTATTCTGCATTTGTACCAACATTAGAATTAAAGGTTCCTTCTTCCGACGTAAGATATCCCAACAAGGGTTGACATGTCGTAAAATCCAACCAACCAACCAACCAACCAACATTATTGTTTTTCACGATCATTATATGGTCTGAATTGAATGATATGTTTAAAATTTAAGTTCCATATCCTTTTTAAAAAAAGTGTCTATATACTTTTGTGTATATACTATTGCTCATTTACGTTTCGTATATCTTCATTCATACCATCGCCCATTCAATGAAGGAGTCATCTAATTCAGCAGCAGCAGCAGCATATTTCCCCTCCATCTTTGTTACATTTTAAAATTAAAGATCTCTAAAAAAATACAATTTCTGGATTTTGCTTTTTCATTTCTAGTTCAAAAATCAGGGAATTAACCGAATTTAATGAAATTGTCAGTGTTGATATTAGGTTGTTACAAGAATAATAGCCGATTGAAGTGCTCGGTTTTGAAATGTCATTTTAACATAGAATTTGTTGTTTATTTCAGGTGAATTTTTGCATATATAATAATTAATGTGTGCTCAAAAATAAAATTTAATTTATTTTCAGATAGAAACTATTTTTGAAAAATAGGGGCCTTCAAAGATGAACATGCCTAAACATGACCTAAGTGAGAGAGAGAGTATGCGTGAGATAGAGGGAGAGAGAAGGAGAGGGAGTATGAGAGAGAGAGGGGGGGAGAGAGGGTGTAAGGGATATATAGAGAGAAGTAAGGGAAAGAGAGAGAGATGGGAAAAGAGAGCGAGAGTCACGTCCTTTTTTGGAGGGGTGGGGGGTTCTGTAGGTACTTTTTATGGTATACATAACTACATCTCACAATGTACCTGTACTCTACTGTGTATAGGATTTCAACATATAACGTCCTATTGTGCAGTCTGGCATATAACACGAGTGTGTCGCGAAGCAAAGGTTGGGAATCACAAATTAATCAACATATACATATATATGATTTCGAATTTAATATATTTTTATTGTACTGATGGGCTGGATATAGCGCGAAACTGCATCTAATGGTGAGGTTCCAATTCCGGGTCTCTGGGGAGCGTTGAGTACCGCTTCCTCGTTAGTACTCCCAGTTCCACTGTGACCCGGAGTGGTAGTACCCGTTAGGGTCCCACCTATGAGTTAAATAGAAAAACATTAGCTTAAAAAATTGTGTTTAAAAAAATTGTTTTAAAAAATTGATTTGAGATCAAGAATTTTGAATACCTTTCAAGAATGAATAAACAAAAGGTATTCGGTGTAAAATAACCCAACAAGGGTTGATATGCCGTAAAATCCAACAAAAAACTATAGAAAGTCGTTTCAAATACATATTCTTTTCTTTCTTTTCTTTTTTTTTTTGCTTTTAGAAAAAACTTAATTTTCTTCAAAACCAAACATACCAGGATTTTTACCATATTTTAGTCGAAAATTCTGCAGTGAAAACGAATGTTATTAGGGATTATTTATGACCAAACTCTACAGCTTTGAAACTGAGTAACCAAAATACAAATATGTAGAATTCAAAAATACGTACACCCCTTGTGTGCGTGTGCGCGCGGGCGCGTGTGTGTGCGTGTACTCGTTAAGTAGGATAGAGAGAGAGAGTGGGGAGTATGGGAGAGAGAGAGAGGGAGCGAGAGAGTGAGAGAGAGAGAGAGAGAGAGTATGCGTGAGATAGAGGGAGAGAGAAGTAGAGGGAGTATGAGAGAGAGAGGGGGAGAGACAAGGAGTAAGGGATATATAGAGAGAAGTAAGGGGAAGAGAGAGCGAGAGTGAGTATGGGAGAGAGAGAGTGAAAGAGATAGAGAGAAAGAGAAAATGAGAATGAGATAGAGAGAATGAGAGAGAGAGAAGGAAAGAGAGAGAGAGAAAAAAAGAGAGAGAAAGAGAAAGAGAGACAGAAAGAGAGAGAAATATAGAGAGGAAGACAGACAGACGGAGAAACAGAAAGAGAGAGGGAGACAGAAAGAGAGAGAGAGAAAGAGAGATAAAGAAAGAGAGAAAAAGAGAAAGAGAGAGTGAGAAAGAGGGAATAAAAGAGAAAAAAAGAGTCAGAGAGAAAGAGAGAGAGAAAGAGAGAGAGAGAATGAGAGAGAGAGAGTGAGAGAGAGAAAGAGAGAGAGAAAGAGACATACAGTCAGAGAGAGAGACAGAAAAGAGAGAGAGGAAGATAAAGAAAGAGAGAAAAAAGAGAATTAGAGAGAGAAAGGAAGAGAGAGAGAGAGAGATAGAGAGAGAAAAAAGAGTGAGAGAGAAAGAGAGTGAGAAAGAGAAACAGATAGATAGATAGATAGAGAGATAGAGAGAGAGAGACAGAAAGAGAAAGAGAAAAAGAGAAAGAGAGAGAAAGAAAGAGAGAGTAGGAGAATGTGATATCCTGTGATGTTGATCGAGTTTGAGTTGGATGAGGAACACGTCGAAATGCTTTAAGCCGGAAAGGACTGGATTCGTTTTTTTTTTGGTTTTTGTTTGTTTTTTTTTTTGCTGCGGGATTATCTACTTCCGCTGCGGCCATCTTTGTAAATCTTGGTAAATCTGGGCGTTTCTTTTGGGCAAATCCGTCAGGCAAATTGTGTCGACTGTTGACACAATCAGAACTTGGGCTGTCAAGGAATTGGTTAAATGGTCTTGGCAAGTGTCGACAAAAAACGATCGACACATATTTTGTCTGCACCAGGGAATAAAAAGAAAAGAAAGAAAAAATGAAGGAATGAGAGAAAGAAAGAAAAAGAAAGAAAGAAGGGTGGAAAGAAGAAAGGGAAGAATGTGGGAAAGATGGATGGAAGGAAAGAAAGAAGCGAAAATAAAGGAAGGAAGGAAGGAAGAACGGAAAGAAGGAAGAAAGGAAAGAGGAAGAAAGGAAGAAAGAAAGAAGGAAAGAATGAAGAAAGGATGGAAGAAAGGATAGAAAATAATAATTGACGAAGGAAAGAAGGAAAGAAGAAAAGAAAGAAAGAAAGAGGAAGAAAGGAAGAAGAAAAATAATTAAGGAAAGAAGAAAAAGAAGGAAGGAAAGTAGGAAGGGTTTAAGAAGGAAGGTAAGTAAAAATCAAAGGGGAAAGAGGACAGGAAAAGGATAGAAAGGAAAAAAGAAGGAAGAAAAACTAATAGTAAAGGAAAGAAGGAAAACCCGGAAAAGGAAAAAATGA
>CM042168.1:82771368-82781368 GCA_023376005.1 Doryteuthis pealeii
AGAAGGAGATTAAGTTTTCCTCCGGACATACATTATAACACCAGCTGCCCTTATGATAAGTATACATTAGATAGAGAGATTAGAAATAAAATAAATGTTAAAAGTCTTTTACAAATTGAAGTTGTATAGTTTATTATTTTCTTGGCCTTGAGGAACGTTTATGATTCCATTTTAAGAGCATAGCTTGGTTTAATTAATTAGTCTAATTTAATTTAAAGTCCGGGGGAGGAAATAGGAATTACACTCCTCAACAGCACACACACACACACACACACATTATATATATATATATAATATGTTGGTGTGTTGTGGGCGCGCACGTAATTCACCGTCAAGGGCTACACGCACACACGCAAGCAGAAACACGACACACACACGTAAAAATATAATTTATATAATTGTGTGTGTGTATGTTGTTCTTCATACTGTGTCGATTCATTTCTCTATTCATTCCCCTCCCCCACACACACATATATATATATAATATATATATATATATATTATATATATTATATATATGTATTGTTGTTGTTGTTATTGGTATTCTTTCGTCTGCGAGAGAGGATAATGAGCAGGTCCATTTTCTTTTGAAAAGTCGTAGCCTATAATATTATATATATATTATATAATAATATATATATTATATATACATTATAATACAGAGAGAGAGAGAGGAGAGAGAGAGAGAGAGCCAGAGAGAGAGAGAGAGAGAGAGAGAGAGAAGGTATTTGCCATAAGCATTTGAAAAATGGCTTTTGCCGCGCTGTCAGCTGGGGTTGTAGAATATCACCGATTGCACCTCTATCAGTGACGATGATGCCTCTCCACAAACCAATACGGCAATTAGTCGGCCTGGGAGGTGACCCGTAATGCCCGAAGACAGGATTGTTAAAGCTATGTTGTCCGGTGACATACAGCCTAACACTACGGCTTGAGTAACCAATGACATGCAGCACCCGCCTTTGGCCTTTACTTTAGGCTAGACGTGAAATCGGCTGGTCACGCCAAGCCCTAGCGCCTATATGATTGCCCAACTCTAGTGCCCTTTAGGTACCCACAACCTTTTTATCCCATATTTGCTAGAATACAGTGCTGAGGTTCTTTATCTCCTGGGTAATGCGTTAAACTTTATCTGATGGTGAAGTTCCAGTTCTGGAGCTCTGGGGAATGTGGAGTACTTCTTTATCACATTACTCCAGGTCCACCTGAATAGGAGTGGTAGTACCTGTTAGAGACCCATATTTGGTTTGAACAGAAAAAAATGAGTTTTAAAAAAATAATGTTTAAAAAATATGGCTTAAAAAATGAAAAGATCAAAACACCTTGCGACTTGAAATAACCCAACAAGGGTTGACGTGCAGTAAAATCCAATAAACCAAACCGCGGATCAAACTAGTAAGTTAATTTTGATTGAATCCATAGGGGATTGCTCCTAAAGGATATATATATATATATATATATATATATATATATATATATCATAATTATATGTGTGTGTGTGTGTGTTGGTGTGTGGAGAAAGTAGACAAACACGGGATGTTATGGAAACTGGATGTTTATTGTCGACGATGCAACGTTCCGCGGCCATTTGACAATCATAGAACCAAAAGCCCAGTTCTAGCTTCTTGAAAATGTCTTTCATTGAAGCTAGCACTGGGCTTTTGGGTCCTGATGATGTTGACCATCATCAGGCCGAAAGGTTGCATCGTCGACAATAAACATCCAGTTTCCATAACATCCCGTGTTTGTCTACTTTTCTCCACATACTGTCGGATTAACCTCCTCACATTTCTCATTAATATATAATATAATATATATATATATATATATAATTATATTAGAGAGAGAGAGAGAAGAGAGAGAAGATTTTTTGATCAAACGAGAGAAAAGTAAGTATTCTATCAAAATTGTTCGAATTTTGAACAGAAAAAAAATTCCTTTTTGCAATGAGATTTTCAGGGAACACCGAAAGTACTTAGGGCATGGGGTTGGGTCAAATAGAGTGAACGTGATTTTACGCGAACATTCATCTCAAGAGTAGCTTTGAGGATGCGGTTTTACCTACGCACCCAGATCTCTTATTAGAACTACCCTTTCCTCATTATAAACAAACTATCTTATATTTAATCTTCCCCCTAGGTTCAATAAGTGCGCACGAGCACACACACAACACACATAAACACACACACACACACAGCCACACACACAACACATATATATATATTATAATATATATATATATTATATATATATATATATATATGAGGTTAGTAAACAAACAAATGTGTTTATTTTTATATGGCTTTAAGACGACAATTTTTGGAGGAATATGTGCTTAATTGAAGTCATACCTAATTTTTGACAAATTAATTAGTTCATAATTAATGAATTTAGGCGGGCATATATGTTCAAATGCAAAGCTAAACAAATCGAGAAAATGTCAATCCCTGAAATGTACATTTCGACCTCTGATGAGACCTAATAGGTCGAAATGTACATTTAGGGATTGACATTTTTTCGATTTGTTTAGCCTTACATTTGAACCTATATGCCGCCTAAATTCATTAATTTATTAACTAATTAATTTTCAAAAATTAGGTATGACTTCAATTGAGGGCACATATCCCCCAAATATATATATATATATATATATTATTATATATATATATATATATATATATATATATATGCATATTCGCATTCTGATGAAAATTTAGATTATACTATACAATAGATGTAGTAAAGAATAGAGGGAAAAATGTGGACAAAGAAATAAAACTCAGACAAGTATAATGTAGGAGGTTTTTTCGCCGTGCATTGAGCTCGGCTTCATCAGTCTTCCCCATCTATTCTTTACTACATCCTGTCTGATTACTCCTATAAATACTCCTATCTCATCTTCAATGAGTAGAAATTGGTCTATAATGCTAAATATGAACCTTTTTCTCCACCAACAACACACACACTCACAAGGACCCACACACACTCACACACGCACACACAGAATACAACCACACAACCACATATATATATATATATATAATTATCCTATAATCATAGGCTGATTGATCAATATTTTCGATTTTATACAAAAATGCATCCTCAGAGCTCATTCAGCTCCGTAGTTGTTTTGGGTTCGGAGAGGAAAGTCAAGGATTTGACATTCCTCTCCGACCCCAAACAACTACGGGAGTGAATGAGCTCTGATGATGCTTTGTTAAAAATCGAAATATTGATCATATCAGCTATGATTATTATTATAAATTGTTTTCTTCTTCTTTCAAATCATTCGTGTGATGTTTTTCAACTTCCACCTTTTCTTACTCATATTGTCGATTCACTTTCCTTTCTTTTAACTTTATATATATAATATATATATATATATATATATATATATATATATATATAATATATGGTTAAGAAAAAGGTTTTAAAAAAATGGCGCATTTTGCGGTTATAGATATATTTCTGCCCCACGATGTATTTGTATATACTATGAGTTTCATCAGCCCCTAACTTTATTTGAATGGCAAGCCCGAAATATATTCATGAGGGCTGTATATATAAATTTTCTGGGAACTCCTGAAAAGATAATGGTTTTCAGTTCTTCTCATCATCCTTTTATCTATATTACATTATATTTGAACCACTAAAGTTGTGGAGCCGCAAGAAAATCTTGCGTGAACGCCAAAGAAATCTTATATGAACAACTGATACTTATTACATAATTTATGAGGCATGTCATAATTTATGAAAGTACCTGTAGTAGACTTTTAATAAGTTGGTTTAGATTAAAAGCGGGGGTGGAGAATTTTCCATGACCCGCTGGGAATATGATTGACGTAACGATGATCCCAACTTCACCTTCCGGTATACAGACGCGTGAGAAATAGTTTTAGTTTAGTTAGTCTGTGCGAACCCGATTTTCGAAGGAGTGCAGCGCGAATGGTTGGCTCTGACGGTTGGTCTCCCCCGCGGTGGGAATCAAATGGGCTGAGGGAAATAAAGCTTTATTGTTAAGAACACCAAGTTTTGTTTTGGTTAATTGAACTAGCAATATATGCACCCTCCGGGTGCAAGTATTTAGTTAAATTTTATGATAAATATGATATTAAAATTAGAAAGGCTAATGAAACTGAATAAGAATGTAGATAAAAGATTTTGAAACAGAGGGGGTTGATTGAAAAATAGAAAAAACTTTGAAACTAACTCTTCCATCATTTTCCGTTACTCCCGTCTTTCATTGGTAAATGTTCCTAATTAACTGTTTAGTTAAAATAGGAAGTAAATAATAATATTACAGTTATTTCTTCTTGTTAATGGATTTCTTTAAGATTTATCCCGAGATTTTTTGCTCATATTCAATAAGATAAAACCAAACAATGAAATCAATAATACTAGGCATATATTTTATTAAAATCAATTTTTTTAAGATCAATTGCAAATTAGCCTTCCCATTCATACTGTAAACCTATTTTGTTGTTATATAAATATAATTGCATGTTATTAGTATGTAGTATGGTCACAGTGGCTTCGGCCTCTGGACCATTGCTATAATTAACGGCGTCGATCCAGGGGGCCTCCCCCCAGGCAACACCTGCCCCTTGATTTAAAGGGGCAGGGCTGGGTTTATTGCCCCCGTGGCCTGAGGCGCCCCCTTGAGGGGGAATGCCGACGGGATCGACGCAATTTTTCACCTGCCACTCCATGAGCTTCGTTTTGGTGGGGTCCCTACGTTAATAGGGACTTTGGTGCTGACCCGTACAAGTGGGGTAACGCGGTAATTCAGTATTGTAGATATGGTCAACAGTGTAAGTAATGTAAAACAATTTTATTAATAATTGAGGTTTAAATAAAAAATAAAATCATGGAGAATATGAATGTAAATAACTAAAGGAATTGTGACTTGTATAGTATTATAGTTTCGGTTACCGACAGACAAACCCAATCTCTTATAATAAGATATCAAAAACAGAAATGACCAGCACGAAAGAAGAAGACTCAACCTAAATAGAAGCCAAACGGATCAAGAGAGAAAATGGGCCAACGAGTTAGGGCCAGAAGAACAGCAAGTAGAGTAATCAAGTATAGATGTGAATGGTCTAACCATATGACGTTAGGCACCCCTTTTTTTTATCTCGATTTTATTATTTTGTTGGTTAGAATTGGAGGCGTGTGGTGTCGTGGTGATCGTTGGAAATGAACGCGGCGAGACGAGTTCAAATTCTGAACGAGGTTTGTTTACCATTTCAGCAATTCCGCTAATACCAATTGGGAAAGGTACAGAATCCAATTATTCTCCACAAACTATAAGATAAATAGTAAGGACAGACTGGGCTCTTTATTTTGGCTAGGTGATACGCCTAGGAAGAATGAAAACTCTGATTCAAACCTGTTAATTTTGCCAGGGTTTTTTTTCCAATAATATCCAAATTCCTGTAATGTGTACTTAGACTTTTCTTCAAGATTGAAAACTTATCATAAATTCTTCGGACCATATGACTTTAGGGACCTCTTTTTGATCTCGATTAAGAAAGGACATGTTTTTTTCCCCATTTACACCTCAATATCCGTTGTTTTAAATAGACAATTTTAGATTTTTTTAAATATAAGGACTAACCGCTAGCCTAACACCTAACCCTAAACCCTAACCCCTAACCTACCTCCTAAACTTAACTCCCCAACAAACACCGGATTTGAACGGTGTAAATCAAAAAACATTCTTCTTAATCGAGATCAAAAGGGGTGTCTAAAAGTAATATGGTCCGAATGTTTCTAGAATACGTTAGAGGCTTCCAAACGGGTTTTTGGGGGGGTAAAACCATATATGTACATGAAATAATCAGAACAAATAAATTATAATATAATAACAAATGCAGACTTTAGTTGTCTGAGCCCGTAGAGAATTACTACATACATGATAGATACAGTATAGTTTGGTTTGTTGGTTTGTTTTAACAGCATATCAACCTGGCAGGTGGGTCATTTATGCCGGATAAAGTTTTGAAAATAAAGTCATTCCTAATGATACCCAATTTTTCTATTAATCCTAGATGGGAACCATAACGGTACTACCACCCGGGTCAGAGTGGACCAGGGAACAATGGTGATGGGGGTGGCTCCACATTCCCTAAACTCCAAACCTGGAGTTATAGGTCATGAACTGCCCAGACATGAGGGTTCATCCCTTAAACATCAAATGGGTCGCTAACGCTACGTCGACGGGTGGCCCCATTTGGGGGTGTATTACTCCTCTGCATTTGGATTATCTGTAGTATATAGTGTGTTTTTGCAATCTACACTTAAATGAAATAGAACTAAGCGAGGTCAACTAGTTTAAACCTCGCAATCAAAGCCAAATACGTGGCTGGTTAACTACTTAATCGCTGATACTGCGACGTCCATTTACAATTATTGACGAGGGCCTGGCAAGATTGAGGAGCTCCAGGGGATCAACCCAAGGACCATCCAATATTAAGGGGTACTAAGGGAAACGCAAGGATTCTTCAGCTAAGGATCGCGTGTCTTACCAAAAGGATCTCAGCTGGACAAGCGCTCTGCTTGACCGCCTAAGATTTGGTCCAACAAAATTCGTAATACTTACCCCTCGCAAGTTGGTGTATGGTCCTTTGGTTGATCCCTGGAGCTCCTCAATCTTGCAGGCCCTTCGTCAATAATTGTAAATGGACGTCTGCCAGTATCAGCGATTAAGTAGTTAACCAGCCACGTATTCTGGCTTTTGATTGGCCGAGGTTTAAACTACGTGACCTCGCTTAGTCTATTCATTTAAGTGGTAGATTGCAACACACCTTATATACTACAGATAATCCAATTGCAGAGGAGTAATACACCCCCAAATGGGGCCACCTGTCGACCGTAGGTAGCGACCCATGATGTTTAAGGGATGAACCCTCATGTCTGGGCAGTTCATGACCTATAACTCCAGGTTTGGAGGTTTAGGGAATGTGGAGCACCCCTTCATCACCATTGTTCCCTGGTCCACTCTGACCCGGAGTGGTAGTACCTGTTATGGTCCCATCTATGGATTAAATAGAAAAATTGGGTATCCATTAGGAATGACTTTATTTCAAAACTTTATCGGCATTAAATGACCCACTGAGGTTGATATGCTGTAAAACAAACCAAACCAAACCAAACTATACTGTATCTTATCATGTATGTATGTATTCTCTACGTGCTCAGACAACTAAAGTCTGCATTTGTTATTATATATAATTTATTTGTCTGATTATTTCATGTACATATATGTACCCACGTTGGAAGCCTTCTAACGTATTCTAAGAACATTCGGACCATATTACTTTTAGACACCCCGTTTTGATCTCGATTAAGAAAGAATTTTTTTGATTTACACCGTCAATATCCGGTTGTTTGTTGGGGGTTAAGGTTAGGAGTTAGGGTTAGGGGTTAGGGTTAGGGTTAGGTGTTAGGTTTAGCGGTTAGTCTTATAATTTAAAAAAATCTAAAAATTGTCTATTAAAACAACCGGATATTGACGGTGTAAATGAAAAACATGTCCTTTCTTAATCGAGATCAAAAAGAGGTGCCTAAAGGTCATATGGTCGAAGAATTTATTGATAAGTTTTCAATCTTGAAGGAAAGTCTAAGTACACATTTACAGGAATTGGATATTATTGGAAAAAAAACTGGCAAAATTTAACAGGTTTGAATTCAGAGTTTTCATTCTCCTAGGCGTATCACCTAGCCAAAATTAAAGAGCCCAGTCTGTCCTACTATTTATCTATAGTTTGTGGGAGAATACTTGGATTCTTACCTTTCCCAATGGTATTAGCGTGAATATGTGAAATGTAAACAACCTCGTTCAGAATTTGAACTCGTCTCGCCGCGTTCATTTCCAACGACTCTAACCACGACACCACCGCCTCCAATTCTAACCAACAAAATAATAAAATCGAGATAAAAAAAAGGGGTGCCTAAACGTCATATGGTTAGACCATTCACATCTTATACTTGATTACTCTACTTGCTGGTTCTTCTGGCCCTAACTCGTTGGCCATTTTCTCTCTTGATCCGTTTGGGCTTCTATTTAGGGTTGGTCTTCTTCTTCGTGCTGGTCATTTCTGTTTTTGATATCTTATTATAATGGAGATTGTGGGTTTGTCTGTCGGTAACCGAAACTATAATACTATACAAGTCACAATTCCTTTAGTTATTTACATCATATTCTCCATGATTTTATTTTTTATTTAAACCTCAATTATTAATAAAATTGTTTTACATTACTTACACTGTTGACCATATCTACATACTGTATTTACCGCGTACCCCACTTGTACGGGTCAGGCACAAAGTCCCTATTAACTGGGACACCCACAACCGAAGCTCATGGATGGCAGGTGAAAAATTGCGTCGATCCCGTCGGCATTCCCCCTCAAGGGGGGCGCCTCAGGCACTGGGCAATAAACCCAGCCCTGCCCCTTTAAATCAAGGGGCAGGTGTTGCCTGGGGGGATGGCCCCCTGGGATCGACGCCGTTAATTATAGCAATGGTCCAGAGGCCGAAGCCACTGTTGACCATATCTACATACTAATAACATGCAATTATATTTATATATACAACAAAATAGGTTTACAGTATGAATGGGAAGGCTAATTTGCATATTGATCTTAAAAATTGATTTTAATAAATATATGCTTAGTATTATTGATTTCTAATTGTTTGGTTTTATCTTATTGAATATGAGCAAAAAATCTCGGGATAACTTAAAAGAAATCCATTAACAAGAAGAATAACTGTAATATTATTATTTACTTCCTATTTTAACTAAACAGTTTAATTAGGAACATTTACCAATGAAAGACGGGAGTAACGGAAAATGATGGAAGAGTTAGTTTCAAAGTTGTTCTATTTTTTCAATCATACCCCTCTGTTCAAAATCTTTTATCTACATTCTTATTCAGTTTCATTAGCCTTTCTAATTTAATATCATATTTTATCATAAAATTTAACTAAAATACTTGCACCCGGAGGGTGCATATATTTGCTAGTTCAATTAACAAAACAAAACTTGGTGTTCTTAACAATAAAGCTTTATTTCCCCAGCCCATTTGATTCCACCGCGGGGGAGACCAACCCGTCAGAGCCAACATTCGCGTCTGCACTCCTTCGAAATCGGGTCGCACAGACTAACTAAACTAAAACTTATTCTCACGCGTCTGTATACCGGAAGGTGAAGTTGGGATCATCGTTACGTCAATCATATTCCCAAGCGGGTATGGAAAATTCTCCACCCCCGCTTTTAATTCTAACCAACTTTATTTAAAATTCTAACTACAGGTACTTTCATAAATTATGACTGCTCATAAATTATGTAATAATATCAGTTGTTCATATAAGATTTCTTTGGGTCCACGCAAGATTTCTTGCGGCTCCACAACTTTTAGTGGTCAATATAATGTAATATAGATAAAAGATGATGAGAAGAACTGAAACCAGTTATCTTTTCAGGAGTTCCCAGAAAATTTATATATACAGCCTCATGAATTATCTCTTTGCCATTCAAATAAAGTTAGCGGGCTGATGAAACTCATAGGTATATACAAATACATGTGGGCAGAAATATATCTATAACCGCAAAATGGCCATTTTTTAAACCTTTTTCTTAACCATATATATATATATATATATATATATATATATATATATATATATATATATATATAAGTTAAAAGAAAGGAAATGAATCCGACAATATGAGTAAGAAAGGTGGAATGAAAACATCACAAATGATGAAGAAAAAGAAGAAAACAATTTATAATATAATCATAGCTGATATTGATCAATATTTCGATTTTACAAAAATCATCATCAGAGCTCATTCACTCCCGTAGTTGTTTGGGTCGGAGAGGAATGTCAAATCCTTGACTTTCCTCTCCGACCCAAACAACTACGGAGTGAATGAGCTCTGAGGATGATTTTTGTAAAATCGAAATATTGATCAATATCAGCTATGATTATA
>CM042168.1:82783868-82798868 GCA_023376005.1 Doryteuthis pealeii
AAGAAATACCAATAACACAACAACAATACATATATATATATATATATATATATATATATATATATATATATATATATGTGTGTGTGGGGGGGGGGAATGAATAGAGAAATGAATCCGACAGTATGAAGAACACATACACACACACACATATATATATATATATATTTTACGTGTGTGTGTGTGTGTTTGCGTGCGTGTGTGCGTGTAGCCTGCGAGTGATTACGTGCGCGCCCACACACACACACACATATATATATATATATATATGTGTGTGTGTGTGTGTGTGTGCTGTTGAGGGAGTGTTAATTCCTATTTCCCTCCCCCGGACTTTAAATTAAATTAGACTAATTAATTAAACCAAGCTAATTGCTCTTAAAATGAATCATAAACGTTCCTCAAGGCCAAGAAAATAATAAACTATACAACTTCAATTTTAAAAGACTTTTAACATTCTATTTTATTCTAATCTCTCTATCTATGTATACTTATATAAAGGGCAGCTGTGTGTATATGTATGTCCGGAGGAAACTTCGAAAATAAAACAATTAATGTCAAAGTAAATATATATACATATTAAATATCACCAGGGCTTGGTTTTTGAGCAAAAATAATAGAGATTTGATTTATATTTGTGAAGACAATCGAAAAAAATTAAATTAAAATGATAACAGCATGGTTTTTGTTTTTTTTTTTCATTTAATATTTTAGATAGTAAACATTAACATTTCTTTTCAGAGTAATAATTTCTTTTGCATTTAAGATTTTAAATCGTAGACATTAATTTTTCTTTTCAGAGTGGCTGAATCAACCCAAGGTCTTTTTTTTACATAGGGATTTTAATGGGGTATCATGCGAGGATCCAACACGTGATTCAGTAATAATGGATCTGCGGTCTAGGAGAAAGAAAACTCTGAATTCAAACATGTTAAACTCCGCTTAAGAAATTGACCTTGTGTCGCATCCTGCTCGTGCGGAGGGGTTGGTAAATGTATATAATGATAATATGAAAGTGGCCTTGTAGCTGATGCAGTTCGAACGGTCACCAAGCGCATAGAAAAAAGTCTGGAGGAACTAGATATCCGATACTGTCCATAGCACATCCCTGCCGAGATTTGCTAGAATATTAAGAAGAGTCCTGGAGAGCTGACGAGTTATGCTCTCACTTGGAGTTTAGTGAAAAGGTGTGGAAAAGAGTTAGGAGGAATTGGAAGAATCAAGACCACCCGGACAACTGCATTGCTAGAATACTCAGAAGAGTCCTGGAGATTTGAAGAGACTTGCTGTCACTCAGACTCCAGCAAAAGACCAACATCTAACGTTGGTGGGAAAACCCGCAAGTTTTGACATCTTATAATGAAGATTGGAAGCGCGTGGTGTAATGGTTAAATTCATGGGAAATGGACTCGTCGTCCAGAGTTCAAATCCTGGACGTGATAATTGCATTTCATTTAGCGCTAATATCCCTGGGAAAGGTATGAATCCTGCTCTCCCTCCAGCTATGGATAAATAGTAGGGCAGACCGGACTCTTTAACCTTGGTTAGGCAACCGGTTTAGGAGAAGGAAAACTCTGAATTCAAACCTGTTAAACTCCGCTTAAGAAATTGACATTGTGTCACATCCTGCTCGTGCGGAGGGGTTGGTAAATATATATATTATGGAGATTGTATGTTTGTCTGTCTGTAACCGAAACTAGATCACTACTCTAATCACAATTCCCTTAGTTATTCACGTCACATTCTCCATGATTTTATTTTTATTCAAACCTCAATTATTGATAAAATTATTTTGCATTGTTAATACTGTTGGTCATATCTACATATTAGATATTTACCACGTACCCCACGTGTACGGGTTAGGCACAAGGCCCTATTTATATTGGACCACCCACGAACCGAAGCTCATGGGTGGCGGGTGAAAAAATTGTGTTGATTCCGTCGGCATTCCCCCTCAATGGGGTGCCTCAAGCACCGGGCAATAAACCCAACCTTGTCCCTTTAAATCGAGGGGGCAGGTATTGCCTGGGGGATTAAATTTTATTTTGATAAATATGTGCGTAATTTTATTGATTTCTAATTGTTTGGTTTTATTTTTAATAAATATGAGCAAAAATCTCAGGGATAAATATTAAAAGAAATCCATTATCAAGAAGAAATAACTGAAATTTTGTTCTTTACTTCCTAATTTAACTATTTAGTTAAATTAGGAAAATCTAGCAATGAAAGACGGAAGTGATGGAAAATGACGGAAGATTTAGTTTCAAAGTTATTCTATTTTTCGATTATACCCCTTCTTTTTCAAATCATTTTATGTGCATTATTTAGTTTCATTAGTCTTTCTAATTTGATATATTTAATTACGTTAAAACTTAAGTACTTGCGCCCGGAGAGCGTATATTCTGGCTAGTAAGAGAGAGATATAATTAAATCATATTACATATTGACGTATTAGCAGTAGCTTAGCTACTGGCAAAATGAGCCTAAAATGCGTTTTTGACAAAATGATTTTCTGTAGTGGGGGCTAAAGCAGGAAATTATCGGATTTTAATGAAATTTTCAGTGTTTATTTATCAATGAATGATCTTTATAATGCATTATTTATTTTATTTCAAAACTTTCTCATTTTTTTCAGTTCGCTTAATTTTGACCGCCTTATGTTGGGGGCGTAACATTTTTTTCAAGTTGGTCTTATATTGTACTAATTCCAGTATGAATAAAGAGATAAAAGACCGAAGTTATGAATAGAAACAAAAAAAAAAGAAAATTTTACGGTGGCTATTCAATGAGAAAATAATTACCGAAAATCGAAAAATAAAATGTAAAAAAATAATAGATAATTAATTTTTTGGAGATTTTTTTTACTTATTTCGATAATTCTTTAATTGGCTATTATCTTATAATAGAAAAATTTATACATAGATATTTTTCTGCTTAAAAAAGGGGGGGGGGCAAATTTTCAATCGAGTTTTTCTTCAAAAAGTATACTTTGATGCAATGAAATAAGGTTTGCATTAAATAGATATTTATTTTTAGAATCTAAAAATATAACATTTTAAACTTAACATCAGATTTTTCACATTTTAAATGAATTTTATATATTAATTTTTCATAGCAAAAATACTAAATTAAAGTTTTGAAATAAAATAACTGATGCATTATAAAATTCATTAATTGATAAATCAATAATGAAAATTTCATTAAAATCGGATAATTACCTGATTTTTGGTAAATTTTTTGGCAATCGCAAATGTTACAATAAAATTGTAAATAAGCACTTAAAACCATTGAAAAAGAGACAGAATGCCGGATCGCGTCGAAATTGACCAAAACAAATCCTTTTAAATGTATTAAAAATAAACTGCATATGTAATGATATTTTTCTTTTTTTAATGATGGTCGTAATGACCATCTTATGTTACTACTGATTGATTTAGACAAAGTTTGACCTTAAATAGTAGATTTAATTATTTTTAATTCGCTTTTAAAACACGTAGAAGCTGATTTTTTTGCCAGTCCCTACAATAGCTCTTGAGTAAACATATCAAAAGTTGTAATAATTAAATTATCATACTGTGGTATATCCACAGGTCCTGCTAGTAATAATCATGATACTAATATGAACGTGACTGGGGGTATTAGATATCCGATACTGTTTAGACCACACCAGAGTTGATATCAGCTAGAATATTTATAATGAGAAGACTTGCGGTCACTTGGACTTTAGTGATAGCTACCAGCTGTTGTGAAACTGATCTCATAAAAACGGTTTTCTAAATTTTGGAATCTCACTCTGACCCGGAGTGGTAGTACCTGTTAGGGTCCCATCTATGGGTAAAATAGAAAAAAATGAGTTAAAAAATGTTTTTAAAAATTGATTTTAAAAAGAAAAAGATGAGTACCCATCAAGAATGAATAAAAGAAAATCGTCTCCAAAATAAAATAACACAAAAGTGTTGACATGCCGTAAAAATTGACCCACCAACAAGAATTTGGCCGCCCAGTCGGCTGTTGCGTTAGAATGCACCGACTGCACCTCTGCAGAAGGGTAAGAATCCCCCAATGGGGCCACCTGTTCGCCGTCAGTGGCGACCCGTGATGCTTAAGGATAGACCCCAGGTGGTTGAGCAGTCCATGACTTGCAATATTCCACTTTGGCCCTTTCTTGGGCTAGACGGGCGGTCGGAGAGGCCCCTTCTGATCAATCGGCTGGTCACGTTAAGCCTTAGCACCTATATGATTTTCCCAACCCCATTGCCCTTATGGCAACCCCCAATCCTTCTTATCGTATGTGTGCTAGAATGCGGTGGCTGAGGGTCTACATGTCCTGGGAATGACGTTAAACTCAATCTGATGGTGAGGTTCCAGTTTTGAAGTTTTGGGGAATGTGGAGAACCCCTTCATCACTATTGCTCCCTGGTTCACTCTGACCCGGAGTGGTGGTACCTGTTAGGGTCCCATCTATGGGTTAAATAGAAAAATGTATTTATAAAAAAAAAATTATGTATCCATTAATAATTAATTTATTTAGAAACTTTATCGGCATTAAATGACCCACTGAGGTTGATATGCCGTAAAACAAACCAAACCAAACCAAGAAAGCTGAAGTTGCAATCATTTTCTATAGAAAACTTCGGTCCATATGACCTTTAGGCACCCCTTTTTGATCTCGATTAAGAAAGGACATATCCGGTTGTTTGTTAGGGGTTAGGGTTAGGGGTTAGGGTTAAGGTTAAGGTTAAGGTTATGGGTTAGTTTTATAATTTAAAAAAAATCGTCTGTTAAAACAACAATGACGGTGTAAATGAAAAACCTGTCCTTTCTTAATCGAGATCAAAAAGGGATGCCTAAAGGTCATATGGTCCAAAATTTCGAAGAGAACAGAAATTCGTCGAGTCGGACATCTCTCTCTCTCTCTCTCTCTCTCTCTCTCTCTCTCTCTCTCTCTCTCTCTCTCTCTCTCTCTCTCTCTCTCTCTCTCTCTCTCTCTCTCTCTCTCTACTGAAAAAAAAATCTGACCGTCGAGAGAGAACCCGGCCCAGCATTTATTTCCCTCAGTGGCCGAACCACTTCGGCCAACAGGGGTGGCAGCAATCCCACCACAAGCCACCACTCACGATCAGGAGGTTGCGAGTTCAATCTCTGTTACATTTTCGGATTGAACCAAGTCAAATTTTTTGGGGGCGAGGGGTTCAATCTAAACCCAAAAATTCCACCCCCATTAACTGGAAACGTCTTATCAATAAGTAAAAAAGTAAAGTAGACGGGGCAGCCTAAATTCGGTATCAGCCAGAAAGCGAGGGAGTCTATCCCCTTTTCAATAGCACTAGACGAAGGAGATTGGTTTTTTTTTTGGCGTCTGAGGTAGAGTGCCATAGCTACCATCAGCTCTTTAATTTACCACACAGATCCCTGTGCTACTCATTCACTGAGTTGCCGAGGGCTGGTATCAAACTAGGAATCATGTGGTTCCTAGTTTAACGCTCTACCGACTGAGCTAAGCCGGTGTAAAAACCAACCAACCAGCCAACCAGCAATTTGGACTCATGTAGAATCAGCTGAAGTCACAATCGTTTTCCCATTTAATCAAGTAATTTTCTTCTGAGGGAGGGGGGTGTTCATTCCAAATCCCCAAAAATGCCCCCATCACAGGAGTAAAATAATAATAATAATAATAATCTTATTATAATGGAGATTGTGTGTTTTTCTGTCTGTAACCGAAACTATATTCCTACTCAAGTCACAATTCTCTTAGTTATTGACATCACATTCTCAATGATTTTATTTTTATTTAACCTCAATTATTAATAAAATTGGCTTACATTATTAATACTGTTAACTATGTCTACATACTGACAACATGCAATTATATTTATATATACAACGAAATAGCGGTTTACAGTGTGAATGGGAAGGCTAATTTGCATATTGATCTTAAAAAATTTGATTTTAATAAATATATGCTTAGTATTATTGATTTCTAATTGTTTGGTTTTATTTTAATAAATATGAGCAAAAATCTCGGGGATAAATCTTAACAGAAATCTATTAACATAAAGAAATAACTGTAATTTTGTTCTTTTCTTCCTATTTTAACTAAATAGTTAAATTAGGGAAATTTACCACTGAAAGACGGGAGTAAGGGAAAGTGGTGGAACAGTTAGTTTCAAAGTTGTTCTATTTTCCGATTATACCCCCTCTGTTCCAAATATTTTTATCTGAATTCTTATTCAGTTTCATTAGCCTTTCTAATTTAACATGATATTTTATTATATTAAAACTTAAATACTTGCACCCGGAGGGTGCATATATTTGCTAGTAATAATAATAATATGAAAGTAACGGTGATACCAATTGTATATGGAGTAGTTTGAACGGTCACCAAGAATCTAGAAAAAGACTGGGGGTACGAGATACCTGATACTGAGCAGACCATGTCTCAACTGAGATCAACTAGAATACTCAGAACCTGCTTCGGTATTTATTCCTCTCAGCGGCCGAACCACTTCAGCCTACAGGGGTGACAACAATCCCACTACAAGCCACCACTCACGATCAGGAGATTGCGAGTTCAATGTCTGCTACATTTTTGCACTCAACCGGGGGCAGGGGGGGGGGTCAAACCCCCAAAATGCCACCACCCCCATTAACTGGCAACTTCTTATCAAACAAAATTTGACATTGTGAAATATGATTTCGAACTTACATATTATTTTCATCGGCTTACATTCGATGCACAAAAGAGAAGTCGTTAATTCTATCATTTAATCTGCTGCACGATATACCAACGAAAACACATGAATCACAACTATATTATCGCCAATTAAAAAAGAAGCAAGCGAGAGAGAGAGAGAGAGAGAGAGAGAGAGAGAGAGAGAGAGAGAGAGAGAGAGAGAGACGAACAAACGGTCGTAAACTTTACAGGAATGTAGCGATAAAAAAAATGACAGGTGGTTTTTCGAAAAAAAACAAAACTGAATCCCTGCTGGTCAGTCGGTAGCTTTGCTGATCCATTAAAAAATATGTATTTACCCAACCCCTCCGCTAGGAGTTTTCCTTGTCCTAGATTGTAGGGCTAACCAATGCTAAATAACCCAGTCTGTCTTACTATTTTCTAAGATGGAGGCGAGAATTCTATCGTTTAATCTGCTGCATGATATACCAAGGAAAACATATCAATCACAATTATATAATCGCCAATTAAAAAAAAAAAAAAGTGAGAGAACAAAGACGAAAAAACAGCCGTAAACTTTACGGGAATGTAGCGATAAAAAATGACAGGTGGTTTTTCGAGAAAACTGAATCCCCGCTGGTCAGTCAGTAGCGTTGCTGATCCTTTTGATATTTATTTACCCAACCTCTCCGAACAAGATGTGAGACCAGGTAATTTTTTAAGCGGAATAAAACTAGTTTGAATTCCTTCTCATAGACTAACCAAGGCTAAATAACTCAGTTTCCTATATATATATATATATATATATATATATATATATATATATATATATATATATATATATTATAATAATAATATATCAATGAGTTGAAGGCAATTACAATGCTTATAAAAACTAAAGACAGAAAGATGTTATTTTTGTCTTATCGATTTCAAAGTAAAAACTTCATCTTCAGAGGTGTATATCAGAAATGTACGTGCTTAAGTTTTTTTGTGTGTGTGGTTATAATTTTTTCCTTATTTTTGTTTCCTCTTCTCCCACCCCCCGTTCTCCTCCTTTCCTTTTTTCTTTATGTTATGAATGAAATGGGCGAATAACTGTAATTTCTTTTTTTGGGGGAATGTCTGTTGAGAACGAATGTTTGAACCCTGCCTTATCCAATATTGTCTGATTATCATCCGGTGAATATTGCAACAATGTAGCCATGTCAAATTCAAAATAAAAAATCATGTACTTAGCTTTTATTTTGTTTTCTTTTTATTATATTTTTCTTTCTTTTTTTCTTTTTTCTCTAATTTTTCTTTTTACTTTCTTTTTTTCAGTTGTAAAAAAATAAAATGTATTAATTTAATTAGATGGACCAGTAATATATATATATATATATATATATATATATATATATAATATATATATTGTTCAATAATGCAGCCATTTTTTTCTGTAAGTTTTGTCCTTTGTTTTTTCGTATTGCCGGATTATTTCTGTAATATCTGGCGAGAATTGGCTGATGTATTTGCCATATATTATTACAATAATAATCCGGCAATACGAAAAGACAAAGGACAAAAACTTGCAGACAAAAAAATGGCTGCATTATTTAACAATATATGCCTACAAGAAAAAATGCTGCCTAAATACACACACACACACACACACACACACACACACATATATATATATATATATATATATATATATATATATTCCTTTTTGTTGCTCTGATCGTGACATTATCTTATCCCTTTTACCCAATCTATACACTTTGATTTTTAAACGATCTACCCCTTGTAAATTCTTTTTAAAAATGCACTTGTCGAAAGGGCCCTTAAGACTCCTTTTTCTTCGGCTTTTTTTTTTGTTTCCTTTAAACATCTCCTTTTTAACCAAAATTTTCAAAGTTGCAAACTATCAGGCATGATCAGACCCATTGAAGGCATGCTAAAATACCAAATTTCATTGTTATTTTATTAATTTTCAATATTGCTACACACGTTTTTTTTTTTTTTTTTTTCAATAGCGTGCTTTGGATGTAAAAAAAAAAAAAATTTTCAATTCTCGATTTCTAAAAATGTTCACAAAGATTTGACCGTACAAAATATCAAACGTTTTAATAATCAAATTATCATACTGTGGTATATCCACAGGTCCTGCTACTTCACTATAAATACTGAAGAATCTTCACCCTAACCTCGAGATAGTTGTCATCATTAAAAGAAACCTCCAGAGATTTTTGGAAATTCTTGACCTTTCGTAAATTAACTAAAATCTTAAAAGGTTAAATTAATAAATTCAAAATCGAGTGTCATATCTATGTTTTCTTTCTCCTGTGCATCGGTATCTGAGGTAAATTGTACGCGACGAGCTAGATGTTTACACGGCGACACTTTCAGACCAGTGTAGAGCCCATGAAACACCTCTCTCGTAAGAACAAGTGGAAGACAGAAAGACACCTTTAATAATTACAAAAACCAAAGTATATCACCCATAGCACCCATAGACAGACAGAAAGACAGGTCCAACTACAACAATGACAATAGTCTAGTGTCAACGAAAAAGCTCTTGCTGGAAACAACAGTTTAAACGATAATTTCATAGCTTTAAGGTGTTAAGGGCCGGGTTAGCTCAGTCGGTAGAGCGTTCGGCTAGAAACCATAAGGTTCCCAGTTCGATACCCGCCCTCGCCAACTCAGCGTATGAGTAGCACAGGGATCTGTGCGGTAAAATAAGGAGCTAATGGTAGGTGTGGCGCTCCACTTCAGACGCTAAAAAACAATCTCCTTGGTCTAGCGCTAGTGAAAAGGGGATAGACTCACTCGCTGCATGGCCGATACCGACATTAGGCCGCCTCGACGACTTTGCTTTATTTTACTTATAAGAGTTTTAAAGGTTTTTTTTTTACTTGCATCAAAACATAATAAGAACAGTTCGATTTCGACGTCTTTTTCAAGAATTTTAGCGAACGTTTTAAAGTATACAAATTTAAGCAAAATTTTTAAAGTTAACCAACATTTTCAAAGTTGCAAACTTATAACTTAAATTTATCAGGCATGATTCGACCCATTGGAGGCTTGCTAAAAATACCACATTCATTGTTATTTTATTAATTTTCAATATTGCTTCACACGTTTTGTTTTTGTTTTTTATTAGCGCGCTTGGATGTAATAAAAAAATTAAAAAAACCTTTCAAAGATCGATTTCTAAAATTTTAAAATTAGTGTTTAGATAGTTTATCGTAGTTGAATAAAGTATGATACTGTTTAAGTTTTTATATAAAATTAGTTGTACCAAAAAATTGTTCATATATATATATATATATATATGAGAGGTATTTTAGTATTTGTATCCGTTGTTGGAAATACATATACCAGGTCTGGGCATAGGTGTGAAGCATTAACGTACTATATTATGCTGATGTTGTTACCATAATATGTTAGTTAAGGAATAAATATCAGAAAACTCTGAAGATTTTTTTTGTTTCTTTTATTTAGACGAGTGGTGAATTTTCAGGACAGTCAAGTCCCTTCTTCCTGACCGTGAATTGTAGTAGTGATCTGTGGCTGCTTGTCCGATACGTTGGAATGGTGTGTGGTGCTTGTTGCTGGTTGCATATATATATATATATATATATATATAAAAGATTTTGTTATATAGTCAGCTTGACGGTGGTAAAAAGAAACGTGGGTCGACCATTGCTCAGATTTAAGGACAAGCTGAAAAGTAACCCCTCAGCTGCAAATATAGATTACGCTACTTTTGAGAGCACAGCACTCAATCGTAGAATGTGGAGGACTTTGTGTTACAATGGTATTAAGGATTTTGCAGCATCGGAGGTCACCAAGCTGCGTCAAGCTAGAGAAAGGACTAGAGTATTTGCTAGTGTCCCAGCAATACATCTTATTATAATGGAGATTGTGGGTTTGTATGTCTGTAACCGAAACTATATTACTATTCAAGTCACAATTCCCTTTGTTATTTACATCACATTCTGCATGATTTTATTTTTTATTTAAACCTCAATTATTAATAAAATTGTTTTACATTATTAATACTGTTGACCACATCTACATACTAATAACATGCAATTGTATTTATATATACAAGAAAATAGCGGTTTACAGTGTGAATTGGAAGGCTAATTTGCATATTGATCTTAAAAATTTGATTTTAATAAATATATGCTTAGTATTATTGATTTCTAATTGTTTGGGTTTATCTTATTGAATATGAGCAAAAATCTCGGGGATAAATCTTAAAAGAAATCCATTAACAAGAACAAATAACTGTAATATTATTCTTTACTTCTTATTTTAACTAAATAGTTAAATTAGGAAAATTTACCAATGAAAGACGGGAGTAAGGGAAAATGATGGAAGAGTTAGTTTCAAAGTTGTTCTATTTTTCAATCATACCCCCTCTGTTCCAAATATTTTTATCTGAATTCTTATTCAGTTTCATTAGCCTTTCTAATTTAATATGATATTTTATTATATTAAAACTTAAATACTTGCACCCGGAGGGTGCATATATTTGCTAGTTCAAATAATGCACGCACTTGTTCCATCTGTGGACTTCTTTGCAAGTCATTAGCAAAGCTGAAATGTCACCTGCGATTATCACACAAGGTTAGATGAAAGAAGTTGTCTGAACCTCATACGTCGAAATCGATGGGAGAGTCCATCATATATATATATATATATATATATATATTATATATATATATATATATATAGATATATATATATATATATAGAGAGAGAGAGGAAATGACAAATATTGCTTCATGTTGCAAAAATATTGCAAAACTCAGCCTAGTAGATATATGTGGGCGTGTGTGCTGTGCGTGGGGGGATACATATACATATATATGTGCGTGACTGTTGAATGAATGTTAAATTATCTTCCCCTCCCCGCCTACTTCAAATTAAAACAAGCTAATTGCTCTTAAAATGAAGAATAAACGTTTTTCTTTTTCTTTTTCTTCCCAAGGTCAGTAATTAATAATAATAAAAATTAAAAAAAAGACTTGAAAAGCCACACATGATGAAACAAGAATGGAACACATACAAAATTAATTTCTTTAAAAAGGATTCAAGAATTGAACTTTTATTAAATTATGTTTGAAATCATTTCGTAACTTTATTCAGATTGTTTCATTATTCTCCAAGAAAAATGGTCAGTTTTAACCCTTTTTAAACGGCAATTTTGAACACTTGTTCGTACATAGTCGTTACAAGTCTAGTGATATTGATCCTAACTAAATGCTCTACTCATATTACCTTGTGACAGACATGGAATAGTTTAAGAAATATGTGATTGATATTTTATTATTTGATGATTGATTGAAAACATAGTTGAGAATGGAGAATATATATAAATATATATATATAATCCAAAAGTCCAGAGAAGAAATCTTCCTTACGACACAAGAGTTTTATTTAAAAAAAACTGTCGCAGTTTGAGAGCTCAATGTGTGCTCTTAATGTTAGAATTCACAGAGCAAATATATAAGTAAAGAAACAACAAAAGACTTAGAGATTTAGCATCATAGTCTAAGCTCCCTGAAATAGACTATAATTCTAAATCTCTAAGTCTTTTGTTATTTCTTTACTTATACTAGCAAATATATGCACCCTCCGGGTGCAAGTATTTAAGTTTTAATATAATAAAATATCATATTAAATTAGAAAGGCTAATGAAACTGAATAAGAATGCAGATAAAAAGATTTGGAAACAGAGGGGGTATGATTGAAAATAGAACAACTTTGAAACTATTCCATCATTTTCCCTTACTCCCGTCTTTCATTGTTAAATTTCCTAATTTAACTGTTTAGTTAAAATAGGAAGTAAAGAATAATATTAGTTATTTCTTCTTGTTAATGGATTTCTTTTAAGATTTATTGAAGAGATTTTGCTCATATTCATTGATGAAAGCAAACAATTAGAAATTAATTATACTAAGCATATATTTATTAAAATCAAAATTTTTAATATCAATATGCAAATTAGCCTTCCCCATTCATACTGTAAACCGCTATTTTGTTGTATATAAAATACAATTGCATGTTATTAGTATATAGATATGGTTAACAGTATAAGTAATATAAGACAATTTTATTAATAATTGAGGTATAAATAAAAATAAAATCATGGTAAATGTGACGTCAATAACTAAGGAAATTGTGACTTGAAGTAAGTGATTTTAGTTTCGGCTTCAGACAGAAAAACACACAATCTCCATTATAATAAGATATTATATATTATATATATATATATAATATATATGTGTGTGTGTGTGTGTGTGTGTAGGAGAGTGTGTAACATGTCTTTTCTACAATCTCACTCTCTACCCCCTCTCTCTCTCTCTCTCTCTGTGAAACCTGGGTATACTTATAGACATGTGGGTGCGTTTGTCGCAAATTTCCCATGAACTAAGAGGTCAGTAACTACCTAACTAAGTTTTTACTTAACGGCTCCGCAGGATAATTTTGTCTCCTGATAAGAGTTTAAATGAAACTTAGCTAGGCAGTTTCTGATTACTTAGGTTCTTATATATATATATATATATATATTATCATTAATAGGCAGTTACAATGCATATATCGTATAAAATTCGAAAATTAATGAAAATAATCATGACACGCGAACTCGGCAAATATCGCCCCCTACGTAGAACATCGTACAGCTGTTTCAACTTTATTAAATCTCATCAGCGATGTATACTTATGATTTCCCTCCAACAGAAATCGAAACCGGTTTCGATTCAATGCTTCTAAAGCAAATTATCTTAATCTCATATATATATATATATATATAATATATATATATATGTA
Organism: Doryteuthis pealeii; assembly: GCA_023376005.1. Taxonomy (NCBI): domain Eukaryota; kingdom Metazoa; phylum Mollusca; class Cephalopoda; order Myopsida; family Loliginidae; genus Doryteuthis; species Doryteuthis pealeii. The sequence continues at coordinate 82,797,367 of CM042168.1, forward strand.
TTTGTGTGTGTGTGTGTTTTCATTGAATGATTGTTACACTAGACAATTAATAGTTAGCGATCATTGTTTCAATGTTGGCTCTTCTTTTGTAACCTTGTGCCTGACTTAGTGAATATCTCTTTATCTTGTTGCATTTCTTCTTTTGCATATAGTCCTTTTTTCTTTCTAGTCTTCTTCTTCTTCTTCTTCTTCTTCTTTCTTCTTCTTCTTCTTCTTCTTCTTCTTCTTCTTCTTCTTCCTTCTTCTTCTTCTCTTCTTCCTTCTTCTTCTTCTTCTTCTTCTTCTTCTTCTTCTTCTCCTCTCTTCCTTCTTCTTCTTCTTCTTCTTCTTCTTCTTCTTCCCTTTTCCTTCTTCTTCTTCTTCTTCTTCTTCTCTTTCTTCTTCTTACTTCTCCTTCTTCCTTCTCTCTTCTTCTCTTCTTCTTCTTCTTCTTGTCGTTCTTCTTCTTCTTCTTCTTCTTCTTCTTCTTCTTCTTCTTCTTCTTCCTTCTTCTTCTTCTTCTTCTTCTTCTTCTTCTTGTCGTTCTTCTTCTTCTTCCTCTTCTTCTTCTCCTCTTCCTTCTTCTTCTTCTTCTCTTCTTCTTCTTCTCTTCTTCTTCTTCTTCTCTTCTTCTTCTTCTTCTTTCTTCTTCCTTCTTCTTCTTCTCTTCTTCCTTCTTCTTCTCTTCTTCTTCTTCTTCTCTTCTTCCTTCTCTTCTTCTTCTTCTCTACCTGTTCTTTCTCTCCAATCTTATTGTAAATTAACTCTATCGTATTTCTAATATTCCCTTTACTTTGCTTGTATCTCTTCTCCATCATTCCTTTTTTTCTTTCTCTTTTCTTCTTTCTTTTTTTCTTACTTTCTTTTTTAATCTATCTTCTCTTTTTATCCCGACTTCTTTGTCCGTCTTATGTCCTTATCTTCTTCCGCCTTCTTCTTTTCGATCTTTTCTTCTTCTTCTGTCTGTCTTCTGCCTTCGTCCTTCTCTTCTTATCTGTCTTCTTCTTCTTCTTCTCTTCTTCATTCTTCTTCTTGCCCTTCGTTCTCTTCTATGCGTTACAATGCTCTTCTTCTTCTCCTTACTGTAAAATTTCTCCTGTTTTTCTTTGACTCTGCCCATTAACTATTCCTTCTTCTTATCTTTATGCTTATCTATTTTTCTATACATTCTTCTTTTCTTCAATTTCTTCTTTCTTTCTTCTTCTTTCATTTCTTCTTCTTCTCATCTCTCTTCTACACTTACAAATTCATTTAAAAAAGCAATAACACCCCAATGCAACTAGGCATTTTCATTTTGGCTTTTAATCTTAATATCACACTCCGTTTTCTATTTATACACACTAGAAGACGCAGGCCTGAGTAGCCCTGGCGACCTAATGCTTTGAATAATATGTATCTGCCGTAACTAGTTGTTAACCATTGCACAATGGTGGGATGCTCCATTACTGAAAGCCGTCCGAGCATTGTATTTTTATTTGTTCTTTCTTTTGTTCGGAGAAATTGGACAGTTTCATAAGGAAAAA
>CM042168.1:82803868-82811368 GCA_023376005.1 Doryteuthis pealeii
AGATTGGGTAAAAGATAATGTAAAGATCGGAGCAACAGGAAGGAATATATATATATAAGTAATGGATAATTTGCTTGAAGCATTGTTAAGTATGTTGTAATATATTAATGATTTGAAGGCAATTACAATGCGTATAAAAAAAAGAAGTTATTTTTGTCTTATCGATTTCAAAGTAGAAACTTCATCTTCAGAGGTGATTATCAGAAACATTTCTGATATTCACCTCTGAAGATGAAGTTTCTACTTTGAAATCGATAAGACAAAAATAACATCTTTTTGTTTTTATTTTTATACGCATTGTAATTGCCTTCAAATCATTAATATATTAATATATATATATATGTGTGTGTGTGTGTGTGTGTGTGTGTGTGTTTAGGCAGCATTTTTTCTTGTAGGCATATATTGTTAAATAATGCAGCTATTTTTTTGTCTGCAAGTTTTGTCCTTTGTTTTTTTTCGTATTGCCGGATAATTTTTGTAATAAACTATGGCAAATACATCAGCCAATTTTCGCCAGATATTACAAAAAATAATTCGGCAATACGAAAAAACAAAGGACAAAACTTGCAGACAAAAAATGGCTGCATTATTTAACTATATATATATATATATATATATATATATATATATATATATATATGAAGTGGACAAACAATGTGTTTTGAAATGGCGATAGCCGACAATTTTTGGGAAGATTATGTGCTTAATTAAAGTCATACCTAATTTTTTAATTAATTAATTATAATTAAATGACTTAGGCGTGCATATCGGTTTAAATGTAAAGCGTAAACAAATCGAGAAAAAGTCGATCTCTATATGTACATTTCAGCCCATTAGGCCTCATCAGCAGAGCTATAGACAGGGCAGTGCTTTGTGCGTGATTCGAACCCTACCTGTCAGGCTGACAGGCGGACACTCTAACCATTACACTAGCTGGCTTCCCCAGAATTTCTCGTTTATTTTAAACTGATGTGTATATCGCACTTTTTGGGTGACTTAGAAGATTGAGTTATTTAGCCTTGGTTAGGCAGCTAGTCTATGAGAAGGAATTCAAACCAGTTTTATTCCGCTTAAAAAATTACCTGGTCTCACATCCTGTTCGGAGGGGTTGGGTAAATAAATATCAAAAGGATCAGCAACGCTACCGACTGACCAGCAGGGATTCATTTTTCTCGAAAAACCACCCGGTCATTTTTTATCGCTACATTCCTGTAAAGTTTACGGCTGTTTGTTCGACTTTATTCTCTCAATTTTTTAAAATTTTGAATTGGCGATTATATAATTGTGATTGATATGTTTTCGTTGGTATATCGTGCAGCAGATTAAACGATAGAATTCTCGCCTCCATCTTAGAAAATAGTAAGACAGACTGGGTTATTTAGCATTGGTTAGGCCTACAGTCTAGGACAAGGAAAACTCCTAGCGGAGGGGTTGGGTAAATACATATTTTTTAATGGATCAGCAAAGCTACCGACTGACCAGCAGGGATTCAGTTTTGTTTTTCGAAAAAAAAAAACACCCGTCATTTTTTTATCGCTACATTCCTGTAAAGTTTACGACCGTTTGTTCGCGTCTCTCTCTCTCTTTCTCTCTCTCTCTCTCTCTCTCTCTCTCTCTGTCGCTTCTTTTTTAATTGGTGATAATATAGTTGTGATTCATGTGTTTTCGTTGGTATATCGTGCAGTAGATTAAATGATAGAATTAACGACTTCTTTTTTGTGCATCGAATGTAAGCCGATGAAAATAATATGTAAGTTCGAAATCATATTTCACAATGTCAAATTTTGTTTGATAAGAAGTTGCCAGTTAATGGGGGTGGTGGCATTTTGGGGGGTTTTGACCCCCCCGCCCCCGGTTGAGTGCAAAAATGTAGCAGACATTGAACTCGCAATCTCCTGATCGTGAGTGGTGGCTTGTAGTGGGATTGTTGTCACCCCTGTAGGCTGAAGTGGTTCGGCCGCTGAGAGGAATAAATACCGAAGCAGGTTCTGAGTATTCTAGTGGATCTCAGTTGAGACATGGTCTGCTCAGTATCAGGTATCTCGTACCCCCAGTCTTTTTCTAGATTCTTGGTGACCATTCAAACTACTCCATATACAATTGGTATCACCGTTACTTTCATATTATTATTATTATTATTATTATTATTATTATTATTATTATTATTTTACTCCTGTGATGGGGGCATTTTTGGGGATTTGGAATGAACACCCCCCTCCTTCAGAAGAAAATTACTTGATTAAATGGGAAAATGATTGTGACTTCAGCTGATTCTGCATGAGTCCAAATTGCTGGTTGGCTGGTTGGTTGGCTGGTTTGTTGGTTTTTACACGGGCTTAGCCCAGTCGGTAGAGCGTTAAACTAGGAACCACAAGGTTCCTGGTTTGATACCAGCCCTCGCCAACTCAGCGAATGAGTAGCACAGGGATCTGTGTGGTAAAGTGAAGAGCTGATAGTAGGTGTGGCGCTTCACCTCAGACGCCAAAAAAAACAATCTCCTTCGTCTAGTGCTATTGAAAAGGACATAGACTCCCTCGCTGTCTGGCTGATACCGACTTTAGGCCGCTCCGTCTACTTTACTTTTTTACTTATTGATAAGACGTTTCCAGTTAATGGGGGTGGAATTTTTGGGGTTTAGATTGAACCCCTCACCCCCCAAAAAATTGACTTGGTTCAATCCGAAAATGTAGCAGAGATTGAACTCGCAACCTCCTGATCATGAGTGGTGGCTTGTGGTGGGTTTGCTGTCACTCCTGTTGGCTGAAGTGGTTCGGCCGCTGAGAGGAATAAATGCTGAGCCGGGTTCTCTCTCGGCGGTCAGATCTTCTTTTTTTTCCCTCAATGGAGAGAGCTAGCAGTCTGACCCGACGAATTTCTGTTCTCTTCGAAATTTTGGACCATATGACCTTTAGGCACCCCTTTTTGATCTCGATTAAGAAAGAACATGTTTTTCATTTACACCGTCAATATCCAGTTGTTTTAACAGACGATTTTAATTTTTTTTTTTAAATTATAAAAATTAACCCATAACCCTAAACCCTAACCTTTAGCCTAACCCTAACCCTAACGCTAAGCCCTAACAAACAAACGTATATTGACGGTGTAAATGAAAAACATGTCCTTTCTTAATCGAGATCAAAAAGGGGTGCCTAAAGGTCATATGGTCCGATATTTTCTATAGAAAATGATTGCGACTTTAGCTGATGCTGCATGAGTAAAAATTCTTGGTTTGGTTTGGTTTGTTTTACGGCATATCAACCTCAGTGGGTCATTTAAAGCGCCGATAAAGTTTTGAAATAAATCAATTCTTAATGGATAATACAATTTTGTTTATCAACTCATGTTTTTCTATTTAACCCATAGATGGGACCCTAAAAGGTACTACCACTCCGGGTCAGAGTGGACCAGGGAGCAATGGTGATGAAGGGGTGCTCCACATTTCCCAAACCTCCAAAACTGGAAGCTCACCATCAGATAGAGTTTAACGTCATTCCCGGGATATGTAGATCCTCAGCCACCGCCTTCTAGCACCCATATGATAAAAAGGGTTGGGGCTTGCCATAAGGGCAATAGGGTTGGAAAAATCATATAGGTGCTAGGGCTTGACGTGACCAGCCGAATGATCGGAGGGGGCCTCTCCAACCGCCCGTCTAGCCAAAGAAAGGGACAAAGTGGAGTATTGCAAGTCATGGACTGCTCAACCACCTGGGTTCTATCCTTAAGCATCACGGGTCACCACTCACGGTGAACAGGTGGCGCCATTGGGGGAGTCTTACCCCTCTGCATAGGTGCAGTTGGTGCATTCTAACGCCCCAGCCGACAGGGCGGCCAAATTCTTGTTGGTGGGTTAATTTTTACAGCATGTCAACCCTTTTGTGTTATTTTATGCTGGAAACGATTTTCTTTTATTCATTCTTGATGGGTACTCATCTTTTTCTTGTTAAAATCAATTTTTTAAAACATATTTTTAACTAATTTTTTTTCTATTTTACCCATAGATGGGACCCTAACAGGTACTACCACTCCAGGTCAGAGTGAGATTCCAAAATTTAGAAAACCGTTTTTATGACATCAGTTTCACAACAGCTGGTAGCTATCACTAAAGTCCAAGTGACCGCAAGTCTTCTCATTATAAATATTCTAGCTGATATCAACTCTGGTGTGGTCTAAACAGTATCGGATATCTAATACCCCCAGTCACGTTCATATTAGTATCATGATTATTACTAGCAGGACCTGTGGATATACCACAGTATGATAATTTAATTATTACAACTTTTGATATGTTAACTCAAGAGCTATTGTAGGGACTGGCAAAAAATCAGCGTCTACGTGTTTTAAAAACGAATTAAAAATAATTAAATCTATTATTTAAGGTCAAACTTTGTCTAAATCGATAAGTAGTAACATAATAACCGTCATTAAGAAAAGAAAAATATCATTACATATGCAGTTTATTTTTAATACATTTAAAGGGATTTTGTTTTGGTCAATTTCGACGCGATCCGCTATTCTGTCTCTTTTTCGATGGTATTAATTGCTTGTTTACAATTTTACTGTAACATTCACGATTGCAAAAAAAAAAAAAATACCAAAAATCAGGTAATTATCCGATTTTAATGAAATTTTCAGTATTGATTTAACAATTAATGCATCAGTTATTTTATTTCAAAACTTTAATTTAGTATTTTTGCTATGAAAAATTAATATATAAAATTCATTTAAAATGTGAAAAATCTGATGTTAAGTTTAAAATGTTATATTTTTAGATTCTAGAAATAAATATCTATTTAATGCAAACCTTATTTCATTGCATCAAAGTATACTTTTTGAAGAAAAACTCGATTGAAAATGTACCCCCCCCTTTTTTAAGCAGAAAAATATCTATGTATAAATTTTTCTATTATAAGATAATAGCCAATTAAAGAATTATCGAAATAAGTAAAAAAAAATCTCCAAAAAATTAATTATCTATTAGTTTTTTACATTTTATTTTTCGATTTTCGGTAATTATTTTCTCATAGAATAGCCACCGTCAAATTTTCTTTTTTTTGTTTCTATTCATAACTTCGGTCTTTTATCTCTTTATTTATACTGGAATTAGTACAATATAAGACCAACTTGAAAAAAATGTTACGCCCCCAACATAAGGCGGTCAAAATTAAGCGAACTGAAAAAAATGAGAAAGTTTTGAAATAAAATAAATAATGCATTATAAAGATCATTCATTGATAAATAAACACTGAAAATTTCATTAAAATCCGATAATTCCCTGCTTTAGCCCCCACTACAGAAAATCATTTTGTCAAAAACGCATTTTAGGCTCATTTTGCCAGTAGCTAAGCTATTGCTAATACGTCAATATGTAATATGATTTAATTATATCTCTCTCTTACTAGCCAGAATATACGCTCTCCGAACGCAAGTACTTAAGTTTTAACGTAATTAAATATATCAAATTAGAAAGACTAATGAAACTAAATAATGCACATAAAATGATTTGAAAAAGAAGGGGTATAATCGAAAAATAGAACAACTTTGAAATTAAATCTTCCATCATTTTCCATCACTTCCGTCTTTCATTGCTAGATTTTCCTAATTTAACTAAATAGTTAAATTAGGAAGTAAAGAACAAAATTTCAGTTATTTCTTCTTGATAATGGATTTCTTTTAATATTTATCCCTGAGATTTTTGCTCATATTTATTAAAAATAAAACCAAACAATTAGAAATCAATAAAACTACGCACATATTTATCAAAATCAAATTTAATTCCCCAGGCATTACCTGCCCCCTCGATTTAAAGAGACAGGGTTGGGTTTATTGCCCGGTGCCTGAGGCACCCCATTGAGGGGGAATGCCGACGGAATCAACACAATTTTTTCACCCGCCACCCATGAGCTTCGGTTCGTGGGTGGTCCCATATTAATAGGGCCTTGTGCCTAACCCGATATGACCAACAGTATTAATAATGCAAAATAATTTTATCAATAATTGAGGTTTGAATAAAAATAAAATCATGGAGAATGTGATGTGAATAACTAAGGGAATTGTGATTAAAGTAGTGATCTAGTTTCGGTTACAAACAGACAAACATACAATCTCCATAATATATATATTTACCAACCCCTCCGCACGAGCAGGATGTGGGACAAGGTCAATTTCTTAATCGGAGTTCAACAGGTTTGAATTCAGAGTTTTCTTTCTCCTAGACCGCAGATCCATTATTACTGAATCACGAGTTGGATCCTCGCATGATACCCCATTAAAATCCCTATGTAAAAAAAAAGACCTTGGGTTGATTCAGCCACTCTGAAAAGAAAAATTAATGTCTACGATTTAAAATCTTAAATGCAAAAGAAATTATTACTCTGAAAAGAAATGTTAATGTCTACTATCTAAAATATTAAATGAAAAAAAAAAAAACCATGCTGTTATCATTTAAATTTAATTTTTTTCAATTGTCTTCACAAATATAAATCAAATCTCTATTATTTTTGCTCAAAAACCAAGCCCTGGTGATATTTAATATGTATATATATTTACTTTGACATTAATTGTTTTATTTTCGAAATTTCCTCCGGACATACATATACACACAACTGCCCTTTATATAAGTATACATAGATAGAGAGATTAGAATAAAATAGAATGTTAAAAGTCTTTTAAAATGGAAGTTGTATAGTTTATTATTTTCTTGGCCTTGAGGAACGTTTATGATTCATTTTAAGAGCAATTAGCTTGGTTTAATTAATTAGTCTAATTTAATTTAAAGTCCGGGGGAGGGAAATAGGAATTAACACTCCCTCAACGGCAGACACACACACACACACACACACACACACACACACATACACACATATATATATATATATGTGTGTGTGTGCGCGCACGTAATCACTCGCAGGCTACACGCACACACGCACGCAAACACACACACACACACACGTAATATATATATATATATATATATGTGTGTGTATGTGTTCTTCATACTGTCGGATTCATTTCTCTATTCATTCCCCCCCACACACACACATATATATATATATATATATAATATATGTATATATATATGTATTGTTGTTATTGTTATTGGTATTCTTTCGTCTGCGAGAGAGGATGGAGTAGTGTCCAATTTTTTTATTGAAAGTACGTAGCCTATATATATATTATATATATATATATATATATATATATATATATGTGTGTGTGTGTGTGTGTGTGTATTGTTGTTCTTGTTGTTCTTGTTGTTATTGGCATTCTTTCCTCTGCGAGAGAGGATGGAGTAGTGTCCAATTTTATTTATTGAAAGTACGTAGGCTATATATATATATATATATATATATATATATATATACAGAGAGAGAGAGAGCGAGAGAGAGAGGGAGAGAGAGCGAGAGGGGGGTATTTGCCATAAGCATTTAAACAATCGCTTGCCGCGCTGTCAGAATACGCCGATTGCACCTCTACAGTGACGATGAGGCCCCTCCCCAAACC
>CM042168.1:82828868-82856368 GCA_023376005.1 Doryteuthis pealeii
ATAAGTCCGTACATATTATTTAAACCCCAGGTACCCTATATTGTTATTTACAAAACTTAGTTGTGGCACAAGGTCACAATGGATTAAAACGTTAATATTTTCCGGTTTACTGATCAACTCGAATCAATCAGCAAACAAATTAAGTTTCATCTTTCTGTGTTCTTTGATATTATCTTTCGTAGTGATATGAATTGTGATATGAACTTTCAGAGGACTTTTTTGAGAAAAAAAGCTTTGTCACACACACCACAAAGAAATGATGTCTCTAGAATCTCACCAGTTTATCAAGTTTGAATTCAGTTTTCCTTCTCTTATACTGGTTACCTAGCCAAGGTTATAGAGCTCAGTCTGTCCTACTATTTACCCATAGCTGGAGGGAGAATTTGATTCATACCTTTCCCAAGGGTATCAGCGCTATGTGAAATTCAAACAGCTTCGTCCAGGAATTGAACTCGGATTGACGAGTCCATTCTTATGACTCTAACCATTAGACAACGCGCCTCTATATGTTAGGAACACACATAAGTGCATCTATCATAGCCAATGGCCAAGAATACTGTAATTGGATTCCCGGGGTATTGTTGGTGACGTCCTTCCATTGGTCAAGAAGGGTCATGTGATATTTCATCCACCTATGTCTATAGCAGCTAACGAGTGATGGTTAGGGATGTGTACTGTCCCGTCTTTTTGCCCCCGATGAGGAGTCTTTAACCATGGTGAGATTTAATTTGCTATATCCCATAAATTCATAAAGGAATATTTTATAGGCATAGAAACTAATTCTAATAATTCTAACAATTTTTAAAAAATGTTTTATTCGGTGAGAATTAAGTTTGTAATTTAATGCATCAGTCAAGTAAGTATCCTGGTAACAAGATTTTGCCAAAAGATCAAACATCTTTGTAGTAGGCTGAGAGATCAAAGGTTTTGAGCCAGTGTGTGAACTGAATGAAATAGGAAAACTAACAATTTGAAATCACAGATGAATGAAGATTGAGTGGCCAAAGGAAGTCACATGAGAGGAAACAGAAAACGAGTTTTTTTTAAGTTGGAGTTTTGAGAACCAGAGAAAGAGTTGAACATATTTTGAAGGTCTTGAAATTTAGAAGTCCCTACGTGAGGCTCCGATTCTGGATATTTGAGGATTGTGGAATCGCCCATTCATTGGTTTGGTTTGGTTTGGTTTGTTTTACGGCATATCAACCTCAGTGGGTCATTTAATGCCGATAAAGTTTTAAAATAAATTAATTCTTAATGGATACACACTTTTTTTATAAATACATTTTCCTATTTAACCCATAGATGGGACCCTGACAGGTACTACCACTCCGGTTCAGAGTGGACCAGGGAGCAATGGTGGTGAAGGGGTGCTTCATATTCCCCAAAACTCCAGAACTGGAACCTCACCAACCATCAGATAGAGTTTAACGGCATTTCCAGGACATGTAGACCCTCAGCCATATGATAAAAGTGTTGGGACTTGCCATAAGGGCTATAGAGTTGAAGCAATCATATAGATGCTAGGGTTTGACATGACCAGCCGATTGATCGGAGGGGGCCTCTCCGACCGCCAGTCTAGCTTAAGTAAGATTCTAAGTGGAGTGTTGCAGGTCATGGACTGCTCATCCACCAAGACTCCGTCCTTAAGCATCACGGGTCGCCACCCACGGCCAGCAAATGGCCCAACTTGTTGGAGTCTAACACCTCTGCAGATATGCAGTCGGTGCATTCTAACGCCCCAGCCGACAGGGCGGGCGAAAAGTGAAGGTGAAATCGATCACAATACAGTAACTAAGTGAGTGGAAGAAATTTCGCTCGGCCTGCAAAAAATTTGATGACCGGTCTAAGTCATGTAGGGGTGGATTTTCCGATGTACACAACCATTGTCGTAGGAAATGGACGCGGTAACCGAGTTTTGATAAATTCTATTTGAAAAAAAAAAGACAAGAAAATAAGTTAAAATAAACTTTGTTTAATGGCATATCAGCATACGTGGGTTATTTAATGCCAAAGCCATCCCTGTAGAAAAACAGCTGAGGTTCTATTTAACCTATAGTTGGGGGAAGCGGGAGTTTGTTTCCCAAACCAAAACAAACCAAAAATAGATAAAACTACAGAAAGGAACGAAGAATGAAAGAAAGGAAGAAAGAAACGAAGCAACGAAGGAAGAAAGAAAGAAAGAAGGAAAGAAAGGAAGAAAGATAGAAAGAAATAAAGAAAAGAAGAAATAAAGATAGAAAGAAAGAAAGAAAGAAAAAAAGAAGGAAAGAAAGAAAGAAACGAAGAAACGAAGGAAGAAGAAAGAAAGAAAGAAAAGAAAAAGAAAGAAAGAAAGAAAGATAGAAAGGAAGAAAGGAAGGAAGAAAGAAAGGAAGAAAGAAAAAGAAAGAAAAAGAAAGAAATAAGCGAAAGAAAGAAAGAAAGAAAGAAAGAAAGAAAGAAGAAAGAAAGAAAGAAAAATGAGAAGAAAATGACACGAAAATAAATTGAAAGAAAGAAAAACAGGTTTGGTTTGATTTCTTTGTTTAATGGCATATCAACCTTCGCGGGCTATTTTATGCCAAAATCATCCTTAGAGAAAAAAAAGATGTTGTTCCGGAGTCCGAAAGTGAACGTAAATACACAACTGGAGTTTGAACTCGCTTACTACAGTGTCACAGTTCAGTACGTTAGCCACTACACCACTACGCCACAGGGAGGGACTCCTCCTAAAGAAATAAGGGACGCAAACGATAAAGGAAACAATTTATACAATCGAAAGTCGAAAGTGTTTGTGGTTTTTTTGTTGTGTGTTGAATGAGCGGTCAATTTTTTTTCTGTTGTGTCTTCAGACGTCAAGTCTCATTGCCGTGACCGTAACGATAAAAGAAACGAGAAAAGAAGGGGAAAGGATTCTCGTTGGTCCTGTGACGTGATGGCTTATTAGGAGAGGAAAGGCGAACTCTTCTGTGCCTGGAGACAGCCTTTTCATGTCGGACAACATCTTCGGTGACGTCTGGTCCCTTGACACCGGCTGGCCGTGTTCATAATGGGGTGAGTGTTACACTTGGCACCGGCTGGCGAATTTCATGTCTGTAAATGTTTCAAGTTTGTTCTAATTAGTGTAGAAAGAAACAGCAATTAGAAGTTCGGAGATGGCGTGAGAGGGGGTGGGGGAATAGGAGGGGGAGACAGGGGGGGAGAAAAAGAAAGAAAGAAAGAAAGAAAGAAAGAAAGGTAGTAGTGTTTGTAAGGATATCAGGGGTCGTTAAAAGAAAGAAAGAAAAAAAAAGAAAGAAAGAAAGAAAGGTAGTAGTTTTGTAAGGAAAATCAGGGGTCATTAAAAAGAAAGAAAGAAAGAAAGAAAGAAAAGGTAGTAGTTTTTGTAAGGGATATCAGGGGTCGTTAAAAGAAAGAAAGAAAGAAAGAAAGAAAGAATGAAAGAAAGAAAGTTAGAAAGGTAGTAGTTTTTGTAAGGAAAATCAGGTGTCTTTAAAAAAAGAAAGAAAGAAAGAAAGAAAGAAAGGTAGTAGTTTTTGTAAGGAAAATCAGGGGTCGTTAAAAAGAAAGAAAAAAAGAAAAAAAGAAAGAAAGTAAGAAAGAAAGATAGAAAGAAAGAAAGAAAGAAAGGTAGTAGTTTTTGTAAGGAATATCAGGGGTCGTTAAAAAGAAAGGAAAAAAGAAAGAAAGAAAGAAAGAAAATGAGAATGAAAGAAAGAAAGAAGCGTTTGTAAGGAAAATCAGAGGTGGTTAAAGAGAAATAAAAGACCTATATCGATCAACTCTGTGCGGATTCTGGATGCTGCGCGGAGGACCTGTCCGGCGGGATGACCAATAGGGATGGTTGGCGAGATATTGTCATGGATATCCGTGCTGCCGGCACGGTATAATGATGATAAGGAGGATGATGATGATGATAGTGAGGTTGTGAGCGCATCGAGTTCTCGGCAGACCGGTCAAGGATGTGAGCGTAGCGAGCCTATCACGAATTCGCTCGTCTATGTACTCACAAAAAAGATGGTCTTCATTATATCTGGTTTGCATACTACCCACGAAAAAAAAAAAATTTCCCCAGGGGGTCAAAAAGAGGAATTTTTCAAATTCCAAAAGAGGATACCATAAGCCGGTGGTTCTCAAACAGTGCGCCCGGGCGCATTGGTGGGCCCAAGAGCTTTTTGCAGGTGCGCTCCGTAGTATTCCTGAAAAATCTATCAAGATATGAAAAGCAAATATATACTAAGTTACTATATTATACCATTTCTTTACGAACACTCTGCTTGTTTCGTTGCGACATTATTATGATATTTATAAGTTACTTTTCTTGCAACTAAATAAAAACACAAGTTTTAAACAATTTCATTGGGAAAAATTATTTTATTGCAATTTTCCACCTCATATTTATGTGAACTGGGATTTTCAACCCTCGCAACAATTAAGTGTAAAAAGAGAGGAACTCTTCAATGCATTGATGAGGAAATGAAAGTCTGTCTCTCAAACATAAGACCGTCCTGTCGGTGGGGCGTTCGAATGCACCGACTGCACCTCTGCAGAGGGGTAAGACTCCCCCAATGGTGCCACCTGTTGGTCGTGGGTGGCGAGCCGTGATGCTTAAGGATAGAGCCCAGGTGGATGAGTAGTTCATGACTTGCAATACTCCACTCTGACCCTATCTTGGGCTAGACGGGCTGTTGGAGAGGCCCCCTCCGATCAATAGGCTAGTCACGTCATTGTGTAATCACTAGCAAGCTATTCTCGCAGATCTATTACTACGGAATAGCGAATCGCATCCTCGCTGGAAACTCTAAACTTGCGACGTTGGAGGTGCGTGATGTAGTGGTTACAGTCATTGTAAATGGACTCGTCGCCCCGAGTTCAAATCCTGGATGTGCTAATTGGATTTCACTTAGCGCTAATACCATTGGGAAAGGTATGAATCCTATTCTCCTTCCAGCTATGGATAAATAGTAGGGCATACTGGGCTCTTTAACCTTGGTTAGGCAACCAGTCTAGGAGAAGGAAAACTCTGAATTCAAACCCGTTGAACTCTGCTTAAGAAATTGACCTTGTGTCACATCCTGCTCGCGCGGAGGGGTTGGTAAATATATATACTTGCGACGTTGGAGGTACGTGGTGTAGTGGTTAGAGTCGTAGGATATGGACCCGTCGACTCGAGTTCAAATCCTGAACGAAGCTGTTTGCATTTCACATAACCCTTGGGAAAGATATGAATCCATATAGTCACCCTCCAGCTATGGGTAAATAGTAGGGTAGATAGAGCTCTTTAACCTTGGGTAGGTGACCAGTCTAGGAGAAGGAAAACTTTGAATTCAAACCTGTTAAATTCCGCTTAAGAAATTGACCCTGTGTCGCATCCTGCTCGTGCGGAGGGGTTGGTAAATATATATACTTGCGACGTTGTGTCACATCCTATCCGCACCGAGGGGATTGGGTAAAAGTGGGCATGCCATCGTGGTGTAATGGCTAGCAGGCTATTTTTGCAAATCCGTTGCAACTGGATAGAGAGTTCGATCCTCGCTGGAAGCCCATACTTGCGACTTTGTGTCACATCCTACCCGTGGAGAACGGATTGGGTATATAGTCACCAATATGTTTCATTAACTTTTGGCTGGGGCGTTAGAATACACCGACTGCACCTCTGCAGAGAGATAAGACTCCCCCAATGAGATCACCTGTTGGCCGTGGGTGGCGACCCGTGATGCTTAAGGATGGAACCCTAGTGGCTAAACAGTCCAGGACATTCAACACTCCACTTTGGTCCTTACTTAGGCTAGACGGGCGGTTGGAAGGGTCTCCTCCGATCAATCGGCTGGTCACGTCAAGCCCTAGCACCTATATGATTGCCCCAATCCTATTGCCTTTATGGCAAGCCCAGACCCTTTTAACCATATGGGTGCTAGAAGGCGGTGGCTGAAGGTTTTCATGTCCTGGGAATGAACTCTATCTGATGGTGAGATTCCAATTCTGGAGTTTTGAGGAATGTGGAGCACCCCGTCCACATTGATCCCAGGTCCACTCTGCCCCGGAGTGGTAGTACCTGTTAGGGTCCCATCTATGAGTTAACTAGTAAAATGTGTTTATAAAAAAATTGAGCATCCATTAGGAATTAATTTATTACAAAACTTTGTCGGCATTAAATGACCCACTGAGGTTTATATGCCGTAAAAAACAAACCAAACTGATGGGCGAGATTTGATACAGTTTGGCATTAATGCCATTGCGGGAATTATAGAAAAAGAGGACCATATGACCTTTAGGCACCCCTTTTGCGATCTCGATTCATAAGTACATTTTTTTCATTTACACCATCAACATCCGGTTGTTTGTTAACAGACGATTTTAGAGGATTTTTTTAAATCATAAAACTAACCCCTAACCCTAACCGGGTGTTGACGGTGTAAATGAAAAAAATGTCCTTATGAATGGAGATCGCAAAAGAGGTGCCTAAAGGTCATAATGTCCGAAAAAGAAGATCAGGGCGCTTCAAAGATTTTATCTCTTACTTTTGAATTCTGCGCGATCGTTCTTCTAGATCGGCTGCCAATTGTGGCTAGAGAGAGCCCTGTCTGTTTATAATAGAATGTCAGTATCGGTTAATACGCTTGCCTTTATTACCATGTCAAGGGAACTCGTTGCCCTCTGGGATTAAATGCAGGGATGTCAATGAGTTGTAAGCTCGTCCGGCACTCCAGTTACTACATTAAATGTGAAGTAAAGAATTATGAAGAGCACACAAAAGGACGTTCTTAAGCTGCAAACAAACAAATAAATATAATAAAATCGACAAACAAATGTAAAGTCGAAAAATGAGCGGGAACATCGTTGTCAAGATGGCCGTGTAAGGTGACACCACTTGGCATAAAATAGATTATCACGAAAATATTGACGATAATGGTGGACAACGAGCGACACTTATCACTTGTATTCCGCGTTTCCCTTCTTCTTCTCTTCTTCTTCTTCTTCTTCTTCTTCTTCTTCTTCTTCTTCTAATGTCGTCTGCTTCTTTGAATTGTTTTTGGTTTGGCGCTTTTTCCCACTAAGACTCCATTATTTTCGTTATTCATGCTGGTTTTTTTTTTTTTTGTTTTTTTAATTTTTACTTTCGAAGATTTCTCCTACTTTTCTCACCCCACCCCTGACATATTTCCTTCTCGTATTTATTTTTCCGGGTCTCTTTGGTTTTGTTTTTTTTACATCGCTTCTTTTTTGTTATTCATTCAAACATCTATATCTGTCTTTTCTTTCATTCTTTCGTTCTTTCGTTCTTTCTTTCTTTCATTTTTTCTTACGTGTAGTCTTCATTCTGTGGTTTTCTTTCTTTCTTCTTTTTCTCTTTTCTCTTTCTTTCTTCTTTTTTCTCTTTCTTTCTTTCTTCTTTTTCTCTTTCTTCTTTCTTTCTTTTCTTCCTTTTTCTTTCTTTATTATACGTAGTTTTAATTTCGTGGTTATCTCTTTTTCCTTCTTTTTTGACTTTCTTTCTTTCTTCTTTTTCTTTCTTCATTATATGTAGCCTTCCTTCGTGGTTTTCTCTCTTTCTTTCTTCTTTTTCTTTTTCTTTCTTTCTTCTTTTTCTTTTTCTTTCTTTCTTCTTTTTTCTCTTTCTTTCTTCTTTTTTCTCTTTCTTTCTTTCTTTCTTTTTTCTTCCCTTTTCTTTCTTTATTATATGTAGTTTTAATTTCGTGGTGTTATCTCTTTTTCCTTCTTTTTTCCTTCTTTCTTTTTTCTTTCTTTCTGTCTTTCTTTCTTTCTTTTCTTTCTTTTCTTCATTATATGTAGCCTTCCCTCGTTGTTTATCTCTTTCTTTCTTCTTTTTCTTTTCTTTTTTTCTCTTTCTTTCTTTCTTTTTTTTTTCTTTTCTTTATTATATGTAGTTTTAATTTCGTGGTGTTATCTCTTTTTTCCTTCTTTTTTCCTTTCTTTCTTTCTTTCTTTCTTCATTATATGTAGCCTTCCTTCGTGGTTTTTCTCTCCTTCTTCTTCTTTTTCTCTTTCTTTCTTTTTCTTTTTTCTTTTTTCTTTTTTTTCTTTTTCTTTTCTTTATATTATGTAGCTTTAATTTCGTGGAGTTTATCTCTTTTCCTTCTTTTTTTAACTTTCTTTCTTTCTTTCTTCATTATATGTAGCCTTCCTTCGTGGTTTTCTCTCTTTCTTTCTTCTTTTCTCTTTCTTTCTTCTTTTTTCTTTTTTCCTATTTTCTTTCTTTTTCTTCTTTATTATATGTAGTATTAATTTCGTGGTGTTATCTCTTTTTTCCTTCTTTTTTGACTTTCTTTCTTTCTTTCTTTCTTTCTTTCTTTCTTCATTATATGTAGCCTTCCTTCGTGGTTTTATCTCTTTCTTTCTTCTTTTTCTCTTTCTTTCTTTCTTCTTTTTTCTCTTTCTTTCTTTCTTTTTTCTTTCTTTTTCTTTCTTTATTATATGTAGTATTAATTTCGTGGTGTTATCTCTTTTTTCCTTCTTTTTTGACTTTCTTTCTTTTTTCTTTCTTCGTTATATGTAGCCTTCCTTCGTGGTTTTATCTCTTTCTTTCTTCTTTTTCTTTTTCTTTCTTTTTTTCTTTCTTGCTTCTTTTTCTTACATATAGTTTTCATTTCGTGATTTTCTTTCTTTGCCTTTAGTTCATTTTTCTTTTTCTTTATTTCTTTTTCTTTATTTACTATATGTAATCTTAATCTCGTGGTTTTATCTATCTATATCCCCCCTCTCTCTCCCCCTCTCTCTCTCTCTCTCTCTCTCTCTCTCTCTCTATATATATATATATATATATATATATATATATATATATATATATATATATTTCCGTAGTTAGGATCTTTCCATGTGTGGTTTAACCAAGCTGATGTAGGTAGACACAAGGAGAGCTCAATGTGCCTAATACCAGTGAGTAAAGAACAGAGCAAGATATTCAGTAAACAAAGGAAAAAAACTCTAAACTTGCTTCATTACAATAATTTATTTCAACCGTATTAATACGGCATCTTCAGGTAATCACAAGAACATGACTCTTACTGAGAATTTCCCAAAGTAACATCGCTTTTAAATCTATCAATTTGGGGAATATATATATATATATATATATATATAATATATATATATAATATTATATAAATTGACCTTGTCTCGCATCCTGTTCGTGTGGAGGGGTTGGTTATATATATATATATATAGATAGATAGATAGATAGATAGATAGAGCGAGAGGGAATAGGGAGAGAGAGAGAGAGAGAGAGAGAGAGAGAGAGAGAGAGAGAGAGAGAGAGAGAGGCAGACAGACAGACAGACAGACAGACAGACACTTTATCAACACAGCTACCCCGTGACACAATCTAACAGTCTAAGTGATTTTTTGCTACATTTTATTCCCTTAAACTAAATTCAGTGGAGTGGACTATTATCGGTATCAGCCGGACAGAGAAGGAGTCTATCCCCTGTTCACTGGCGGAATCTTGGGGTTTTCTAATCGGATTCTCTACTGACTGAGCTAAACTCACAGATTTATTTATTCCTTCATTATTTTTATTTATTTGTTTTTAGAATAAGTAAAAACTAAATTCAGTTGAATGGCCTATTGGTGGTATTTATATTTACCAACCCCTCCGCACGAGCAGGATGTGACACAAGGTCAATTTCTTAAGCGGAGTTTAGCAGGTTTGAATTCAGAGTTTTCCTTCTCCTAGACCGGTTGCCTGACAAAGGTTAAAGAGCCCAGTCTGCCCTACTATTTATCCATAGCTGGAGGGAGAATAGGATTCATACCTTTCCCAAGGGTATTAGCGCTAATTGAAATGCAAATTATCACATCCAGGATTTGAACTCGGGGCGACGAGTCCATTTTCCATGACATTAACCATTACACGATGCGCCAATTGGTGGTATTAGCCGGACTGTGAGGGAGTCTATTCTAATTTCACTAACCCTAGTGATTGTTTTTGCGTCTATTTCTTTCTGTCTTCTTTTTTCTTTTTCTTTTTCTTTTTTCTTTTTTCTTTCTTCCTTTTTTTTCTTTTCTTTTTTCTTTCTTTATTCTTTGTCTCTTTCTTTCTAAAGTTTCTTTTTCCCTCTATTTCTTTTCTTCTTTCTTCTTCTCTTTTCTTTCATCTTTCTTTCTTAAGTTTCTTTTCTTTCATTTTCTTTCTTTCTTCTCTTCTTCTCTTTCTTCTTGTTCTTTCTTAGTTTCTCTTCTCTTTCTATTTCTTCTTACTTCTTTCTTCGTTCTTTCTCTTCTTTCTTTTCTTTCTTTCTTCTTTCTTTTCTTTTCTTCTCTTTTCTTTCTTTCTTAAAGTTCTCCCTTCTCTATTCTTCATTCATTCATTCTTCTTTTCTTTCTTTCTTTCTCTCTTTCTTAAGTTTCTTTTTCTTTTCTTCATTCTTTACTTTCCTCTTTATTGTTTCTTAAGTGTTTATCTTTTCCCCATTCGTGTTATTTCCTTTCTTCTTTTCTTTCTTTCTCAGGTTTCCCAATTTCTTTCTTTTGTTTTTCTTGAAATGTAAACCTTAATATTTCTCGACCATTTTCCCTTATTTCTTTAGTTATTTTTTATGTCATCAAAGCACTCCTTCCCCATTAGCATCAAACCCCTTTTTTACGCTAACAACAACAACAACACAAGCACACCATCAACACACACACACACACACACAATACACACCATACCCTAGGACCCTTAATTTCAGACAGACAGCTCATTTCATAATTTTTTCAATTTCATCTTCCCTCTCGTGTCATCCTTTCTCGTTTAATTTTATTTATTTATTGTTTGAACATTTTCATTCATTTAAAAGTTTCTTCTACTTTCTACCCTTTTTATTTCTTCCAATGTTCTTTCTCACTTTTTTGTTTTTCTTCATTTTCACATTCCTTATATTCATAAATTTTTTATTTCTTTCCCGTTCTTTCTATCTCTTCTTACTCCCTTTCCTTTCTTTCTTGTTCTCTTTTTCTCTTCTTCTTTCTTCTCTCTTTTCCTATCTTCTTTTTTCTTTCTTTTCTTCCTTGTCTCATTTCCTTCTTTCTTCTTCTTTCTTTCCTTTCCTTTCTTCTTTCTTTCTTGTTTGATCTCACTTATTTGTTTTTACTTTTTCTTGGTTTCCTTGTCCCTTTCTTTTACTCTCTGCTTCTTTCTTTCTTCTCCTTCTTTCCATTCTTTTTTTTCCTTTTATTTCATGTTTTTTTTTCGATTTAATCTCAATTTTTAAAAATTTTCCTTCAAAGTGTGGAAGAAGAAAGAAAAAAAACCTAGGTTAAAAAAAAAAGAGGAAGAAAAAGTAATGACGAAAGTAATTATGAAAGAAAAAGGAATATGATGATTTTGAAAGAAGAAAGAAAGAAGAAAAGAAAGAAGATATGAAAGAAAGAAAGAAAGAAAGAAAGAAAGAAAGAAAGAAAGAAATACATATAAAGGGAATAAAAAGAAAGAAGATATGAAAGAATGAAAGAAGAAAGACGGAAAGAAAGAAAGAAGATTTGAAAGAAGAAGATAAGAAAGAAGAAAGAAAGAAAGAAAGAAAGAAAGAAAAAAAAAGAAACAAGATAAGAAAGAAAGAAGAAAGAAGAAAGAAGAAAGAAGATTGAAAGAAAGAAGAATAAGAAAGAAAGAAAAAAGAAAGAAGATATGAAAGAAAGAAATAAGAAAAAGAAAAGACATATAAAAGGGAAATATACTTTAGACTGAAAGAAAGAAAAAAGAAATTTCTTGAAATATTAATATAGTATGGGGGAGAAAGAAAAAAACAGTAAGAAAGAGGTGAAAATATTAAGAGAGAATGAAAGAGGTGAAAGAAAGGAAGAAGAAAGAAAAATAACAAAAGAAAAGAAAAATATTTGGGGAAAAAAGGGGAGAAAGAAAGAAAGAAATAAAGCTTAAGGTGAACACATTAAGAAAGAAAGAAAGAAAGAAAGAAAGAAAGAAAGAGGGAAAGAATCTTCTGATAAAAAGAAAGGGCAAAGAAATAAGGAAGAATGAAAAGCAAATATGAATATTTTGAAGTAATGAAGAACGAAAAATAAATGTAAAGAATTGAAAAGAAGAAAGAAAAAGGAATTATGAAAAAAAGAAAGACAGACAGGAAGGAAGGAGCATAATTGAAAAAGAAAAGACAGAGTAGTAATGAAGAATGAAAAGGAACTATAAAGAATAGAAAATAAGAAGGAAAAAATTAATGGAGAAAATGAAAGAAAGAAAGGCAGGAAGCGTTACGTAAAAAGAACGAGTAACAATGTTATAAGAAGGAAAGAGAAATGTAATTAATTCAAAATAAGTAAGAGAAAAAGAATGAAGTAAATGAATGAAGTAAATGAATGAAAGAAATGAAGAAAGAAAAAATATTTTTGTCATTCTTTTCACACTTCCAGGACCATTTTCTGTTTTTCTTTTTTTTCTTTCTTTCTTTCTTTCTTTCTTTCTTAATGTGTTCACCTTACGGTTTCTTTCTTTCTTTCCCAAATATTTTTCTTTTTTTTGTTTATTTTGATTTCTTCTTCATTTCTTTCACCTCTTTCTTTCTTTCTTTCTCTCTTAATATTTTCACTTCTTTCTTACTGTTTTTTCTTTCTCCCCCTTACTTTATTAATATTTCAAGAAATTTCTTCTTTTCTTTCTTTCTGTCTAAAATATATTTCCCTTTTATATGTCTTTCTTTCTTTCTTTCTCTCTTTCTTTCTTTCTTTCTTTCTTTCTTTCTTTCTTATCTTCTTTCTTTCATATCTTCTTTCTTTCCTTTTCTTTTTTCATATCTTCTTTCTTTTTTCTTTCTTTCGTTTTCTTACTTATTTTATTTTCTTATCTTCTTTTCTTTCCTTCTTTTTTCTTCATATTTTTCTTTTTTCTTTCTTTTTTCCTTTCTTCTTTTTTATTTCTTATTTTTTCTTTATATCTTCTTTCTTCATTCTTCTTTCTTTCATATTTTCTTTTTTCTTTCTTTCATATCTTCTTTCTTTCTCTTCTTTCTTTTTTCATATCTACTTTCTTTTTCTTCTTTCTTACATATTTATTTCTTTCATATCTTTTTCTTTTCTTCTTCCTCTTTCTTTCTTATATTTTCTTTCTTTTTTCTTTTTTTTTCTTTCTTTCTTTCTTATTTTTTTCTTTCATATCTTCTTCTTTCATTTTTCTTTCTTTCATACTTCTTTCTTTTTTCTTTCTTTTTTCTTTCTTTCATATCTTCTTTCTTTCTTTTCTCTTTCTTTTTCATATCTACTTTCTTTTTTCTTTCTTTTTTTTATACTCATTTTCTTTCTTTCATATCTTCTTTCTTTCCTTCTTCTTACTTTCTTTCATATTTTCTTTCTTTTTTCTTCTTTTTTCTTTCTTCTTTCTTATTTTTTTTTCTTTCATATCTTCTTTCTTTCATTTTTTCTTTCTTTATATCTTCTTTCTTTTTTTTCTTTCTTTTTTCTTTCTTTCATATCTTCTTTCTTTCTTTTCTTCTTTCTTTTTTTATATCTTCTTTCTTTTTCTTTCTTTCTTACTTATCTTCTTTCTTTTATATCTTCTTTCTTTTATCTTTCTTTTTTCTTTCTTTCTTTCTTTCTTTCTTTCTTTCATAACTTCTTTTTTTTTTTTCTTTTTTTCTTTCATATCTTCTTCTTTTCTTTCTTTCTTTCTTTCTATCTTTCTTTCATATCTTTCTTTCTTTCTTTCCCTGTTATTCCCCACCCAAAGCCCATTCATCACCCACCCTAAAAAAAGACCTCTTCACCCCGCATCTTCCCTCGAATCAAAACCTTGATTATGCGCGAATAATTACAACTTTTCTTCCTAATTTGTCTCTCCGTACCCCAAACCCCCCGTTCTCCCCATGGGGGTGGCGATCCGGTCAATCATTCACTTATACGCTCACTCATTCATTTGCTCTTTCATCTCCACCCCCTCTCTCTCTCTCTCTCTCTCTCTCTCTCTCTCTCTCGTTCTTTCGTTCGTTCGCTCTCTCTCATTCCTTTTCTTTCTTTCTCTACTCGTTTCATGTAATCATGCTGACCGAGGGCGGTCTGTTTGGCTTTCGTCCGCACCCCCCACCCCCGAGCACTCAGCCTTTTTGGCGGTAATTGTGTATCGGGTTACCCTCAGAAGCATCAATGCGTTGTTTCGCATTTACGCTGATTATTATAATAACGGCAGAGTTGGGCCTGACAATCACATCTGTATTAGCTTGGCATTCCCAATGCTTTTTATTGCTCAAACTGAAATTGTTGTTGCTGATGATCATGATGGTGATGATGATCATGAAGGTTGATTGGTTGGTTGGTTGGATTTTATGGCATGTCAACTCTTGTTGGGTTATTTTATGCCGAAGACGTTTTTTGTTTTATTCATTCCTGGTGCTCAGTGAAATCTTGTTAAAACACATGTTTGGTAAACTGGTCTGACCTTCCCTTTATTTTTATTGCTAGAACTGACGAGGCTGCTGCTGCTGCTGCAGCTGTTGTTGTTATTGTTGTTGATGATGATGATGATGATGATGGTGGTTGGTTGGTTGGTTGGTTGGTTGGTTGGTTGGTTGGTTTTGTTTGGTTTTACGGCATGTCAACCCTTGTTTTGTTATTTTATGCCAAACATGTTTTGTAAACTGGCATGACCTTCCTCTTTTCTTTTTATTGCTAGAGCTGGCGAGGCTGTTGTTGTTGTTGTTGTTGTGTTTGATGATGATGATGATGATGATGATGATTGGCTGGTTGGTTGGTTTGGTTTGGTTTGGTTTGGTTTTACGGCATGTCAACCCTTGTTTGGTTATTTTATGCCGAACGTTTTGTAAACTGGCCTTGCCTTCCTCTTTCTTTTTATTGTTAGAACTGGCGAGGCTGCTGCTGCTGCTGCTGCTGTTGTTGTTCTTGTTGATGATGATGATAGTTGGTTGGTTGGTTGGTTGGTTGGTTGGTTTGTTTTGGTTTGGTTTGATTTTAACGGCATGTCAACCCTTGTTTGGCTATTTTATGCCAAACATATTTTGTTCTATTGATGCTTAATGGCTACTGATTTAAAAACGTTATCACTTCCGCGCACTCACCCCTCACTCTGATTTCCCCTATTCTCTTTCTTTCTTTTTTCTTATATATTTTAATATAAAACGGAATGGTCCATTATTTAGCTGAGGTGACGCTACTCATAAGAAATAAGAATTCGACGGATAAGCAACAGATAATCAGGGTTTACATTTTTGCATATCCTCTTGGACTATTTGGACGGTCTCATTTTTGACAAGATGATAACGGTCGTACTTTTATGGAACACTAGTATTAATAACTATACTTAATACAAAGTAACATGACATCACGTATTCAAATTGCATACGAATGATTTTTCAATAAGTCTATTTGAGACATAATTGGGACCCTATCAAGTACCACCATCCGGTTCAGAGTGGACCTGGGAGTACTAACAGTGAAGGGATACTCAACACTCAAACGAGCTCCGGAAATTGGGGGGATACGACTGAATACAGGTTATTATTCTACTCATGACACCAGATTTTTATTAACCCCTCTTCAGGGCATACAGTCGACATAGTCTAAGCCTCGCCGACACTGAAGTGTTTTGTAGCCAAGAACTTGTTCTATCCAAGGTTATTGTATTCCCTATGTCTGTTATAAAAAATGTAAAGTTGTCGGGGCGGCCTAAAATCGGTATCAACCATACAGCGAGGGAGTCTGTCCCCTTTTCACTAACGCTAGACCAAGGAGATTGTTTTGGCGTCTGAAGTGGAGCGCCACACCTACCATCACCTCCTCACCTTTGAGCCAGACCACTAGATGACAGATAATGACGTACTCAAGACACATCCTTTTTCGAGGCGGGGGGGGGGTCTTACCCCATCTGTTGCGTATAAATGAGTAGGTTGATTCGTTGGTTTTTACAGCATGTCAACCCTTATGGGTTATTTTATGCCGAAGACTTTTTTAAATATTTTCTTTCTTGTTGGGTGTAGAGGAATTAACACCCCTACAAGATGGACTGACCCAGAGCTATATAAGAGTTGACGCAGCAGTGACAAAGGTCGGGAAAAATATTCGGACGAAATTACTGCGTCAACTCCAGACATTTGACCCTCCTCATTTTGTACGTTTTGTCTTGTGATTGTTCTATGTTAAAAGTGCTCAATAAAATACATATTCATACATCCCTGTATCCTCTGTGTATATTTTTCCACCTCAACGATACAACAGTTTCCACCAACAGTTACCTCCCCTGATTTTTACAAACCTGGAATTTCCCGAAACTCCGACATCAATGGCAATTATTATAGTGAGTTTTTAACACCAGCATTAGCTGATGGTATTTCACTGGAAGCTGAGTAATAACAAGTTTCCTCATGTCTCCAGGACTCTTCTGAGTATTCTAGCCGATTACAACAGTGCAGTAGTCTGGATGGTCTCAATTCTTTCTCTGATTTCCAGATCCTTCAGTCTTTTTTCCAGGTTTATATATATTATATATATATATATATATATATATATATATATATATATAAAGATTCTTACTGACTCATTGCTTAAACTGACTTGATGCTGAGTTGTTGTAGAGGAGTGATAAAGGTCGGGAAAAATATTCGGGCGAAATTACTGTATCAACTCTAAACATCTGACCCTCCTCATTTTGTACGTTTTGTCTTGTGATTGTACTACTTCTTGTTCTATGTTAAAAGTGCTCAATAAAATACATATTCACACACCCTGTGTCCTCTGTGTATCTTTTTCCACCTCAAGGATACAACATTGGGGATTCATTTTTTTTTAAATACATTTTTAAAAAATTCTTTTTTTTATCTATTTAACCCATAGATGAGACCCTAACCGGTACAACCAGCCCGGGTCAGAGTGGCCTGGGGAGTAATGCGAATGAAGGGGAACTGCACACTCTCCAAGCTCCAGAATTGGAACCTCACTGCAAGATGCAGTTTAATGTCATACACAGGACACCTCTTTTTGGTAGGGGCTCTGTAGGGGATACAGTCAGCGTATTCTAAGTACTTTTAAGGGCCGGTTTAGCTCAGTCGGTAGAGTGTTCGGCTGGGAACCTGAAGGTTCTGGTTCGATACCGGCCGTCGCCAACTCAACGTGTGAGTAGTACAGAGATCTGTGCGGTAAAGTGAGGAGCTGACGGTAGGTATGTCGCTACGCCTCAGACACTGAAAAACAATCTCCTTGGTCTAGCGTCTGGCTGGTCTAGCTGATACCGACTTTAGGCCTCCTGGACGACTTTACTCTTTTTAGAATTCTAAGTACTGTCGACAGGGCGTTGCTCTATCAAATTACGTTATTGTGTTCTCTCTAATTGTTGTATTTTCCGTGGAATCAAATGAGGCGTTATTTTTGTGCATCCTACATATTTTGCAATTGCATATGCCTGTCTTCTCTCGTTAGCCATTTGGTTTCAAATCCTAAGAATTAACCCTAGCCTTTCTGGATTCGCTCAGCAGCCCGCAACTAATTGTTTTGGAACGTAAATGATGCGGGTGCCATTTTTTCAATTTGTCTTATTTGGAGAACGAACCTGTTCGGATGATGAAACCGTTAATCACTGAATCGACACTTGCAATTTAAGGCCTGTGACTTTGATACGCCCTCCTGTGGGGCGGGATGGAGGGGGAATTAAGGGTCGGGGAGAGGGAAAGGGAAAGGTTGTGCGTTCAGAGAGAAGGGAGTCTCTAAGTATTAAGGGGATAAAGGAGAAACGAGACTTGAAAAGTGGGAAGAAGAACTGATTGTTTAAAGAAACGAAAAAGACTTGGAAGGAGAGTAAGAAGGAGAGTAAGGAGGAAAAGAAAGAGAAGATCCAGGAACAGTGTTATATATATATATATATATATATATATATATGTAAAGATAAATCTAATGAGTCAAACAAAGCTACTAAAAGTTTCGCTTAATGCTCTTCAGGCTAAACTGACTCTAGTCAGTTTAACCCTGAAGAGCATTAAGCGAAACTTTTAGTAGGTTTCTTTGACTCATTAGATTTATCTTTATTATTTGCTCTACTTACGTATTGAGCACTTTTACTTATTAGCTTTAGTCTCCTGGCGGTTTTGTATGAATATATATATATATATATATATATATATATATATAAATTGTTTTTTCTTTTGGCCAAATATTGTACCAATAGATTATTTTGGTTGGTAATCGAATTATCTTGGTCTTTAAAAGAGAGAGATAGCCATTTGGTTTCAAATCCTAAGAATTAACCTAGCCTTCTGGATTCGCTCAGCCAGCCCGCAACTAATTGTTTTGGAAGTAAATGATGCGGGTGCCATTTTTTCATTTGTCTTATTTGGCGAGAACGACCTGTTCGGATGATTGAAACCGTTAATCACTGAATCGACACTTGCAATTTAAGGCCTGTGGACTTTGATACGCCCTCCTGGGGGCGGGATGAGGGGGAGGGGGATTGAAGGTGGGGAGGGGAAAGGGAAAGGATTGTGCGTTCAGAGAGAAGGGAGTCTCTAAGCATTAAGGGGATAAAGGAGAAACGAGGCTTGAAAAGGGAAGAAGAACTGACTTTTAAAGAAACGAAAAAGACTTGGAAGGAGAGAAGAAGGAGAGTAGAGGGAAAAGAAAGAGAAGATCCAGAACAGTTGTATATATATATATATATATATATATATTATATATATATATAAATCTAATGAGTCAACAAACCTTCTAAAAGTTTCGCTTGAGGCTCTTCAGGGCTAAATTGACTAAAGAGTCAGTTAGCCTGAAGAGCATTAGCGAAACTTTTAGTAGGTTTGTTTGACTCATTAAGATTTATCTTATCATTTTGCTCTACTAGTATTGAGTACTTTTACTTATTAGCTTAGTTTCCCGGCGGTTTTGTTAATGAATAATATCTTTATATATATAATATATATAATAATATATATATATATAATATATTAATATATAATAGTATTATATATAAATGTTTTTTCTTTTGGTCAAATATTGTACAATAGATTATTTTTGGTTGGTACACTTATCTTGGTCTTTCTTTTTACAAAAAGTTTTTTTTTCCCCGAGTAATGTTTGATAGTATATTTTTACAATCAAACTGATTTGCTGGATTTTTTTCTTACCGCGAGGATTTACCAACACGCTTAGTATATTAAATATTATAGTATATATTATATATATATATATATATATATATATATATATATGGGAGTAATATGGAAATAAATCCAACAATATTAAGAAATTTGAAAAACGAAGGTGTTCCAAAATAAGATGAATTTATTTCATCGACGCTTAAACGGTTTCAGTTTATTAAACCTTCATCAGGGTAGATTATGGGGAAAGAAAACATCCATCAATTTCTTCACCCATTAATCTATCCTGATGAAGGTTTAAATAAACTGAAACGTTTAAGGCGTCGATAAATAAATTCATCTTATTGTTTGGAACACTTTCGTCTTTCAATTTCTTTATATATATATGTATATATATATATATATAAACTCACAACTTAACCTGTTTTAAACCTGTGTTTTTTTTCATTTCTTAATATACTACATACCGTCGGATCACTTCCTTTTTCACACAGACACAGACACACACACACACACACACACACACACACACATATATATATATATATGTGTGTACTGTGGTGTGGTGGTGTGTATGTGTTGTGTTGTGTGTGTAAGTTGAAAATGAAGCGAATCCGATGCTATGTTGAAAAGGAAAATAAAGGAAAAAAAATGTTAATGGATAAAATAGGATTTATTCTATTATATTTTACTGACACTTGTTTCGGCCAGGAGTTCTATATATACATGTATTCTATCTATTATTATTTTAATACAAAATAAAATAACAATAATAGAAAGAACTTCATATTTTTTTTAGTATACAAAAAAAATAAGGCTTCGTCAGAGTAAATCCTTATTGTTTAAATGAAATCGGTTGAGATACGGAAAATTTCCGAGATGTTAAAAAAAAATTTTTTATGAAATTGCTTGAAGAAAGCGGTTCTAAACGAATGGAGAAAACAGTTTCGATGTTGAGCCATCGTCTCACATGCATGGATTTGAAAAGGGAGAGAAGATTGGCTGCGCGAATATAGGAACAAAGTCAGGTGGATTTTTAATTTTCAAAGGATCAGGAATATTTGAATATTGAAATATATATATTATAATATATTATATATATATTATAATATAAATATAATATATATATATGAAATTTAACATTTTTGAAAAAACAAATATGTTTTATAATTGCTGACAGAAATTGTTTCGACCGTTCAATAGATCGTCATCATCAGAGCAACATATGAGGAAGGCTTTTCATCTATAAGACTCGGATTTATCACACCACAAGTAATTTGAAACTTACATCTTTCTTCAATATGCGTGTGGACTTGTAAAATTACTATTTTTAAAAGCTGGAATATTTCATGAACAATTTGATACTCATTATCACTTTTATATAATTTTAATCAACTCTTTAGTTTTTATTTATGAACTAATAATGCTTCCTGATTTTTAAACATAATAATTATTTTATCTTTAACACAGAACACGCATTTTTAAAAAAATCCCAGCATTGAATAATGGCGTTGTTTGTACCCCTTTCGTTTAAACGTTTGTTTCAACCCGTCTTTCTGCTCAATATGTTCTCTTGGTGATGATCATCTATTGAAGTGGTCGAAACGATTTCTGTCAGCCAATATAAACATATTTGTTTTTTCACCTAATGTAAATTTTCATACTGTTCGGATTAATTGTCATCTATTCATATATATATATATTAATATATATTATAATATAATATATGTTTGTACATGCAAAATTGCTAAACTACTAAAAGTAGAGATCTATAGGTAAATGGGAGGTAATATTTTATTATGAATTTAAAATAATAAAAAAAAGGGGATAGCGAAGGCGAGCCTTTCGGGAACGCGACGCTACGCTTTTGTAATATTTCACGTTTGAAATTAAGAAGTCAGAAAATGTAAAGAATTTGTTAAGAAAAAATGGGGTAACCAGAGAGTGGGGGGGGATCAAAAAAAAAAAAAAAAAAAAAAAAAAAAAAAAAAAAAAAAAATTGGGAAAGAAGGGTATGTATATGTCCCTAAGTTAAACAGTATGTTATGTTATGCCTCCCAACAGATAAAATGGAGTGTCTCGGTGGTTTGGTCTGCACAGAGTAGTCTAAGAAAGGAAATCTAACAGCCTCAAGGACTGGCTAGATGTGCTTTAGACCTAGCTCTGTGACAGAATAGAGAAGCACTCAATTGTATAATCGGACAAACAAGCATTTATAGAAAGGTGCTCAGCGATCGCCGAGTCAATGCTGGGAATAACCCGGATTGTATTATATAGGCGACATAATATATTATATATATATTAGTATATATATATATATATATATAGTTTAAATAAATAAATAAATAAATAGATATACAACGACACACTCATAACAATTCTGTTGACATTCACCATATATACATGAACACACAACTTCAAACCAGCTATATGATCCACTCACTCCCAAGAATCTAACCCGTGCGCATCATTATCAGAACCCATTTGTACACACCCATATAGAGAGAAAAGGGAAAATCTCTACTACCAACCTCTGCTAACCCAACAACTGACACCTCTCCCCTTATTTTCCAACTTCCTGGTGTTCACCAGTACTGAAATGTCTACCATTGAAACAAGAACTCTATCTTAAAGTCCCGAAGAGGTCTAAGCAGACCGAACAGTACAACGTCGACATCACTACCTACATATAAATATCCATTTTCAACATCACCTGTTTTCTACCTTTCTCCCACACACACACACACACAACACACCACACACACATATATATATATATATATATATAATATATGGGAGTAAGATGAGGAAAATATCCGAACAGTATGTTGGAAAAAATGTAATACAAACACGGGATGTTACAACTGGATGGACATTGTTAGTCGTAGTGTCGAATGTTTGAACATTTCGGTTTATAAAGTAAAACCTTCTTCAGGGTAATGTGAATCTAGTCAAGCGAAAAAAAAGGAATTATGTAGTTAGAAGATTAAGTGAATTCTTTGAATGCGTTTGACTTTGGAAAAGTGTTATGAAAAAAGTTCGTTACCGTTTGTTGATTTGCGTTCATATTGATCCATCTATCTATCTATATATATATATATATTATATATATATATATATAATCTTATTAATAATGGAGATGTGTGTTTTTTCTGTCTGTACCGAAACTATATTACTTACTCAAGTCACAATTCCCTTCGTTATTTACATCACATTCTCCATGATTTTATTTATATTTAAACCTCAATTATTATAAAATTTGCTTTCACCTTTTTATTAGTGCTGTCCATATCTACATACAATTACATGCAATTGTATTTATATATACAATAGCGGTTTTAAGTGTGAATGGGAAGGATAATTTGCATATGATGATCAAAAATGTGATTTATTAAATAATGTGCTTGAGTATTTATTGATTTCTATTGTTTGTTTTATTTTAATGAATATAAGCAAAAATCTCTTCATGAATCTTAAATGAAACCATTAACAAGAAAAATTAACCTGTCATTTTAATTCTTTAATTCCTAATTTAACTATAATAGTTAAATAAGTAAAATTCAACAATGAAAGACGGGTAGTGATAGAAGAGTAAGTTTCATTTCTATTTTTCTATTATACCCCACTCTTGTTTCAATTTTTTTATCTGCATTCTTATTAGACTTCAATTAATACGACTATTTCATTACATTAAAACTTAAATACTTGCACCTCGGAGGGTGCATATATTGCTAGTATATATATATATATATATAATATTCACACATAATAAATATATATATATATATAATACAACACATATATACATATTATATATATTGACACTAATAATAATTAAAATATATCATATATATATATATTATAATATTTGTGTGTGTGTGTGTGTGTGTGGTGTGTGTGTTGAGATGGGAAAATGAATCCGACAATTATGAGGAAAAAATGAGTAAAGAAAAGAAATGTAAAGTGGATAAAAGTGAATTTTATCGTGATTGTGTCGATTAAAAAGTGATATCGATAAAATTATTTTTATCCATCTACATTTTCTTTTCTTTACTCATTTTTTCCTCATATATAAATATATATATATATAATAGATTTTATTATATATATACGCAATAGGTCTAGACGAAATCGGTTCATCAATTGTATTCTTTAGGATAAATCCTTTCGAATTATTGTACCACCCTCTATGCTTTAAAAAATCCAGTACATTCATTTAATAAAATCTTGACATATATATATATTATATATAATATATATATAGCTGTTCGGGAGAAATTTGAGTTTTTCATAAGGAAAAAGAAAAAGTGCTTGTAACTAAAAATTTAATGATTGTAAAGAAATTCAACAAGCAGAAATTCACTACTGTCAACAAGTTTCACACAAAATAACCGCCATTAGCGTCGATCACGCCTCAATCCTGCTCCGGAACCTGAAGCAAGCTGATGTATAATTTCCTTGAAAGGTCTCAGAAACTACCTTAATTCTGTCGATTAACTGGGCTTTTTTGTAGTACTGGCACGGCGATTGGTGTCTTTCTCAACAGCGCACATACATAATAATTCATGGGGTTAAGATCTGGGGAGTTCGGAGGCCAAACATTGGGACTGGTGTAGTCGTAAAATTTTTACTGACTTTTCCCTGGGGGTGTGGCAGGGGGTCGAATCTGCTGCCATATATGGCCACCATTGGCTACCCTTGTTATCCAGGGCTTACACTACAAGTGTATAGCAACTCACGTAGGCATCTGAGGTTCTCCAACAATTTTTCTCTGCAGATGTCGAGAAATTCTGCTGTACGAACGCAATCAGATCGTCTGTTTTATGTTGCTTTCTTCCTCAGAGGGACATTGGGCAGCAACCATAATCTCCTTATTTTGATGGCCGGCGCAGATCATCATGATAGCAAGTTATTCTCTTCCATGATTCAGTGGGTTCCAGTCATTTCCTATCTGTCNGAGAGAAGATATCACGTAATATGAATGTAAGAAGGAGTCCAAGCTTTTAAATGATGCGTAGTGTGCGTCAATACCTCCAACCTACGGAGAAAAATAACCAAATATAAATATGTCAAATTTCTCCAAAACACCCTATATATATATATATAATATATATATATATATATATATATTCAGGGATTGAAATTTTCTCGATTTGTTTAGCCTTACATTTGAACATATATGCCCGCCTAAAATTCATTAATTATTAACTAATTAATTTTCCAAATTAGGTATGACTTCAATTAAGCACATATCCTCAAAAAATTGACGGCTAAAAGCCATATCAAATAAACACATTGTTTATTTACTCACTCTCATATATATATATATATATATATATATATATATATATATATATATATATATATATATTATATAATATTAATCCTAAAGAAATACAGTTTTTAAAAAATGCAATGTGATTGAAAAAAATGGATTTCTAGTAAGAATGAAAAAAGAAAAATGTGTTCGGCATAAAATAACCCGAGAGTTGAAATGCCGTAAAAAGAAACAACGAACCAACCTACCAACGTATACCCAACAGAGGGATAAGACCCCACACACCGAAAAAGGGGTGTCTTGAGTATGCCATTAACTGTCATCTGGTAGTCTGGTTCCTATTTTACGGAAACTACGAGTTTTCACTATCTATCTCTCTGTCTATCAATCGTAGCCTGTCTATATCTCATTATAATTGAAATTCGGTGTCTGCCTGTGTGCAACCGAAATCGGGAATTACATCAGTTTATCAGTGTTTTTTTAATATACAGTCAAAATCATTAATACATAGAATTGAAAAATCTTATTTATTAACAAGATCTCTATGAACATCTGAGTTAGATTTGCTTCAAAACAGCCCATGTTATTAGTGCGTTTAAAATCCAGCAATGTGTATTATATATCACTAAGAAATAAAGGTTTTCATAATACTATAGAAGTGGCTATCCGGCGTCGACAGGATAGAAATGGGATTTGGTGGTATAATGGTTACCACTGTAGGAAATGGACTTAGCAAACCAAGATCAAATCCTGGATGAGGCTGGAATATTTTGAAGCAATATTTTAATGCTATTTCTATGTATATTTTCATTTTTAGATATCTTCGAATGTAAATCAAATGCTCATAATTGTTATACAAAAAGCAAGATCTGGCGATGTTCAATGTGTATATATGTATTTACTTTGATGTTAATTGTTTTATTTTCATAGTTTCCCCTGGACATACATACACAACAACTGCTTTTTATATATGTACTACAAGTGGCTACCCGGTGTCGCCTGGGTAGAGAGGGGATTTTTAAAAAGTTAGTCTGGCAGATCCATAATTACTTATCGCGAGTGTGATCCCAGCTGGTTGCCCCATAAAAATCCCCACGGAAATATATAACAATAAAGTAAGAAATTTCTACAGTTTAAAAAAAAAAGATATAAATGATGCAATTAATTCAATCAATCAATATTATATTTCAAAGCGAAAAAAACATAAATAACTTTCTAATCTATAAATATATAAAGGGCAGTTGTGTGCATGTGTATATCCGGAGGAAACTTCGAAAATAAAACAATTAACGACAAAGTAAATACATATACACATTAAATATTACCAGAATTTGGTTTTTGAGCAAAAATAATAAAAGATTTGATTTATATTCGGGAATATAATAAAAAAATAAAATTTAAATGATAACAGCATGGAATCCTTTTTTTTTTCGTTTAATATTTTAGATAGTAGACATTAACATTTCTTTTCAGAGTAGCTGGATCAATGCAAGGTCTATTTTTTTACATAGGGATTTAAATGGGGCATCCCACGAGGATTTAACTCACGATTCAGTAATAATGGATCTGCGGGACTAACTTTAAAAAATCCCGCTCTACCCAGGCAACGCCGGGTAGCCGCTGCTAGTTTAATATA
Source organism: Doryteuthis pealeii (assembly GCA_023376005.1). Taxonomy (NCBI): domain Eukaryota; kingdom Metazoa; phylum Mollusca; class Cephalopoda; order Myopsida; family Loliginidae; genus Doryteuthis; species Doryteuthis pealeii. Next base: position 82,854,799 of record CM042168.1, read on the forward strand.
TTTCGTTACATTAAAACTTATAATACTTACGCCCGGATGGTGCATATTCTTACTAGTCTATCTATCTATCTATCTATCTATCTATCTATCTCTCCACTCTCCCCCTCTCTCTCTTTCTCTTTCTATATATATAATATATATATATATATATATATATATATATATATATATATATTATACAATTACAAACTCACGTGCGGGGACTGAACGCTGACATCGGAATACTCCGTTATTATACTTTTTTACAGACGCTGCCGCTGTCAATAACAACAGAGACAAAAGATCCGTTGAACAGGAACAACAGTCATTTGATAAAGGGTATCTAACGAACCCGAAAATTTATGATAAAAAATAACAATAAATAAATAAATAAGTGAATCCAATACTCCATAACATCGAGTTCATTCATTTACTTTTAGATGCGTCGTAATAAAGCCCTACTTAAACACACACACACACACACACACACACACACACACACACACACACACACACACACACATATAATATATATATATATATATATATATATATATTATATATAATATTTGATTTATGAGTTTTTCCAGTTACTCGTTCGATTTTTAGCATTGTGTAGTGACCTAGAGCTTGAGTTCAGAGCGAACTTCAAATAAATAATAACCCATTTATGTAAAGAAAACGAATAGTAAGACATTCGCTAGATGGAGCTACCATTGCCAGTTTACTTGCATTATACAGGGGTTTGGTTAAAATATGGGAGGTATTTCTGCATCATTCTGTATCCATATCAGGTAGAAGGACAATTTATGGAATCACGGTGCCAGCCGATTTCACTGACAAGTTAAAGCGACATTTCTTCCAAGCCGTTGTTGTATCAGTGCTACTGTACAGCTGCACCACTTGGACCCTAACGAAGTGCCTAGAGAATAAGCTAGATGAGAGCTGCACAAGAATGCTGTGTGCGATCTTAAACAAATCGTGGAAACAACACCCCACACAAAGCAGTTATACGGACACTTGCCTCCTATCACACAAACCATCCGAGTAAGATGAAGATGACATGCTGGACGCTGCTGGGAAGCAAGGACAAACTACTATGTAGCACCTCTGTGATTGTCTCGGCCCAAACGCTCTCATAACAAAGCCCCAACACCTATATGATTGTCCTAGTAGGAAGCGCGTGGTGTAATTGTTAAAGTCATGGGAAATGGACTCGTCGCCCCGAGTTCAAATCCTGGACGTGGTAATTGCATTTCACTTAGCGCTAATACCCTTGGGAAAGGTATGAATCCTACTCTCCCTCCAGCTATGGATAAATAGCAGGGCAGACTGGGCTCTTTAACCTTGGTTAGGCAACCGGTCTAGGAGAAGGAACACTCTGAATTCAAACCTGTTAAACTTCGCTTAAAGATTGACCTTGTGTCACATCCTGCTCCTACGGAGGAGTTGGTAAATATATATATATGTGTGCTATTGATAGGAATGGGCCTTTCCGACGGTCAGTCTAGCCTAAGTAAAGGCCAAAATGAGGTGTTGCATGTCATGAATTACTCAGCTACCAGGGTTTTATCCTTTAGCATCAGGTCGG
>CM042168.1:82861368-82873868 GCA_023376005.1 Doryteuthis pealeii
CCAGTCTGCCCTTCTATTTATTCATATCTGGAGGGAGAATATATGGATTCTTACCTTTCCCAAGGGTATTATGTGAAATGCAAAAATCCTTGTCTAGGATTTGAACTCGGGTCGACGAGTCCATTTCCTATGACTGTAACCATTATACCACGCGCCTCCAAAAATTGCATATGTATAAAGAGTGAACTTAGCCGGTGAATTTACAAGAAGTGCTAGATCATCTGTGCAGTCTACACCAGTAATAAATTATAATGGATATTATACGATCAAAACGGATATTAACAATTATTATTAAAAACAATGAAAGAAAACAATTCTCACTTCCTACCCGGCCTCAACAGATTCCAGAAATTGTGATATACAAGGTGTGTCAAAAAAGTATCGAGATTGAAGCTGTATTTACCAAGACAGGAATGAACAATAAATGTAACTAGTATTATTTGGATTATTCGGACTATTGTCCTCGTCTTCATTGTTATCTGTACAACGTTTCGGCCGATGTGACCTTCGGCCTTCTTCAGGTATTTCTTGTCGGACTCGGGAACTTTCTCGGACCGGGAACCTTCTTTTCGGAACTCTTTTCGAACTCGGAGGGCACATCGACCGAAAGTTTGTACAGATAACAATGAAGATGAAGACAATAGTCCGAATAATCCAAATAATACTAATTATCAAGCCTCATCTAAAAAATTCTAAGAAATAAATGTAACGTTAATTTTTTTTCAGAATACAAGGTGTGTCAAAATTATAGATTTTAAAGCTGTATTTACAATATAGAAATGAAGAATGAATGAACATTATTTTTTGTCAGAATACAAGGTGTGTCAAAAAGTACCGAAAATATCGATACTTTTTAACACACCTTGTATATATATGGTCAGTTAAGTAGGTTGGTTGGTTGGAATGCAGGTCAATCTATTTAAAAATAAAATCTATGATCGAAACTAAATAAGATTGCATACGCTATAGGGTATACAGTAGAATTTAAGCAGGGTACTTGAAAGAGCATTGGATTTGCTCTAGGCGCTCTTGGAATTTCGTCGATATTTCAGTACCAATACTATACTTGCATTTCAACTTTTACAAATTCATCATTCAATATATATATATAATATATATATATATATATATATATATATAATATTATATATAATTTTAGGTGGTCCCTTTAGTTGAAATCTGAATAGATTGATTTAACAGAAATCCTAACAAATTATTGACATGGTAAATATCTTTTATTACTCTACAGCTGAGCGACATATAACAATTTTTTTTAGATCTGTTTTTAAATGCCTTTAAAGTAATAAAGAATTATCATTCTGATTCTTTTTGTCTAAAAATAGACTATAATGGTCTTTTTATTTTTTAATATTTTGGTTGAGCTCTCAAATTGCGACAGGTTTTTTTAAAAAAACTCTGTGTCGTAAGGATTGACTTTTGGATTATATATATATATATATATATATATATATATATATATATATATGTGTGTGTGTGTGTGTGTGTGTGTGTGTGGTGTGTGCTGAAAAAACCCTGTAAAGCTAACAAAGCTGCATCAGATGACTAGTTTGGGCGCCAAAATATCATTGCATACACACACATTATATATATATATATATATATATATATATATATATATTATATATATAGATAGATATCGGACAGCCGACGTAAAGCGTTTCGGTTTTAAAAAACCATCAACGGGACTTAACATAGTAATTGTGAATCAGACGAAAAGAAATTGGTATAAAAAGCAAACGCTTGTGGGCCTTTGTTTGCGATATTAGAAGGCTCAACTCAGAAAATTTTTTTTAAATCATGCAAATAGTTTCTGCGTGATATCGTCTATTCTTGGTTAATCTATTCATATATAAAAGAATCAATAAGTTTTAAAAGAATGTAGTTTTAAAAAATTGAGTTGTGTGTATCTGTATGTCCGGAGGAAACTTCGAAAATAAAACAATTAACAACAAAGTAAATATATACATTAAATATCACAAGGGCTTGGTGTTTGAGCAAAAATGATAGAGATTTGAAAGTAACAGTAGGTAAAGTCATTTGCATGTTATTTTGTTTATCTTATTTTCTTTGTATGTTTTTTTTTTCGCTTTGAAATATAATATTGATTGATTGAATTAATTGCATCATTATTTTTTTTTAATTGTAAATCATTGAATAGAAATTTCTTACTATATTTTATATATTTCCGTGGGTTTTTTTATCGGGCAATCAACGAGGATCTCACTCGCGATAAGAAATAATGGATCGGCGAGACTAACTTTAAAAAAATCACCCCTCTACCCAGTCGACGGCGGGTAGCCGCATCTAGTACATATATAAATGGCAGTTGTTGTGTATGTATGTCCGGGGGAAACTATGTAAATAAAACAATTAACATTAAAGTAAATGCATATATACACATTGAATATCACCAGATCTTGCTTTTTGTATAGAAATTATGAGCATTTGATTTACATTCGAAGATATCTAAAAATGAAAATATACATAGAAATAGCATTAAAATATTGCTTCAAAATATCCAGCCTCATCCAGGATTTGATCTTGGTTTGCTAAGTCCATTTCCTACAGTGGTAACCGTTACACCACCAGTGCCTCCACTCCAATTTGTGTATGTATGTTAGTATAACACAGTAGTGTAATAGAACTAAAATGTTCTAACTTAGAAAATAAAGACACTTCAATTTACAACTTAATAATAATAGTGTGGGGTCTGCATGTTCTTACCTTGGTCATTACACAAGATGATAAGTTCTCAGCCCAACCAGGAATGAAATTAGAGAAACTTTAGAAATGATGTGCCAGATGAATATGTAGAACATTTTCTTGTCAGATTAATTCAAGTCAATTCTTGCCCCGATGAGCTATTAAGTGAAACTATTAGTTGGTATATCTGACTCATTTTTTGGTTTTTGGTTTTTGGTTTGTTTTGTTTTACGGTATATCAACCTCAGTGGGTCATTTAATGCCGATAAAGTTTGGAAATAAATCAATTCTTAATGGATAATACAATTTTTTTTATAAATACATTTTTCTATTTAACCCATAGATGGAACCCTAACAGGTACTACCACTCCGGGTCAGAGTGGACCTGGGAGCAATGGTGATGAAGGGGTGCTCCACATTCCCCAAACCTCCAAAACTGGAACCTCACCATCAGATAGAGTTTAACGTCATTCCCAGGACATGTAGAGCCGCAGCCACCGCCTTCCAGCACCCATATGATAAAAAGGGGTTGGGGATTGCCATAAGGGCTATAGGGTTGGGAAAATCATATAGGTGCTAGGACTTGACGTGACCAGCCGATTGATCGGAAGGGGCCTCTCCGACCGCCCGTCTAGCCCAAGATAGGGCCAAAGTGAAGTATTGCATGTCATGAACTGCTCATCCACCTGGGTTCTATCCTTAAGCATCACGGGTCGCCACCCACGGCCAACAGTCTTACCCCTCTGCAGAGGTGCAGTCGGTGCATTCTAACGCCCCAACCGACAGGACGGATCTGACTCATTAGGATTAATATTACTATTTGCTCTACTTAGGTATCGAGCACTTTTTACAATTTAGATTTAGACAAGTTAACAAATTAATGCGACAGTTTTACCCCTTCTACCCAGGCGATACTGGGTAGCCTCTTCAAGTAGTAAATCTTTCTTCGCGCTGTCGTCTGAGGCTGTAGAATACACAGACAGCCCTCTGCAGAGGGGTAAAACACAACCCCAATGAGGCTACATGTTGGCCGTGGGTGGCCATTCGTAATTACTGAGGACAGGATTGTAGTGGCTGAATGGTTCGTGACTAAGTACTAAGTGCAAATGCAACAACCCCCTTCAGTTTATTATAATGGGTATGACATTAAACTGCATCTGATGATGATGTTCCAATTCTGGAGCTCTGGGGTATGTGGAGTACCCCTTCATCACGATTACTCCCAGGATCACTCTAACCCGGAGTTGTTGTACCTGTTAGGGTCCCATCTATGGGATCATCATTATCATGTCGCGCATGCAGCACAGGTATCCATGACAATCTTTTGCCAACCTTCCCTATCATTCATTACACCTATGGGATAAATAGAGATAAATAGAGAAAAAATGAGTTTTAAAAGAATGGGGTTTTAAAAAGTTGAGTTTTTAAAAATAATTGGGAACATATGACCTTTGGGTACCGCTTTTTGATCTCGATTAAGAAAGGACATGTTTTTCATTTACACCGTCAATATCCGGTTGTTTTAACAGACGATTTTTAGATCTTTCAAAAAATTATAAAATTAACCCCTAACCCTAACCCTAACCCTAACCCCTAACCCCTTACCCTAACCCCTAACAAACAACCGGATATTGACGGTGTAAATGAAAAACATGACCTTTCTTGATCGAGATCAAAAAGGGCTGCCTAAGGGTAATATGGTTCGAAAAAGCTTTTGAATACCATCAAGAATAAAAGAAAAACTTTTTCGGCATAAAATAAACCAACAAGGATTGACATGCCGTAAAATCCAACCGACCAGACCAGTTAATCCTAGGTATGCCCTGCTTTTTTTGCTGGTGATGAAAACACTTAGCGGGCTTATTTTTTCATTAGATTTTCTTTTAAAAACCATTTGGCAGTTTCAATTCATAATATCTCTTCTTCTTTTTTTTCAGACTATGTACGCATAAGATTTGTTTAATTGCTAACAACCTCATTTAGCAACCGTGAAACGAATGAATAACAGCGACACGCAACACTGGGTTTTCCTGGTTTTTTTATTTGACGAGGAAAAAGGTCGTTGCGTCCATTTTGGTCACATGACCATCGAAATGAGTCCAACAGACCAGAACTGTTTTAAAATCAGCAGACGTGTTTCGAGACGCGGGGGCAACTGTTCGAATTAATTGAAAAACAGTCATATCAACTTTTTTTTCTAAACATTTGATTGCTCAAGTTATTGCCCGTAACAAATTGTTTAGTTGCTTAAATCACAAACCAGAACAATATTTTCGATAAAAAGGAAGTAGCATATATATATATATATATATATATATATATATATATATATACTAGCAAATATATGCACCCTCCGGGTGCAAGTATTTAAGTTTTAATATAATAAAATATCATATTAAATTAGAATGGCTAATGAAACTGAATAAGAATGCAGATAAAAAGATTTGGAACCAAAGGGGGTATGATTGAAAAATAGAACAACTTTGAAACTAACTCTTCCATCATTTTCCATTACTTCCGTCTTTCATTGGTAAATTTTCCAAATTTAACTATTTAGTTAAAATAGGAAGTAAAGAATAATATTACAGTTATTTCTTCTTGTTAATGGATTTCTTTTAAGATTTACCTCCGAGATTTTTGCTCATATTCATTAACATAAAACCAAACAATTAGAAATCAATAATACTAAGTATATATTTATTAAAATCAAATGTTTAATATCAATATACAAATTAGCCTTCCCATTCACACTGTAAATCGCCAATAGCATGTTATTCGTATGTAGATATGGTTAACAGTATTAATAATGTAAAACAATTTTACTAATAATTGAGGTTTAATTAAAAATAAAATCATGGAAAATGTGATATAAATAACAAATAGAATTGAATAGTAATATAGTTTCGGTTACAGACAGACAAACCCACAATCTCCATTATAATATATATATATATATATATATATATATATATATATATATATATATATAGAGAGAGAGAGAGAGAGAGAGAGAGAGAGAGAGGAAATGGAAGCAAATCTGACAATATGTAATTTTATAAAAAAACTTTATAAATTTATAATCTATAAAAAAACGAAAAAAAAACACAGGTTTCATTGACGGATAATTTCTAATAAACCGACGCGGCAACGTTTCGGTTTGTTTAACAAATTTTTGTCGGGGCCTTTGTCTATTTAAAAAAAAAGAAGAAATTATGAATAATTTTAGTATCTGGCGGCTTTTGTATATCAACAAAATTATAAAATCCTCATCTTTTTTGTTATATACACCACGTTTCGGCCAGTGTACCCTCCGGCCTTCTTGGGATGTTTCTTGTCGAACTCAAGAAGGCCCCCGAGTTTGACAAGAAGGTTACCGAGTTCGAAGAGTACGTTCCCGAAATCGAGATGGTTCCCGAGTTTGATAACATGCACCTGAAGAAGGCTGCAGAGCACATTGGTTGAAACGCTGTGTATATAACAATAAAGTTGTGGACAATAGTAAAAAAAAAATCTAAATAATCCAAATTATCAAGCCTCATCTCAAAAATTCAGATAAAAAAAAATTCACTGGAACATTGAAATAATTTCGTTTAGATCAGAAGTTCTCAATGTGGGGCGTACCCCATAGTGAGGAGAGGGTTAATTTGATTTGTGAGACTAACGAGGTCTTTGCAATAAAACTCTTGTTACCGTTACCATCTTCATATTTAACTGAAGGTGGCTTTATTGTTGTAAATGATTTGATACTGAAAACAAGAAATCGACTGGATATCACTATAATGATATGGATTCTGTTTGTTTTATCAAATTTCTTCGAATATATATATATATATATATATATATATATATATATATATATATATATATATTTGTATATGTATAAGTATTAACTTACCGGTGGGTATAAGAACGATCGTTGGAAGCGCACAATATCCAGAGGTTAAGGTTGAGAAAAAACAAATACAAAGTGCTCAATACAATGTAGAGCATAAATTTATTTTAAGAATGGAAATGAGTAACCTACTCGAGTTTCATCGATAGATTCTTCAGGGTTACTTTTAAATTAATCGAGTTTACGATTAATCGTAAACTCGATTAATTTAAAAGTAACCCTGAAGAATCTATCGATGAAAATCGAGTAGGTTACTCATTTCCATTCTTAAAATATATATATATATATATATATATATATATATAAAAGGATATGAAAACACACAATGCTGGTAAAATGAAAATATTTTACATCATATTCATAGCTAATATTGAACAATATTTCGATTTATAAAAATCATCTTCAGAGCTTGTTTTTTTTATTCCGGACTCATCGAGAGAGAAGCTGAAAATATTTGAATTCAAAACGAAAACATTGATGTTCCAAAAAGCGTAAAAGTCATGCGATCGATTTTTTATTTTTTTTTATTTTCAGGTAATCACAGAATTTCCAAAGTAACATCGCTTTTAAATCTATCAATTTTTTTTATTTGGGGGGGGGATCTTAGTTTGAGATGGGCAGGATTAGTTTATTTGAATGGGGTGGGTATGCCTATGCTTTGGATGAGGTGTGGCTTAGATGGGGAAATGATTTCTTGGCATTCACTGGCACTAGGCACATTGAGCTCTCTTTACGATTCCCCATCTAAGCCACACCTCATCCAAAACATAGGCCTCCTCGCCTCATTCAAATAAACTAATCCTGCCCATTTCAAACTAAGACACCAACCTTACCCAAAATTGATAGATTTAAAAGCGATGTTACTTTGGGAAATTCTCAGTAAGAGTCATGTTCTTGTGATTACCTGAAGATGCCGTATTAATACGGTTGAAATGAATTATTGTAATGAAGCAAGTTTAAAGTTTTCTCCTTCATTTATTAAATATCTTGCTCTGTCCTTCCATTCCCTGGCACTAGACACATTGAGCTCTCCTGATGGTCTACGTACATCAGCTTGGTTAAACCACAGATGGAAAGATCCTAACTACAGGAAAAGAAATATAAAGAGGTAAAGAGAAAGAAAATAAAATAAAAGCTAAGCATAAGAATTTTTCTACGTGACCGTTTTTTTTTTTTTTTTTGTTGAAATGAACATAGCTACATTGTTGCAATATTCACCGGATGATGAACAGACAATATTGGATACATATGCAAGGTAGGATTTTAAACATTCGTTCTCAACAAATATTTAAAAAAAAGAAAGAAATTACAGTTATTCGCCCATTTCATTAATAACATAAAGAAGGGGGAAGGGAGGAGAAAGAAAAAAGAAGAAGAGGAAAAAAAAGTATAACCACGCAAAAAAAACTTAAGCACGTTCATTTCTGATTCTCGTCTCTGAAGATGAAGTTTCTTTGAAATCGATAACACAAAAAACAACATCTTTTTGTTTTTATTTTTTTACACGCATTGTAATTGCCTTCAAATTATATATATATATATATATATATATATATATATATATATATATATATGTAAAATAAAAGGAAATTAATCCGACAATGTGAATTTGGTATATTGAAAAAACAAATGATGTTTACAAATGCATGGGATCATCAGGAGAGAATGTGCACCGTTTCGGGGCCTTCCTCTCAACGGTTTTAACTGCACATCGGCCCCTCTCACTGTTGTGATGTCCCTCGGAATATCTGTATCGACCGTATGTAATAGATCAATCATCAACAATAGCAAATCCGGGATGAAATGAACGTTAGAAGAAGAATGCGCAAACAGAATGCTGTTAGTCAATGTTGGAATTTTTCAAAATATGCGTTATCTGTATTAAAAATAAAATGAATTTTATTTTTAATTTTTAAAATCAGAAGCATTGCTGTATATAATAAGACTCAAAAGAGCCTGATGTAAAATTGTATAAAAAGTGTATAATTGTATAAAAAGTGTATATTAAGTATCAAAATTGTTCATAAAATACTCCAACATATATATATAACATTCTGTGAGTATGTGTTTGTAAAACAGGAGTAAAAATAAAACATGGGGTTTTTGTTGATTATGAAGTGATTTTTAAAAGATACAGAAAACCTGACCCTATTAGAAAAAAAAAAAAAAAATAACGCCACATTTTCAAGGATGCTCAGAAAATTTTAGTCGTGAAGAGACGTTTGTTATGTCGCCACAATTTCATGTGGGTCCGGGTTCAGACAAACAAAAAAGGAAACAAAACAAGACAAAAACAAACAGATACTTCAAGAGCTTCATATATATAATATATATATATATATATATATATATATATATATATATATATATATATATATATATATATATATATATATATATACAAATCTCTGTAAGTATGTGAGTGTGTGAAGCAGGGATAAGAAAATCCATCATTTTTGATTGCTTGTATCCTTTTCAAGTGGCTGTTAAGCATTCAGCGCATGCGTACTGGATTCTGTCTGAGATCGAGGCTTCTCCTCAAGATTTTTTTTAAATCCTGGATTTGGCTCCGTGTCTGAGTATTTCTATATTTGAGTCCTTTATTTTTTGTCACTAACAAAAATTGCTGATATTACTTCTACAAAAAGTAATTGAGTTTTTCTCTCTATCTATCTCTCTTCACACTCACACATACACACACACACACACACACATACATACACACACACACACATATATATATACTAGCAGCAGTATCATTTTAAATCACTGCTGAATATAGGCAGCAGCCAGCGAATTCTTTTGATATTAGCAGCAGCAGCAATGCTACGATTATCGCAAATCGTTTGATTTTTGTTTAATTAATTAATTATATCCCTTAATAAGTAAAAAATCAATAACCAAATTTTGTGTGTTTCTTAGTTATAAGAATGTCAAGGTGCATGCAAGATTTCGAATTTGAATAACATCTCGTTTTTGAGTTATAAATCGACACGTACATACCAAACTTTCTCTTATATATATATATACAAAAGCCACCTTATCTATAAGTTTACATGCAAATGTGAGATTTGCTACATCGGCCGTACTACCTTGAGACTGGAATCTCGAATCAAGCAGCACATACCCTACAACATCCGTGCTGGCAACGTGGACTGTCCCACAGCTGCTGGCTTAAATACTCCGTCCACCATTGGACAACATCTATTAAGAAATTCTGCTTGTGCTCGTTCCTACCATCCAGCTATGTTTTCAGTCCTTTGTAGTTCCAACAGCGAACTACAACTGCAAATTCTCGAGTCTGTTTTCATCTCCCGCACTCAACCCTTCCTGTGCGTTCAGAAGCAGTCCCAACAACTACTCCTTTTTGGCACTTCAAGCCTCAACTTATCAAACGGTTCGGAAATTACGAGTGGGGCACTCGTAATTTCCGAACCCCCCCCCACGTGAGTTGTAAGTTTCGTAAATTTACGAATTCTCTTATTGAGAAAAAAAAAATGTTTCCTTGTTCTCACTGCTGTCTGTCTTGTCCGTTGTCTACAACTACACTATTTCACCATCTTTCAATGAAATTTTTCTCTGAGGAGCATTGATCGAAAAAAAGAAATTCATTTCTGATTTTAAATCAAAACTAGGGTACCCTTTCCTTTCTTTTTAAGAAAAAAAAAACAATTTATTTTACATAATGCATATGCTTTTACGCGTCCTTATTAAATTCTGTACTGTAAATAAACTTTCATAATATATATATATATATATATATATATATATATATATATATATATATATGAGTTCTTTGTTTTTTGTCACTAACAAAAATTCCTGATATTACTTTTACAAAAAGTAATTGAGTTTCTCTCTATCTCTCTTCACACACACACACACACACTCACACTCACACTCACACACACACACACACACACATATATATATATATATATGTGTGTGTGTGTGTGTGTGTGTGTGTGTGTGTGAGAATGGGAAATGAATCCGACAATGAATTCATTTCAGATAATGCGCACGCACAATTTTATGCTAGGAATTTTAACAACTAAAGGTGAAAATTACCGTCCACTTGCGACTATAGACGAAGGAACTTACAATACTGAGGATTCTTTACGAGAGGATTACCAAGGATTTCCACTGGACAAGCACTCTTGCTTAAAGATTAAACGATGGCCTATAAGATTGTAACACTCTATTTGTGCTACAAATACTTTTCGAATTTCAACAGTTGGGAGTTTTTGGTTAGCGTCAGCATTCTTCTCCTCTTGCTCGGGTGCCAGTTTGAAGAATTTTAGTCAGTTACGTTTGGGGCCGGCTTAGCTCAGTCGGTAGAGCGTTCGATTAGGAACCACAAGGCTCCTGATTCGATACCGGTCCTCGCCAACTCAGCGTATGAGTAGCACAGGGATCTGTGCGGTAAAGTGAGGAGCTGACGGTAGATGTGGCGCTCCATCACAGATGCCAAACACAACCTCCTTGGTCTAGCGCTATTGAAAAGGGAGATAGACTCCCTCGCTGTCAGGCTGATATCGACTTTAGGCCGCCCCGTCGACTTAAGTTTTTACTTACTTTACGTTATAATATGTCCCTGAAGGGATATATTAGTAGAAGTAGCAGAGTGCTGGGCACGGTAACAGCGTGGTACAACCGAGCAGGTAATTAGTAGTAATACGGGTACGACGTCATCGTCGTCGTAGTAGTAGTAGTAGTAGTAGTAGTAGTAGGCATTGTACCTCTACATTGCTCGGTATTTATGGCTGACACCAGCCAATCATATTACTGTGAGAGGGAACCCAGGTGTATGCATATTCATTACATCACGTTAGATCTTATTATAATGAAGATTGTGTGTTTGTCTGTAACCGAAGCTATATTACAACTCAAGTCACAATTCCCTTTCTTATTTACATCACATTCTCCACGATTTTATTTTTATTTAAACCTCAATTATTGATAAAATCGTATTCTATTATTAATACTGTTGACCATATCTACATATATATTTACCACGTACCCCACGTGTACGGGTTAGGCACAAGGCGCTATTAATGTGGGACTACCCACAAGCCGTGACTCATGGGTGGAGGGTTCAAAAATGCGTTGATCCTGTCGGCACTCCACTCAAGGGGCAATAAATCCAGCCCTGTCCCTTTAAATCAACGGGGTAGATATTGCCTGGAGGGATGGCCCCTGGGATCAACGATGTTAGCTTAGAAGGTCAAGGGCCGAAGCCACTGGATCGAAACCGGAGTTATCTAATTAGTTATATGTTGACCATATCTACATTTTAATAACATGTAATTGTATTTATATATACAACAAAATATGGTTTTGCAGAGTGAACGGGAAGGTTAATTTACATATTGATTTTAAAAATTTGATTTTGATAAATATGTGCTTAGTATTATTGATTTCTAATTGGTTTTATCTTAATGTATATGAGCAAATATACCGTCGATAAATATTAAAAGAAATCCATTAACAAAAAGAAATAACTGTAGATTTATTCTTTACTTCCTATTTTAACTAAATAGTTAAATTAGAAAAACTTAGCAATAAAAGACGGGAGTGAAGGAAGAGTAAGTTTCAGTTGATTTATTTTTCGATTATACCCCCCAGTTTTTCAAATCAGTTACGTTATATATATATATATATATATATATATATATATATATATATATATATATATATATATATATGTGTGTGTGTGTGTGTGTGTGTGTGTGTGTGTGTGTTGTAGTATATTAAGAAAAATGAAAAAACACAGGTTTAAATGGGTTAAGTGGTGAATTTAGTGGCCGACACTGCAGTGTTTCGATCTATTAATTAGATCATCTTCAGGGCATTTGTTGATATATGGAAGGTGATAAGAAATTTT
>CM042168.1:82876368-82878868 GCA_023376005.1 Doryteuthis pealeii
TATATTTATATATATATCCCTCATATCTGAACTGCTATTGGTTTTAACGTTATCTATTGTCATTTGTCGTTCCTTTTGGTGCTATAATCTTCTGTCTCTGAATAAACTTTGCTTCTTTTCATACCCAATAAAATGCGAAGGAACGATAGAGAGCCCCCCCACACACACACATTTTAATGGGCAATTGACTGGTGAAGAAGTTCACCGGATGCGCTGACAACAGGAGGCAGGTGCACTCTAAATAAAAAAAGAAAAAAAAAGAAATAAAAATGAGATAAATGGAATAACTGCCGAGTCAGCTGATTTTTCTACAAGACAAAAAAGTTACTAACAAGCCTCAGCCAACGAAACGGTAGTTGTGATCTCCGCTGATAATCAAATACCAGGTTTTACCTGAAGAAATACAACACCCCACCACCACCAACACCACCACCTTTCTTTTTTCTAATCCCCTCCCCCATCTCTCATTCTTTCTTTCTTTCTTTCTTTCTATTTATATCTATATGTGTGTGGAGGGAGGTGTTCAGATATGCGTTGAGATTGAAGCGGTATTTACCAAGACAGAAATAAACAATGAATGAAACGTGAATACTCTTCATAATATTCCACTTTCAATTGAACACACACACGGGTCTTGTCGGCTGGGGCTTTAAAATACACCGACAGTACCTCTGCAGAGCGGTTTGATGCCACAAATGGGGCCACCTGTTCGCCGTAGGTGGCGACCCGTGATGCTTAAGAATGGAGTCCTGGTGTCTGGTCAGTCCCTAACATGCAACATTCCCATACTTAGGCTTGACGGATGATCGAAGAAGCCCCCTTCGATCAATCGGGTGGTCCTGTCAAGCCCTAGCACCTACACACACACAGATATATATATATATATATATTATATATAATATATATATATATTATTATTATAATGGAGATTGTGTGTTTTTCTGTCTGTAACCGAAACTATATTAGTACTCAAGTCACAATTCCCTTAGTTATTTACATCACATTCTCCATGATTCTATTTCTATTTAAACCGCAATTAATAATAAAACTGTTTGACATTATTAATACTGTTGGCCTTACCTAAATACTAATAACATGCAATTGTATTTATATATACAACAAAATACAAGTTTTCAGTGTAAACGTAAAGCTAATTTGCATATTGATATTAAAAAAACTGATTTTAATAAAAATGTGCTTGGTATTATTGATTTCTAATTGTTTGGTTTTATCTTAATGAATATGAGTAAAAATCTCTTCAATAAATCCTAAAAGAAATTCATTAACAAGAAGAAATAACTATAATTTTATTTTTTATTTTAACTAAATAGTTAAATTAGGAAAATTTAGCATTGATGAAAGAGTAAGTTTCAGTTGTTCTATTTTCCGATTATACCCCTCCGTTTCAAATCTTTTTATTTGAATTCTTAATTAGTTTCTGATTTAATCTAATATTTTATTACATTTAAACTTAAATACTTGCACCCGGAGTGTGCATATATTTGCTAGTATAAGTAAAGAAATAACAAAAGACTTAGAGATTTAGCTTTATAGTCTATTTCAGGGAGCTTAGACGAATAGTCTAAATCTCCTGACACATCAAATGCAAATCAGAATGCCATTACGCATCTGATGAGTCGGGAGATTTAGACACTTTGTCTAAGCTCCCTGAAATAGACTATATCGCTAAATCTCTAAGTCTTTTGTTATTTGTTTACTCATATATCTGCTCTGTGACTCTAAGATTAAGAGCACACATTGAGCTCTCAAACTGCGACAGGTTTTTAAAATAAAACTCTTGTGTAGTAAGGAAGATTTCTTCTCTGGACTTTTGGATTATATATATATATATATATATATATATATATATAATATATATATATATATACAGGGTGACCGGGATAAATTTGACAGTTTCATAAAGTAAAAGAAAAAGCGCGTGCTTGGTAACTACAATATTTAATGGATTGTAAAGAAATTCAACAGGTACGGAAATTAGACTACTGTCAACAAGTTTCATTGAAAATAACCGCCATTAGCGTCAATCACAGCCTCAATCCTGCTCCGGAATCTGGAGCAAGCTGATGTTACAGTTACCATGGGAAGACTCTCAAAAACTACTTTAATTCTGTCGATTAAGTGGGCTTTCGTAGTACTGGCACGGCGATTGGTGTCTTTCTCAAAAGCGCCACATACATAATAATCCATGGGGTTAAAATCTGGGGAATTCGGAGGCCAAACATTGGGACTGGTGTAGTTGTAAAAATTCGCCAACACTTTTTTCTGCAGATTTTCGAGGAATTTCAAAGAAAGAAAAAAAACTTAACAAACCGTCATTCCGTAAAAAAAATTATTTCGACCAGAAACTCAAAAGGTCTTTAAAAAAACATTTTTTATTTTTAAAAATCCTTAAGAGGCCAGCCTCTTCAGACGGATTTTACTGAATGAAAATTACAAAATGAGAATTTTTAGATATTAAAAAAATTTTTTAAGACATTTT
>CM042168.1:82886368-82888868 GCA_023376005.1 Doryteuthis pealeii
ATACTAATGGTAAAAAAGTCTTTCTGATAGATGAATTATATTTTGCTATAAATCAATAAAAAAATTCAAATATGCAGTAAAATGTCAGAGGGTTTGTATCATGAACTCATCAAATTTATTAAAGAAAAAATTAAATAATAAAAATTTTTTTTGAAAGCCTTAGAGGATTAGATTGCAAGAACGTATGTTTTATTATTGAAATGGGTAAAATAAAGCTTGGATTTCAGGTGAAAAATTATAGGACAATCTAAGATTTTTGTAAACCAAAAGCAAAAAAAAAAAAAGATGTAAAATCATAATGTATTTATGCCTCTGTTCCATAATACTAATTATATATGCATATAAATTTCATACACTAAATGTTAAAATACCTACATGACAGAAATAGTGTATATATATATATATATATATATATATATATATATATTCTTATTATAATGGAGATTGTGGGTTTGTCTGTCTGAAACCGAAACTATATTACTATACAAGTCACAATTCCCTTTGTTATTTACATCACATTCTCCATGATTTATTTTTTATTTAAACCTCAATTATTAATAAAATTGTTTTACATTATTAATTGTTGACCATATATACATGTATTTACCGCGTACCCCACTTGTACGGGTCAGGCAAAAGTCCCTATTAACGTGGGATCATGCAGGTGAAAAAATTGCGTCGATCCCGTCGGCATTCCCCCTCAAGGGGGCGCCTCAGGCACTGGGAATAATCCCTTTAATCGAGGGGGCAGGTGTTGCCTGGGGGATATCGACGCTATTAATTATATCAATGGTCCAGAGGCCGAAGCCACTGTTGGAATAACATGCAATTATATTTATATATACAACAAAATAGCGGTTTACAGTGTGAATGGGTAGGCTAATTTGCATATTGATATTAAAAATTTGATTTTAATAAATATATGCTTAGTATTATTGATTTCTAATTGTTTGGTTTTATCTTATTGAATATGAGCAAAAATCTCGGGGATAAATCTAAAATAAATCCATTAACAAGAAGAAAGAATTGTAATTTTATTCTTTACTTCCTATTTTAACTAAACAGTTAGATTAGGAAAATTTACCAATGAAAGAAAGGGAAATGATGGAAGAGTTAGTTTCAAAGTTGTTCTATTTTTCAATCATACCCCCTCTGTTCCAAATCTTTTCATCTGCATTCTTATTCAGTTTCATTAGCCTTTCTAATTTAATATGATATTTTATCATATTAAAACTTAAATACTTGCACCCGGAGGATGCATATATTTGCTAGTATATATAAGAGATTTATCCAAAACTTGGTAGTAAGGGATGATTCTATATGTGATTTCTAAGATACACTGTATTATATTGTATGATCCAGTATGTATAATACAGCGAATCTTTAAATCACTAAAAAGAGCTCAATGTATAATAAACTTTTTAAGTTATATACAGAGCAATATTTATCATAGAAAGTAAGGAGAACTCAACACCGTAATTCCATAATAAATTTATTTCGACCAAAATTGGGGCCTATATAAATCTAAGTTGATTTAATATAGCTCCCCAAAATTCAGTCTCATCAGATGGGGATCAATTTACTTTTGAATTGCACTTCTCAAAAAACAAAAAGTAGAATTTAAAAATAAATTCAAACAAAACAAAAAAATTATTTTTTTTTAACAATATAAGATTGTCACCATGGTGACAGGAAGTCGAATAAGAGAAAAGAGATACATCTCAAGTTTTGGCTTCTTAGGGGTATGGTAGTCAGACAGACAAATAAAGACAATGACAGAAAAAAAAAACAGAATATTATTTTAAAATATAAATAAAGAAGTAAATAAAAAAATTTAATATTTAAACATTAGAATATAATAGATAATATAATGGTGTATAAAAAAACTATAGATAAAAAAGGAAATAAAAAGGAAATAAAGATAAAGATAATAATAATAATATTAATATTAAATTTCATAGAAAGAGGAATCACATAATTTATATTGATAATTTGATTATATTACCATGACCAGACAACTCGGCAAACACCATGTGCACTGGACAGCTGTTTCGACCTCCTTTGGTCTCATCAGCAGTGCATACCACAATCTCCAGCCACTAGAGATTGAACCAGTGGACCACAGAGTGAAGAGCGGAAACTTTACACCTGGGCCACCAGCCCACGCCACAAAAGGAGAACGCCAAATCATCTAGTCATTGGTAATGGTAATTCAAGTACAGCCACTTAAGCTATATTTGTCTTGACGCCCATCGCAGGATTACAGAGGACAAAGTCTACCTCTAGGACAACGACATCCCAATTCGGGGCCCGAATCCACGGAACACAACCTAATAGGCAAGGGGTATATATATTAAATTTCAAAGAAAGAGGAAAACCACAAGGTTCCTAGTTCGATACAGGTCCCCGCCAACTCAGCGTATGAGTAGCACAGGGATCTGTGCGGTAAAGTAAGGAGCTGATGGTAGGTGTGGCGCTCCACCTCAGATGCTAAAAAAAA
>CM042168.1:82893868-82911368 GCA_023376005.1 Doryteuthis pealeii
CAAGCCCTAGCACCTATATGATTGCCCCAACCCTATTGCCCTTATGGCAAGCCCCAACCCTTTTTATCATATGGGTGCTAGAAGGCGGTGACTGAGAGTCTACATGTCCTGGGAATGACGTTAAACTCTATCTGATGGTGAGGTCCAGTTTTGAAGGTTTGGGGAATGTGGAGCACCCCTTCATCACCATTGCTCCCTGGTACACTCTGACCCGGAGTGGTAGTACATGTTAGGGTGCCATCTATGGGTTAAATAGAAAAATGTATTTATAAAAAAAATGTGTATCCATTAAGAATGACTTTATTTCAAAACTTAATCGGCATTAAATGACCCACTGAGGTTGACATGCCGTAAAACAAACCAAACCAAACCTATTTAAAATCTTCTAATTCATTAAATATCCATTCGATATACCGACATTTTCAACGAACCTTTCACTTTCATTTATCATCGCTCAACACTCAGTTGATAATCATTACGCGTTGAAGATGGTGCACTAGTTTCCAGAATTGAATCTTCCTCAATCTCCAGCTTCTCCAAAAGATTTTTCATCTTGTACCGATTTTTTTTTTCAGAAAATGGGGTACTGGGTTACCTGGCTGTGAATCTGAACAACAACAGCTATCCAGATTTTATGGAGGGGGGATCCTTCTTCACCCTCATGGGTTTGTTTTTCTCTACGGTGACTGGTATCCTCTCTGGGATCAACATGAGCGGAGAACTACACGATCCCTTTAACAACATACCTACTGGAACTTTATCTGCATTAGGAGTTTCGTAAATAGTTTTCAATTTCGTAAATTTAAAAAACAACAAAATATCTTAAAATAAAAGAAAATTTTTTTTCTTTAAGATTTATGGTAACTTGTTTAATTCTTGTTATAACTTATTTACTGACTAGCAAGAACCGTGGAAATTCTCTCTCTATTCACAAATGTAGCGAATTTGAAAAAATAAATTTTGTTGATGTTTGTTTTATCACAGAACGTTCCTGTATGTTGCCATGGCTACAGTTTTTGGGTGCTACTTGTATGCGATTTTCTCTTCAAAACAATTATGGTGCTTAGGACAAAGAAAGGATAACTTCACTTACTGATGTATAATGCGCACACCAACATTGATCAAATAAACCACACACACACACACACACACACACACACACACACACACACACACATATATATATATATATATATATATATATATATATAATCAATAGTAATTATATTATGGATTTGTACTCATAACTTAAAGTTTCATGGTTATGTAGATGAGTCAAATGGTTGAGATCTTAAAAAACAGTTTTTAAGACTGGTTTTAAGATCTCAACCATTTGACTCATCTGAGGATTGCATAACCATGAAACTTTAAGTTATGAGTCCAAATCCATAATATAATTACTATTGATTATAGATCTGCTCTGCTTTATTAGCATTGAGCACCTTTTCATCCCAATACTTTTCTCATTTATTCTCTATTCATTATATATATATATATATATATATATATATATATATATATATATATATATATATATATATATATATATATATATATATATATACCTTTGAAAGGAAGGCAAAACTCAATAAATCGTCATTCTATAATAAATTTATTTCGAACAAAACTTAAAAGGCTTTTAGAAATTTAAATAAATTCCTAAAACTCCATAAAAGTTCAGTCTTATCAGACAGATAAGAATTAAATGAAAACCTGAAAAAAAAAATTACCGGAATGTGTGTCAAACAGCAAATATGAGTTTACAAATGCAAGCAAAAAAGGTTACAATGTATCTTTTAAATTTCCTTTTTAACCGGATATATTCAAAAATGTATATGTTTGATTTTAATCTCTAAAATAGAACAAAAACAGAACAAAAATTGTCTAGACTATATTAAAAAGATTTAAAATGATTAAGAGGAGCTTGTTATTATTTAGGGATTTATAAAAATCCTTGTATTTGCACCTGCTAAAATATGCAATAATTATACAGTGAGATTTTGAAGATCACATGTAGAATCATCACTTACTACCAGTTTTGGATTCCTTACATTTATATATATACATCACTACCTACAATAAACATCCATTTTCTACAACATTCCGTGTTTGTCTACCTTTCTCCGCATACTGTCGGATTAATTTCCTCATATTTCTCCCATATATATATATATATATATATATATATATATATAACCCTAATGAGTCAGATAAACCTACTAGTTTTTCTTAGTGCTCTTCAGGGCTAAGATCCGACTAAAGAGATTTTGAGCAAACTCATATTTATACAAACCTACCACCTAGGCACAAACAAATTAGCAAAGACTAAACGAACCAATAAAAGAAAAAGACAAAAGACGGAACACCGTATAGAATCTATTATTTTATTCATTTATTTATTTATTTAATTCTTATCTTTTTTTTCCTTTTTTTTTTTAAAGAATTAAATTGAATCCTACTACTTCAGTTCTAGTATGAACCTTAAACCATATAAACATCTTACTATTCACGAAGAAGCCATGTTTTTTTAGGTATACAATTATTGAGAACCTCAGATCTTTTGTTTAGTAGTTCCCTATTATTTAAGAAAGTAAGAATTGCAAGTTTTCCTTCAATACATAAATGGCAATATTTATCCCCAGCTTTATAATTAAAGCGAAGAATTACCAACAAGTTTGGTATATTAAATTTATATATATATATATTATATATATATATATATATATATATATATATATATATATATATATATATATATATAGTAAAGAAATAACAAAAGACTTAGAGATATATAGTCTATTTCTGGGAGCTTAGACAAAGTGTCTAATTCTCCCAACTCATCAGATGCGAATGATGAATTCTTTATTACTTTTAAGGCATTTGAAAACAGATTTTTTAATTTTTTCAACTAAAAGGGCAACCCCAGTTCATTTAGATTTCATTTATTTAGTAGTTTATTCCTCTTCGTATCTTCCTATTTACCTTAATTTATTTTTTATTTTATTTTTTTCTTTCTAAATCACTTATATATATATATATATATATATATATATATATATATATATATATATATATATATATATATATATATATATATATATATATATGGACTATCCCGTCGATTTCGACGTATGAGGGTTCATACACACAATGAACACCCACACAGTGATTTGTTTATAGTGGTGAAGGATTGTGTTGGACAATCCACACTTTTTGGCACAGTCGATTGGAAAGAATTGGTGCATTAAGGGTTGCCATAAACCTAATCAACGACCGACCTCAGTAATTTTGAATTCAGAGTTATCCCTCTTCTAGACTGGTTACCTATCCAAGGCTGAAGGGCCCAGCCTGCTCTACTATTTAACCCATAGCTGGAGGAAATTTTGAATTATATATATGTATGAAGATCCAAGAAAACCTGTTTTATCTACTTAATAATTTAACTAATTCAATATATATATATATACATATATACAGCCATACAAACACACATGTCCATACACATGCATGTATTCACGAGTCGGGAGAATTAGACACTTTGTCTAAGGTCCCTGAAATAGACTATAATGCAAAATCTCTAAGTCTTTTGTTATTTCTTTACTTATAAATTTGCTCTGTGACTCTAACATTAAGAGCACATATTGAGCTCTCAAACTGCGACAGGTTGTTTAAAAGAACTCCTATGTCGTAAGGAAGATTTCTTCTCTGGACTTTTGGATGATATATATATATATATATAAATATATATATATATATATATATATATATATATATATATATATATATATATTCACCGCTACACACCATTCTGAGAGAAAAAAAGGAAACTCTCCTACTACCAACCTCTGCTACACACCAACAACTGACCACCCNAAGCGAGAGATGTGTGAGACGGCCAACACGACACAAACACACATACACACACACCACACATATATAAGATAATTATCAATAGTTACCATGATATTAGCTCGGGGTTAGTCAGTCGAGTAGTGCGTCCTGAGGCGTTCATGCTGAGGGGATCGTGATAATGCAGCAAGGTACGCCGATGTTCGACTACCGTCCTACGCCAAGTCAGCGTATCGAGTAGGCAGCCAGTGGGATCTGTGGGTAAAGCTGATGACGGCTGTATCGAGAGGTGTGGCGCTTCCAGCTTAGACGCTGAAATAATGCTATTGAACGGTTTACCGCGTCTAGTGAAGAAGGGGATTGACACATCTCGCTGTCTTGCTGATATAACGATTAGGCCGAGCCGCCCCGACTTACTCCGAAAAGTAATGTCTGTGTTGTCTTGAAAGTAGACGTTAATATTATTAATCATTCATTTATTTATTCATTGTGGCATTTCAGTCTCGGCAGACGTTTAATATAGTTTTTGTGGCCCCTGAAGTTAGCAGGCGCTCTTTGACTGTGAAGTCAATGCTCGAAAAATATTCTCGACACTTATTATTGTGATAAAGTAAGTCGTAGGGGTGCGCCTCCAAAGTCGGGTATCAGGCCAGACAGCGTGGGAGTCTATTCCCTTTTCACTAAGGGCGCTCAGAGCCTAGAAGATTGATTTTGGGCGTTTGAGGTGAAGCACCAGCACCTACCCCAAGCTTTCTCACTTTAAAACGCGCGAGCAGCAGGTCGTCTGGCTACTGCTGACGCTGAGTTGGCGGAGGGCCGGTATCGAATCCAGAAACTTGCGGTTCTTATAGTCGAGTTCTAAGATGCCGACTGACTTGTAAACATTGATAAATATACGATTAAAATTTTAATTCATTGTTATTATTTACATTTATGCCATATCGAGGGGAAAGGACATGATTGGTTAGATAAACAGAAATTTTATCTCAAGGGGACAAGTATTTGTTTAAAATGTATCAAACGCTTAATAAGATATCATATCACGAATATTGCACGACTGGAAATAAGATTGTTTATATCCGAGATGGAAGGGCATACAAAGAAGAGTGACAAAATTAATAAAAAGGAGTAAAAGATTAAGGCAGTTAGCAGGGAGAAAGATTAGGAAATTAGGATTGACTACTTACTAGGTAAGAAAAATGAAAGGTGATTAACTTTCAAAATAATAAATGAAATTTCCTAACTTAAGGTAGTTTTTTAAAAATTGGAAGTGTATAGATGCAGATTGGCAGGCATACAAAGAGGTAGTGACAAATTATAAAAAGAGTAAAAGATTAAGTTAGGCAAGGAGAAGATTGAGGAAATTAGGATTAACTAGCTTTATAGGAAGAAACATGAAGTAGTGATCTAATTTTCAAATAATAAGATGAAATTTCTAAACTAAGGTAGTTTTTTTTTAAATTGGGCAGTGTAATAGTGAGGGTATTGGAGGGCAATACAAAGAAGAGTTGACAAAATTATAAAAGAGTAAAAGAGTACAAGTATAGCAGGGAGAAGATTAGAGAATAGGACTTGACTAACTTTAGCTAGGAAGAAGAATGACGGTGTATCTAACTGAAATCTTTCTGAATAATTAATGGAATTACTCAATTATTATCTATATAATTAATACTTCTTGTTCTGTTAAAATCGCTTTTTATAGCGGCAATTAAAGCCACCGCATAATTGTTATTAAACTGACTTTGGAGCATAATATACCTAATAACCGGTTGAGGGGCTAGTTATTGCACAGAATCCAGTATTCCCTGTATATATTAGTGTTATTATTATTGTTATTTTATTTCCAGTATTATATTTTTGTAATATTATTATTATTGTATAATTGGTTAATTTAATTGTTGCATTTTAGAACATTAGTGACTATCAATACATTAACAACAACAAAACAACACACAAACAATTAGAAAAAAAATGAATATAACACAACTATATAAATAGCAGAATTGGAACAACCATTGTTGTATGGCTTAAAATTACCTGAAGATGGCCACGATAGGGCTGAAAGTACTTGAATTACCTTATGGCAAATATATAGTTAATTTTCGCCAGATTATTAGAACAATCCAGCATATTGAGAGGACAAAGAAACAAATATGCAGACAAAAAATGGCTGCATTGTTCATATATAATCCTAAAAGAAGAAATGCAGCTTACTTAACACACACACACACACACACACACACACACACATATATATTATAATATATTATATATATTATATATATTATGACTCTCTCGTCGATTTTCGACGCATGAGGGTTCACACACACAATGAACACCCACCAGTGATTTGTTTATAGTGGTGAAGGATTGTGTTGGACATCCACACTTTTTGGCACAGTCGACGGAAAGAATTGGTGCATCAAGGGTTGCCATAAACACAAAAACGATCCGACCTCAGGAATTTTGAATTAAGAGTTATCCTCTCTAGACTGGTTACCTACAAGGCTGAAGGGTCCATGCTGCCTACTATTTAACCATAGCTGGAGCGAGAATATATGATTTCATACTTGCAGGGTATTGAGCGCCATGTCGAAAATCCATATATATTATATATATATATATTATATATATATATATATATAAAGTCTAAGTCGGATGTTAGTCTTGTAATATTCATAAATTTAAATCTGTAGTGTTCCTTTTAATATGTGTAAGTCCAAATCTATAGTATTCAAAAGTTAAGTCTTACTGCAGAATGTTCAACTAGCAATTGAATTAGACTTGCAAACGACCTTAAATGATTTCTGTCCTGCGTCTCTTATTGCCAATTTTTAACCACAACAGTGGCCTGCTGTTGTTGGAAAGTTGATAATTAAAGTGGCGATTTTTCTTCAGAATCTTTCAGAAGAGCTAGTGTTGTATACTCTCTTTCCTTACTTTCTTATTCTATTATTCTGGTCACCTTTCGTATCTTAAGTTCTTCTAGCGTCTCTTCTAACGTCTGGACTTCGTCTTGGGATTTCGTGTCTGGTCTTCATTGGGATTTCTCTTTATCAGAAGCCCTGTTCATGTGGTATTTTTAGATAATAACACAAAACTTCGATTTAACTTATAGATCATATTTCATTCTGAAGATCCCCACCAGACTATCTGCGCAGATTGAGTCGGCACCGTGAATAATACGACTTACACCGTCGTGGCTTTGGCCGATCTGACTAAAACTCTCTCTACTCTAAACCGGAAGAGGGTCTTCTCCACCGATTCTCACGGTGTCCACCGGAAGGATCAGGACTAAGGTCAAGCCTTGTCATTCAATCCTTCAAGGCCATGTGCTGCAACTTATAACAGCCATTTTGGTTTCTACACTGCTGTACATAAGAATAAGAATCTAATAATTATGTAACACTAGGATCATCAAAATTTAACATATGGAGAGCATTATATTTGCTTCGGAATCTTTAACAAGAGATAGGACCATCGAAAGATACTATATGTAGAACATTGCATGAGCTTATGAACTTTTAGAAGACCTAAGACTATCAACATGTTCCATATGGAGAGTAGGATATAAACTTTAAAATCATATATATCATATGTAGAACATTTCATTTGCTTAAAAAACAATTTGAAGAGCTAGGGCTATCAAGAAAAACCATATGAAGAACATTGTGTTATCTTCAAAATCTTTCAGAAGAGCAAGGATAATCGAAAGATATGACATATACGGGCTGTTCGGTTATTTTTCTCCGTAGGTTGGAGGTATTGAAGCACACTACGCATCATTTAAAGGCTTGAACTGGAGAATTGCAATTGAGACTACAAGGCTGCGGTTAGAAGAAAGCAACATAACAGACGATCTGATTGCGTTCGTACAGCAGAATTCCTCGAAAATATGTAGAAAAAAATGTTGGAGGACCCTAAGATGCCTACGTGGAGCTGCTAAACAGTGTAGTCAATCCCTGGATAACAAGGGTAGCCAATGGTAGGCCATATGTATAGCAGCAGGATTCGGCTCCCTGCCACACCTCTGGGAAAAGTAAGAAATGGTTGTCGGCAAATTTTTACTACTACACCAGTCCCAATGTTTGGCCTCTGAACTCCCCAGATCTTAACCCCATGGATTTTTATGTATGTGGCGCTGTTAAAAAAGACACCAATCGCCGTGCTAGTACTAGCTAAGTTAATCGACAGAATTAAGGTAGTTTTTAAGACCCTTCCCAGGGAAACTGTAACATCAGCTTTCTCCAGGTCCCGGAGCAGGATTGAGGCTGTGATCGACGCTAATGGTGGTTATTTTGAGTGAAACTTGTTGGCAGTAGTGGAATTTTCGTGCCTGTTGAATTTCTTTATAATCCATTAAATTTTGTAGTTACCAAGCACTTTTTCTTTTTCCTTATGAAAAAGTCAAATTTCTCCCGAACACCCTGTAGAATATTTCATAAACTTCCAAAACATTTAGAAGAGTAAGGAGAGCGTTATATTAGTTTCAAAATCATTGAGAAGAGCTAGGATCATCAAAATATATCATATGGAGAGCATTGGCTTTAGAATCTTTGTGAAGAGTAAGGATCATCGAAGGATAGCATGTGTAGAGCCTTATGTTAGCTCAAGAAACAGTGAGAAGAATATTGAAGGAGGTCCCACCAAACAATCATTTGACTTACAAATGTAAAAATATGTAAGCCTTTTCTTTAGCACTAGAAAAACTGCTTATGTCCATATATTGAGAGCAAAGTGCAATATATATATATATATATATATATATATATATATAGAGAGAGAGAGAGAGAGAGAGAGAGAAAGAGAGAGAGGGGGGGAGATATAGAGGGAGTGAGAGACAGACAGTGACTGGCAGACAGACAGAGACAGAGATTTAAAGAGAGATAGAGAGAAAGAGAAAGAGAGATAGAGAAAGAGAAAGAGAAAGAGATAGAAAGAGAGAAAGAGAGAGAAAGAAAGAGATAGAGAGGGGGGAAGAGATGAGCGAGTGGGGGTCAGTTATATGATACCTGAGTGTCGTGTTTAAGTATAATGGTCTGCGCGGCTCTTAAAAACAAAATTTGAAAACGTTTTAAACCACTTGGCTTTTAAGTCTTTTTCTTTCTTTCTTTCTTTCTTTTTTTTTTTTTCTTTTTTTTTAAAATTTTTATTTTTTTATTTGAGAGAGCGAGAGAGCTCACCGGCTGTTGCTCCAAGTTGTGGTTGGCAGTCCAATAAAATCTTGTGTAATCCTAAGCAAAAGCCGGGAATGAGTTGTAGGTAGCCAGACAGTTTCATGTCGGGGTACGTGAAACATAGTAGAAAATCTATGTAAGCACCAGGTAAATCATTAATGTCAATTTTTATATTATATTAAATAATGTTCATATGTATTTAGCCCAGTGTGATCATATCTATCTATCTATCTATCTATCTATCTATATATATATAATATATATATAATATAATTATATATATATATATATATATATAATTCAGTGTGACCATATATATCTATCTATAACCTGTTTATATCTAACTGTCCCTGTCATCTATCTATATATCTATCTCTATCTCTATCTCTCTCTCTCTCTCTCTCTATTATATATATTATATATATATATATATATATATCGTCGGATTAACCTGTTTATATCTATCTGTCCCTGTCATCTATCTATCTATCTATCTATCTATCTATCTATCTATATATATATATATATATATATATATATATATGCATATATATAAAGGGAGATAACAAAAACAGACTTTTTTGAGGGGGTGTCCCCATATATATATACATATATATAAAATATATATATATAATATATAGTAGAGAGAGAGAGAGAGAGAGTGAGAGAGAGAGAGAGAGAGAGAGAAAGAAACACACACACACACACACACTATATAATATACTATATATATATATATATATATATATATATGATATAAGTTTGCAATGATAAGACAGCGATATGATAAATATAAAGTGCTCAATACGTGAGTAGAGCAAATTACAAAATAATACACACGTGTAATCGGCTGTAATTAATCAATATCTTGATTAATTCACTAGATTTAACCCTGAAGATACTTATGGTGAAACCCGAGTAGGTTTTACTGTGTACCTTTAAATAAATTTTATATATATATATATATATATATATATATATATATATATATATATATATATTATATAGTTAAGACTTAATGAAAAAGTTCTTTTTTTAATTCTCAAGCTTTAAAAAATTCAGTAATTCTTAACTAAATAATTTAGAAGTATATGCGAATACTTACATTACACACATATATATATATATATATATATATATATATATATATATGGTAGAAATCTGAGGAGGTTAATCCGACAATATGTGGAGAAAAGTAGACAAACAAGGGATGTTATGGAAACAGGATGTTTATTGTCGAGGATAATAGACCGAAACGTTGCATCGTCGACAATAAACATCCTGTTTCCATAACATCCCGTGTTTGTCTACTTTTCTCCACGCGCACACACACACACATATATATATAAAAGGTAAGTTAATCCAAGTGACTGGTAAGTAGGGTATAATTCTATTTGGGATCATCAGAATCTCACTGCACATCCACACTGTACGCTCAAGAAGTTTCAAACTACTAGATTTATACAAGGATTTTTATAAATCCAAAAAGCAATATTTAACTTTCAAAGAAAGAAAAACTTTACAAACTGACATTTGGCTATAATATATTTATTTCGCCCAGAGACTCAATATGAGTTTAGTCTCATCAGATAGTATTTACAAAATCTTTATACTTATCTTATTATAATGGAGATTGTGGGTTTATCTGTCTGTAACCGAAACTATATTACAATTCCTTTGTTACTTACATCACATTCTCCATGATTTTATTTTTATTTAAACCTCAATGATTAATAAAGTCATTTTACTTTATTAAGACTGTTGACCATATCTATATGCTGATAACATGTAATTGTATTTATATATACAACATAATAGCGGATTACAGTGTGAATGGGAAGGCTAATTTGCATATTGATCTTAAAAAAATTGATTCTAATAAATATATGCTTAGTATTATTAATTTCTAATTGTTTGATTTTATCTTATTGAATATGAGAAAAAATCTCGGGGATAAATCTTAAAAGAAATCCATTAACAAGAAGAAATAACTGTAATATTATCCTTTACTTCCTATTTTAACTAAATAGTTAAATTAGGAAAATTTATCAATGAAAAACGGGAGTAATGGAAAATGATGGAAGAGTTAGTTTCAAAGTTGTTCTATTTTTCGATAATACCCCCTTTGGTTCCAAATCTTTTTATCTGCATTCTTATTCAGTTTTATTAGCTTTTCTAATTTAATATGATATTTTATTATATTAAAACTTAAAAACTTTCACCCGGAGGGTGCATAAATTTGCTAGTATATATATATATATAGATAAATAAATAAATATTTTAGTTTATATTTATTTGCATTGGAACAATTTTGCTACCATTGATTTCTTGCTATGTGACAGTCATCAGGCAACGAAAGGGTTTTGAAAATGATACAAATGATATAATTATGGTCAAATTTGTGCGTTTGGTTAACTGTATTCGCGTATCACTTGTTTGTTTACGTGTTTGCGTCTGTAATGTCCTGTTTGGTTCGTACATGTGCGTATGTTGGCATGCGCGTAAGGACTACAACGTCATGATCACATCCACGCGTATGTGTGCGTATGAATGTGCATATTTGTGTTTGGTATTCTTGTTTGGTGATGCATGAGGTTTTTTTTCTGATTAAAAGAGTATATTATTAGTACAATATTAACAATTATGTGTGCATGTAATGGTCGGGTTATGTAATGCGTTTTTATTATGATTTCTTCCCCTACCCGCCATGCCTTTCACACTGTAAACCGCTATTTTGTTAAATATATATAAATACAATTGCATATTATTAGTATGTAGATATGGTCAACAGTATTAATAATGTAAAACAATTTTTATTAATAATTGAAGTTTGAATAAAAATAAATCATGGAGAGTGTAACATAAATAACTAAGAGAATTGTACTTAAAATTGAAATATAGTTTTTGTTACAGACAGACAAACACACAAGCTCCATTATAACAAGATTGATAAAATTTGAAATTAAATTGAGAAGAATAAAAATAAGATGAGAAGATGAAAATAAATAAGAACATCTCCAAATAATAATTATAGATTGGCAGGACCTGTGGATATACTACAGTATGATAATTCAATACTTACAGTTATGTTTACTTAAGAGTTATTGCAATTATTTCAATATACAAAAATTAAAATAATCTTGATTTAACTCCCCCTCTCTCTCTTTTTTCTCATCTTTTCATCTTGTTCAATTGAAACAGAATAGCGTTATCGCTTCCATACGCCCACACCCCCTCTATCTTTCCCCTTCTTTCTTATAATATTTTTTCTGTGTAGCATGTCCTTTTTCTCCCCTTTCTTTATAATAAAAACGGAATGTTCCATTATTTAATTGTGGTGACGATAATCATAAAAAATAAGAATTCGGCGCATAAGCAACAGTTAATCATGATTTCCTTTTGGAGGATTTAGGCAATTTCATTTTTAACCAGAGGGTGTGGCAAATGTCTATTTCCTCATCACTATTTGTCTGTCACGGAATTTTCCTCTGAAAATGGAATTGGTGACCTGATGTTGTATAGCCGCTTGACTTCAATAAACAACACAAATAGGACCCGTCTTTATTTTCTCCGGTGTGTGGGTAGTGAGGGCATAGAGCTTCACAATGAAAATGCCCGATCGTTTGGTGAGTGCGGCGACGAGTGTTCACAATGGAAATGTCCGAGGGTTGACAGGAGACGCGAGGTGATGCTATCGGCTGTTCGCTGGGGTCTCTCTATCGGCTCGAATCCTCTGGCCTTTATATTGATAAACACGCCTACGCATCTTTATCTTTTGATCTGGTCTTTGCATCCGCTAATATGCCTACGCGTTTTTATCTTTTGATCTGATAACGGATATTTGTTATATATTTCTTTATCTTCTCCCTGCTTCCTTGACCGGAAAACCTCTCTTCCGCTTTCCACAAAGATCAGATTACCCAATCTGTGCTACTCTTGCACTGTTGGCAAGGACCAGGATCGAACCTGGGACCTTGCAATTCTGAAGTGAATGCTCTACAAGATCGAAAAGAAGGGTTCTCTTTGTTAGAATTTTAAAGTATCTTAAAGTATTTCAAAACTCATTCGCATTTTAAAGCCGTTTTTTAATATATAATATATATATATATATATATATATATATATATATAATCAGGATTTACTGGGGGTGACCTTGCCTACTGTAATCCTGCAATGGGATTCACGGCAATACAGGTTAGGTGGCTGTGCAGTTTGAATTAATGTTACCATTGACTAGATGATTTGGCATTCTCCGTTTGTGGCATGGGCTGGTGGCCCAGTGTGTTGAGTCCCCGCTCTTCATGCTGTGGTCCGCTGGTTCAATCCCTAGTGGCGGAGATTGTGGTATGCACTGCTGATGAGATCAAAGGAGGTCGAAACAGCTGTCAACTGCTCCGGATGTCGCAAATGATGTTTGCCGAGTTGTCTGGTCGTGGTAATATGATTCAATTAAATTATCAATTATATATAATTCCTCTATCAAATTAATATATATAATATATATATATATATATATATATATATATATATATATAATAGAATCTGAATGGGTGACCCAACGGGTCAGGTTTGTCTAGCATATATATATAGTTGAAGATAAACGAAAATGCGGATAAAACGACACAACCACTAAATTCAAATGATATTTCACCTCGGTATTTTACGAAGCTTTGTCAAATTTATTCTGAGAATACGCCCTCTAATATATGTGGGTTTACATGCCTACATTGTGTGCTTACCTATTTGTCTCTGTGTATGTTTATGCTTCTTATTGTGTTTGAGTATGTATGGCTACTTTCTGTGCGTACGTGTGTCAATGTGCGTACGGCTGTGTTTGCGCGTCTTCATGTGTGTGTGTGTGTGTGTGTAGGGTTGTGTATGTGCTTACGCGTGTGAATGTGCTTCATGTGTTTGTGGGGTGAGTGTGAGTGTGCATGTCTCCTTCTTAATGTGCGTGGGTGTGATTGTTTGTGCGTATGTGTGCGTAAACACGTTTGCGTGAATGTTTGTTTTTTTATTGTGGGGAGTGGGGCTGCGTGTTTGTGTGTAGAAATGCAGCAATTTAAGTGGGATTTTAAATTTACGACGCGGCTATGGTCAGCTGACTCCCAAGCTTTCTTTAAACACGTGGAATACATAAATCTTGACGAAGGACAAAAGTTCGGAAGAAAATGAGAATAGAGGGCGGAATAAAAATGAAGGAAAAAAGGGAAGAAGGAAGGGGGAGTGAGGGCCGGGCGTTAAGAAAGGGATAGAGACGAAGAAAAGGAACAAAGAAACGGGAAAAAATGTTTAGAGAAAGAGAAAGAGAGGATGAAGACCAAAAGTAAAGAAGAAGAAGAAGAAGAAGAAGAAGAAGAAGAAGAAAAGAAGAAGAAGAAGAAGATCTTTATTTGCTACAAGAATGTAATAGAACATCTAAGCACTTTAAGGGGTGCGTGATGTTACATTAAAAGAGGCTCTGCCATCCACCTATCCAACAAGAAAGAAAGAAAGAAAGAAAGAAAGAAAGAAAGAAACGGCGGGGGAAAAAGAAAAAAAAGAAAAATGTAACCTTATATAGATGACTGAAAAAAGTGGACAAAAATTTGTTAAGAAAGAAAGAAGAAAGAAAAAGAAAGAAGAAGAAAGAAAGAAAGAAAGAAAGAAAGAAAGAAGAAAGAAAGAAAGAGGCGTGGGGGAAAGAACGTAACCTTATATAGATATCTGAACAAAGTGGACAAAAAGTTGTTAAAGGA
The DNA here is from genome assembly GCA_023376005.1 of Doryteuthis pealeii. NCBI lineage: Eukaryota > Metazoa > Mollusca > Cephalopoda > Myopsida > Loliginidae > Doryteuthis > Doryteuthis pealeii. Next base: position 82,908,633 of record CM042168.1, read on the forward strand.
AAAGAAAGAAAGAAAGAAAGAAAGGAAAGAAGAAAGGAAAGAAAGAAAGAAAGAAAGAAAGAAAAAAAGAAAGAAAGAAAGAAAAAGAGAACGAAAGAAAAAAACGGCAAAGGAAAAAGAAAAAAAAAGGAAAGAACGTCAGCTTATAAAGATGATTGAAAAAGTGGACAGAATGTTGTTAGAAAAGAAAGAAAGTAAGGAAGGAAGGAAAGGAAAGAAAGGAAGAAAGAAAGAAAGAAGGAAGAAAGGAAAGGAAGAAAAAAGGGAAAGAAAGGAAGTAAGAAGGAAAGAAGAAAAGAAAGAAAGAAGAAAGAAAGAAAGAAAGAAAGAAAGAAAGGAAGAAAGAAAGAAAGAAAGAAAGGAAGAAAGAAAGAAAGAAAGAAAAGAGAAAGAAGAGAAAAAAGAAAGATAGAAAATTTGTTAAAAGGAAGAAAGACAAAAAAAGAAGAAAGAAAGAAAGAAAGGGCAAAAAAGAAAAAGTAACAGGTATAAAAACGATTAAAAAAATGGACAAAGATTAAAAAAAAGAAGAAAGAAGAAAGAAAAGAAAGAAAGAAAAAGGAATTGTTGAACGAAAATAAATAAATAAACAAACAAACAAACAAAGGAATAAAAAAGAAGGAATAAAGAAAGAGAGAAAGAAAGAATTGTTAAGAGAAAAGAAAAAAAGAAAGAAAAGAAAGAAAAAAGAAAGGGTGTGAGCTTAAAAAGATGATTGAAAAAAAAACGGGGAACAATGATTTGTTAAAGGAAAAGAAAGGAAGAACGAAAGAAAAAAGAAGAAAAAAAAAGAATTGTTTAAGGAAAAGAAAGAACGAAAGAAAGAAAGGAAAAAAAACCCCAGAAATTTGTGATATTCTAAAACGTACCCGATATCTAATACTTAAGCATAACATTTATTATCTAGACGTATATATAATATCAATAATCTATACCCGCCCTGTCGGTTGGGGCATTAGAATACACCGACTGCACCTCTGCAGAGGGGTAAGACTCACTAATGGGGCCACTTGTTGGCCGTGAGTAGCGACCCGTGATGCTTAAGGACGGAGTCTTGGTGGATGAGCAATCCAGGATTGCAACAATCCACTTAGATCCTAAACTTAGGCTAGACGGGCGGTCCGAGAGGCTCCCTCCGATCAATCGGCTGGTCACGTCAAGCCCCAACCCTATTGCCCTTATGAACCCCAACCATTTTTATCATATGGGTGCTAGAAGGCGGTGGCTGCGGGTTTACATGTCCTGGGAATGATGTTAAACTCTATCTGATGGTGAGGTTCCAGTTTTGAAGGTTTGGGGAATCCCTTCATCACCATTGCTCCCTTGTCCACTCTGACCCCGAGTGGTTGTACCTGTTAGGGTCCCATCTATGGGTTAAATAGAAAAATGTATTTATAAAAAAATTGAGTATCCATTAAAAATGACTTTATTTCAAAGCTTTATCGGCATTAAATGACCCACTGAGGTTGATATGCCGTAAAACAAAACAAACCAAAACCAAAAAAAAATCTATACATATACAGGGTGTTGGGATAAATTTGACATATTTATATTTGTTTGTTTTTTCTCCGTGGGTTGGAGGCATTGACGCACACATCATTTAAATGCTTGTACCCTTCTTCATTCATATACGTGATGACACATAGAATGGATGACTGGAACCCACCAAAATGGAAGAGAATAACTTGTATCATGATGATCTGCGTCATCAAAATAAGAGATTATGGTTGCTGTAATGCTCCCTGAACACTGTAAAAACAATCAGGCATGAATTGGAGAATTGCAATGGACACTACGAAGCTGTGGCTAGAAGAAAGCAACATAACAGACGATCTGATTGCGTTCGTACAGCAGAATTCCTCGAAAATCTGCAGAAAGATTATCAGATTGAATTCAGATGCCTACGTGGAGCTGCTAAACATTGTAGTTAAGCCCTGGATAAAAAGGTAGCCAATGTTAAGCCATATGTATGGCAGCAGGATTCGGCCCCCTGCAACACTTCTGGGAAAAGTCAAAAATGGTTGTTGTGAATTTTTTACGACTACACCAGTCCCAATGTTTGGCCTCCGAACTCCCCAGATCTTAACCCCATGGATTATCATGTATGTTGTGCAGTTGAGAAAGACACCAATCGCCGTGCCAGTACTACAAAAGCCCAGTTATTTGACAGAATTAAGGTAGTTTTTGGTACCCTTGCCAGGGAAACTGTAACATCAGCTTGCTCCAGGTTCCGAGCAGGATTGAAACTATGAATCGACGCCAATGGCGATTATTTTCAATGAAACTTGTTGACAGTATTGTAATTTCCGTGCCTGTTGAATTTCTTTACAATCCATTAAATTTGTGGTTACCAAGCACTTTTTCTTGTTCCCTTATGAAACTGTCAAATTTCTCCCGAACACCCTGCATAATTTAGATTATTTAAGTGTCTTGAATTTTCGTGAATGAAAATGATTGTGAAAACTCGAAATGTGGAAGTGGAGGGAGAACGTCTCTTGAACAATTTATGTTTTGAGGTAATCATTGAACCCAACAACAAAATCAACACAACAACAACAGCAACTTCTCTGAATGTTTGAGATGAGACTTGATGATTAGTATTATCTGCGTTATTCGGACTATTGTCCTCATCTTTATTGTTATTTGTACAACGTTTCGGTCGATATGCTCTCCGGCTCCCGATTACGACAAGAAAGTTCCCGAGTTCGAAAAGAAGGTTCCCGAGTCCGAAAAGAG
>CM042168.1:82921368-82943868 GCA_023376005.1 Doryteuthis pealeii
GAAACAAAATGGCTGTTATAAGTTGCAGCCCACGGCCTTGAAGGATTGAATGACAAGGCGTGACCTCATCCTGATCCTTCCAGTGGATACCGTGAGAATCGGTGGAGAAGACCCTCTTCCGGTTTAGATTAGAGAGAGTTTTAGTCAGATCAGCCAAAACCAAGACGGTGGTAAGTCGTGTTAGGCACGCTGTTGATTCAATCTGCGCATGTAGTCTGGTGGGGATTTCAGAATAAAATATGATCTAAGTAAATCGAAGTCTTGTGTTATTATCTAAAAACTACCAATGACACAGGGCTTCTGATAAAGAGAAATCCCCAATGGAAGACCAGACACGAAGTCCCCAAGACGAAGTCCAGACGCTAGAAGAAGAACATAAGATACGAAAGATGACCAGAATAATAGAAGTAAGAAAGTAAGGAAAGAGAGTATACAACACTCTCTTTTTTCCTAAAAAATAAACTTGCCTTAAATACACACCAAACACGAGTGTGTAAATAAATACGAGTGCGTGCCTGTGTGCGCGCCTGTGTGTGTGCGTGTGTATCTTATGGGCGTTGTGAATGTGTGGCCATAGTAGGTAGTTCCTATCAAGTTCCCTGATTAAATTGATAATGATTATTTTCTGTATAGGGTAAGTAAAAAGTTTCTATCTCATATGTAAAGTTGTAACTTAATTCATTAGATTGAATGTTAAATTCTGTACTCTCAACTGAGAGAGTGATCACGTGGAATCGGTAGACCAATGCTCAGGTACAAAGACAACATCAAGAGAAACCTGAAAGTTGGCAGACGTAACCAGAGACCGAATAAATTGGAGAAAATGATTCACGTACTGTCATCATCGGATACGATGGACAGCAAGTAATAATAATAATTGTAGAATAATCATACTAAGTTCCAATTACCGTCGAATTGGAAAGACAAGGCAACAAGTAAATGTAACTCAATACAGATCTAACCTTGCTGCAATCCTGTCTGCAGCGCCATATTGAGGTAGTCAGTATACTGTTGACTTGTTGTCTTACCGATTCGACGGTAATTGGAACAGTAAGATTATTTTACAATAATAATAATAATAATTTAAAAAATAATAATGCTATTATTTTCACTTCAGAGACATTTATAATACATTTTACGGTGTCCAGTCTACGTGCTATGCACTCTGCTACAAGCCACATTTGATAAAGGATGATAAAGGCAAAAGGACTTCTGCTTTCGTTTCGGTAGTCTCGCGTTTTCAGCAGTCACGTGTGTGTATACGTGTGTGTTGAGAAAGAATTGAGTATTAAAATAATTATACTAGCAGGACCTGTTAATATAGCACAGTATAATAATTTACATATTAAAACGTTTGATATGTTTGTTTAAGAGCTATTGCAATTAGTACGTAAAAAAGTATAATAATGTTCATTTAGCTCTCTGTCTCTCTGTCTCTCTCTGTCTCTCACTCTTTTTTCTTTCTTTCTTTTTCTCTTTTCCTTATATTCGATTGAAATAGATTAGCATTATCGTTTCCGTGCGCTCACCGATATCCCTATCTTTCCCCTACTCTCTTTCTTATTATATTTATTATATTTATTATATTTCTGTGTAGCATGTCCTTTTCTCTCCTTTCTTTCTTCATAATAAAATCGGAATGGTCCATTATTTAGCTGAGGTGAGGCCACTCATAAGAAATAAGAATTCCACGGATAAGCAACACCAGATTATCAGGATTTACATTTTTGCATTTCACCTTGGACGATTTGGACGGTCTCATTTTTATTTTAACCAAAGGGTGTTGTAAGATGATAACGGTCAGAAGAGTACATCATTTATTACATTGCATTTTATTATGTTTTTGTTTCAACAAAACGGTGATATTCTTCTCATATAAAACAATGTAATAAATATTAGGGTGTTTTTAGGGGGTGGGCTGGAACGGATTAATGGAATTTCAGTTAATTTCAGTGGGGAAAATTGATTTGATATACGAGAAAATTGAGTTACGATGGGGATGAATTAAACAAGTAAGTCATGTTATCAATATGTACACACAGACACACAGATACATATATCTATATCTATATCTATCTATCTATCTATCTATCTATATATATATATATATAATATATATATATATATATATATATTAGATTCACACATTGAGATTTGCTAACTACGACATTTAAAAAAAACATGGGAAGGAAGATTTCTTTTGCGGATCTTTGGATTATATATATATATATATATATATATATATATATATATATATATATATATATAAAGGGAATGACCTACCGGGAAAAGATATTGGGTTAATCCCAATACTTGGTTGATACAAATATTAATCGGAAAAGTCAGTGTTATAACAAATATAAAATGCCCCAATACGTTAGTAGAGCGGATATATATATATATATATATATATATATATATATATATATATATATATATTAATAGATAGATAGATAGATAGATAGATAAAGATAAAGACAGCTAAGTCGAGGTATATATATATATATATATATATATATATATATATATATATATGTGTGATGGTTATCTGCCGAGGCTGGACTCAGCAGCCGAAATTAATAAAATGCGGAGGCATCACATCACCCTCAGAGGACACACATCCGTAAACCATCACAGTTTGGGGAAATCTAGTCTGCATGACACGAGGTGTGTCCTTTGGACTGTATGCAAGCCATCTGTTATTCTGCGTGATGTGCTTTTGATCTTGGCAAAAGTTTTTCTCATCGGAATAAATCTATAATAGCCAAATGAAGGTTTGTTGAATTTTTCTTTCTTATTGAAAGTGTATATACATTTATTTACTAAGCTTAGATGTAGCACAAGACCAGAATTATGGGGCGCCCAGTGAGAATCGAACTCACTAACAATGATCTGCAAATCTATCTTGCTTACCATTACACTACGTGAGGTGCCCCTAGTTATTTACTAAGCTTAGCCTAGAGGTGGCACAAGGCCAGAAATATAGGGCGCCCAGTGAGAATCGAACTCTCTAACAATGATCTGCAAAACTAGCTTGCTAACCATTATAGTACGTGAGGTGCCCCTAGTTATTTACTAAGCTTAGCTTAGAGGTGGCACAAGGCCAGAATATGAGGCGCCCAGTGAGAATCGAACTCACTAACAATGGTCTGCAAATCTATCTTGCTAACCATTACACTACGTGATGTGCCCCTAGTTATTTACTAAGCTTAGCTTAGAGGTGGCACAAGGCAGAAATATGAGGCGCCCAGTGAGAATCGAACTCTCTAACAATGGTCTGCGTATCTAGCTTGCTAACCGTTACACCACGCGAGGCGATGCGCGTGTGTAAGTGTGTGTTTATCTGAATAGGCTCCTATGGACTATTCTTGTTTTTTTTTCATATCCCCTGATATTCAGGTATGGCACCAAGTGCCTTTTTTTGTCTGTCTGTGCAGATACACAAGAGTTCTTCATATGGCATCAAGCTGTACAAGCATCGTTTGAATTGCAGAATTCTTCGGGAATCACTCTCTCTGTCTTGGAGTTGAATTTTAGGCGTCTATGGGGATTGGCGTCTTGGCGGCATGAACCTCATTGCACTAACATCTTTAAAACACATGTGGATTCTTCCTTGTGAACTCTCTCTCTCTCTCTCTCTCTCTCTCTCTCTATCTATCTATCTATCTATCTCTATCTTCCACTCTCTTTCTCCATCACTCTTTCTGTCTGTCTTTCTTTCTTTCATTCTCTCTTTCTTTCTTTCTGTCTATCTCTCTCTCACTCTCCTCTCTCTCTCTCTCTCTCTCTTTTATCTATCTATCTCTTTCTCTCTATCTCTTTCTCCTCTCTATCTATCTATCTATCTATCTATCTATCTCTTCCACTCTCTTTCTCAATCACTCTTTCTGTCTGTCTTCTTTCTTTCATTCTCTCTTTGTTTCTTTCTGTCTAACTCTCTCTCTCTCTCTCTCTTCTCTCTCTCTCTCTCTCTCTCTCTCTCTTCCATTCTCTTTCTCAATCACACTTTCTGTCTGTCTGTCTTTTTTCTTTTTCTTTTCTCTCTTTCTTTCACTCTCTCTCTATCTCTCACTCTTTATTTTATGCCTGTCTCTCTCGCTCTTCCTTTCCTCTCTCTCTCTCTTTCTCTCCTATTTCTCTCTCTTCTCTCTTCCACCTCTTTCTCTACACTCTTTCTGTCTGTCTTTCTTTCTTTATGCCTCTCTCTCTCTCTTTCCTTCCCTCCTCTCTCTCTTTCTTCCCCTCTCTCTCTTCTTCACTCTCTTTCTCTATCACTCTTTCTGTCTGTCTTTCTTTCTCTCTTTCTTTCTTTCACCCTCTCTCTCTCTTTCCTTCCGCTTCTCTCTCTCTCTCTCTTCTCTTTTCCCTCTCTCTCTCTCTCTTTCTTTCTCTCTCTCTCTCTCTCTCTCTCTCTCTCTCGTTTCTCATTCTCTTTCTCTATCACTTTTTCTGTCACTTCTCTCTTTCTTTCACTCTCGCTCACTCTTTCTTTATGCCTGTCTCTCTCACTCTCTTTCCTTTCCCCCTTTCTCTCTCTCTCTCTCTCTCCTCTCTTCTCACTCATCTTCCTTTACACAATTGGATTCTACCTCGTTAGCTTTCTCTCTACCCCTCTCTCTTTCTCTCTCTCCTTCCCCCCTCTCCTCTCTCTCTATCTATCTCTTTTTATCTGTCGTTCTCTTTCTTTCTAACTTCCCCTCTCTTTTTACAACAAATGTGGATTCTTCATTGTGAGCTCACTGTCATCTCTCTCTCTCTCCTTTCCATCTCTCCTCTCTCTCTCTCTTCTCTCTCTCTCTCTAGTCCATTATCTGTTTTTCTTTCTTCTACTCTCTCTCCCTCCTCTCTCCTAAGTTCACATGTGAATTCTTCCTTTATGACTCTCTATCTCTTCTCTCTTTCTTCTGCTCCCCTCTCTCTCCCTCCACTCCTCTCTCTCGAGACGAGTTATTACTTGTGAGCTCGTCTCTCTTGAGCTCTCTCTCTTCCACCTCTCCTCTCTCATCCCCCCCCACTATATATATATATATATATATATATATATATATATAATATTATATAATAGAAGTATTGATATGATATGATTATTAATCAAAGCTGAAGATGATATCAGAAGATCAGAAACACGTCTCCCAAATGTAGATATAAAATGACTAAAATAAAATAAAAATTCAAAAATATCTACCATTTGCGGAACGCTTCTTTTTTATAAAATATTTAATTTTTCCCGTTGACCCAAATACAAATTTAGGGCGTAGTATAATACGCCGCGAGTAGAGGCGTAACATTCCCATGAGGCCACTCTGTTGTGCGTAGGTGGCGACCTGCTGAGGATTAAGGACGGAGTCCTGAAGGTTGAGGCAAGTCTATGACATGCTGGTTACATTTTAAGGGAGTCATGAATTGGTTGAACGCATCTGTAGTTGAATATTTAAATTAAGTTCGTTAGATTAAAAATACGGCGGACATGGGTAAATTAACCGGGTGCTGTTATATAACTTTTGCCCCTTAGAAGGCACGCGATTGGATAGGCGTGGGGGAAAGTTTTAGTTAGGGGCAGAATGCACCCGATTCGCGAAGGGGAGCAGACGCAAGTTGTCAGCTCTGACTTGGTCACGTCAGACCTTAGGACTATTTATTGTCTGCGCTATTGCCTTATGGCAAACCCCACCCCCTTTTATCATATATGTGCTAGAGGGCGGTGACTGAATGTCCTATTATGACGTTTAAATTGACTCTAATGGTGAAGTTTCTAATTCTAGGGTTCTGGGGTAGATGTGCGAGCACCCCTTCACCCATTATCCCAGGTCCACCTGGCCGGTGTGGTAGTACCTGATAGGGTTATCATTCGTGGGTTAAAGGTGAAAAAAGGTAGAAAATGTGTGGTTATAATAATTGAGTATTAGACATATCTTTTTAATAACGATCAAATATTGATCAGCAAAAGGTCTTTTTGGATATAAGATAACCCAAGAAGAGTTGAATACGTTAAATCCCGACCAACAACCAACAAACAAATCGATTGATTACATGAAGTAAAGTGTCATCTTGTTGAATATTCGAAAGTCTTACTCTCTATTGATGAATTGTTTTGTCCCAGTGTTGGTCAATTATATAGCATGGTATACTTTGAAGAGATGGCCTTTTAGTAATCTAACCAAGATCCGAAGCCACACAATGTGAATGGGGCCTTAATACCTGATTGACACATTCATTGCTTGGCCCCACCAAGGAAGATGTTTCAATTTTGAGACACTACTCCATCGTCTTTTCGACGGGAAAGTCCAACCAATAACAAAAACACACTTTGGACTACTCGCATCGTTTCATGAAACGAAGATCCTAACTAATACAAAAAAAGAACCTTTGGACACTACTCCATCATTTTCGGCAGACGGAAAGATCCAACCAATAACAAAAAGAGACTTTGGACACTACTCCATCGTCTTTTGCAGATACAAAGATGCCGAACCAATACAAAAAACCGAACTTTGGCACACACTCCAGTAGTCTTTTCCACAGACGCAAAGATCCCAACCAATAACAAAAAAAAACACACTTTGGACCTACTCCATAGTCTTTCACAGACGGAATATCACACCAATACAAAAAAGACACTTTGATCACTACTCCATCGTCTTTCCGAGACCGAAAGATTGCACACACCAATAACAAATAAAGACATCTTTGAACATATCCATCGTCTTTTATAGACGAGGAAGAGTCCCCATAATGAAACAACTGTTTTGGGCACTACTACTCGTTTTCAACAGTCGGAATAGCCCAACTCAATAATAATATAACAAATAGACAAGTATTTATCAAAGGGAGATAACCGTGTTTTAGCTAGTATTGTGGAATTTCATGTACAAGATTAATAATATGAATAATTTCATTTCTTCTTACGTTTTTCCAGATGATGAAATGGATTGCAACAGTATTTTAAGATTTTTCTGGATGTCTTCTGTGTGAGATAATTCTATTTCAAAAGAGATTAAAATTATTCATTTTGTTGTTGTTGTTGTTGTTTGTTGATATAAAAAATTCTTTTCATTCAAGGAGGCTGAATTTCAGACGTTATATTTACAAAAATAGAATGATTATCAAATATTCAAAAGAAAAATGAAGGAATAGGGAATTGAGAAATACTGGATATAATCGGGTGGTTCGGGATAAATTTGACAAATTTATTATTTGGTTGTTTGTTTGTTTTACGGCAATCAAGCCTCAGTAGGTCATTATGCCGATAATTTTTAAATAATCAATTTTAATGGATACACAATTTTTTATAGGATCATTTTTCTATTGTAACAGCGAATAAGGGACCTACAGCTACTCACTCCGGGTTCAGGTGGCAGGGAGCAGTTTGGTGATTAAGGGTGCTCCACATTCCGTCACACCTCAAAACTGGACTCACCTCAGGATAGAGTTTAACGTCATTTCGGAGCTTAGACCTCCAGTTCACGCCTTCTTGCACTCATTTAATAAAAGGGGTTGGGGCTTGCCATAGGTGAAAATGAGGGTTGGGAAATCATATAGGTGCTAGGTGCTGACGTGCGAAAATTTATATTGGTTGTTTTCTAGTACAGGTTGAGGTATTGGCGCACACTACGCATTATTTAACAGATTTGACCTTCTTATTACATATACGTGATGACAGATCGAATGGGATGACTGGAACCCTACTGATCATGAATGGTCTTCGCAACACCCAGATCTTAAACCCCATGGATTTTATTGTTATGTGGCGCTAGTTAGAAACACACCAATCACTGAGGCGTGCCATACTACAAAAGCCCGTTATCGACAGAATTATGTTAGTTTTTGAAACCTGTCACAGGGGAACTTTAACATCACTGCTCCAGGCTTTCGAGCAGGATTAGGGCTGTGATCGAACTCGATGGAGTTTATTTGAGTGAAACTTGTTGACGAGTTGTTAACTTTCCCGTGCCTGTTGAATTTCTTAGAATCCATTAATTTTGTGTTACCAAGACTTTGTCTTTTTCTTCATGAAACTGTCCAAATTTCTCCGACACCCTGTTTAGGATAGATAAGATAAGATAAGACATGAGTAAATGGAAGTGAATCGAAGTATAAATGAATTTTGTTAGAAACAAACAGATGGTTTTAGCTTGCTGAAGATTGAACGAGAGTTGTTGTTTTGTTCCCTGTGAAATTAGACGGTGTTAATTTATCGTTCTTTCCTTAATATGTTGCTTGCAAAAGACCGCTTTATTAAAAGTCGAAACAGATCTGTCAGCAAACTAATTAACATCTTTTGTTTTTTCTAAAAAATTTGCTATTCATGTAGATATGAATAACTGATATAGTCGATTGATAGTTAGATATGAACGCTCTAAGGTATGTGGAACAAAACCGCGTGCGGTGCTTTATCAATACTAGAATATGCACTCGGGTGCAAGTTTTTAAGTTTAAATAATAAACTATCATGTTAAATAGAAGGTCAATAAAATCTAATAAGAATGCAGATAAAATATTTGGGAACAGAGGGGTATTATTCGAAATAGACAAGCTCTTGAATAATTTTCATTGCATTTTCCATTACTCCTTCCTCTTCATTGGTAATTTCCTATTTATACTTTAACTTAAAATATAGGAGTAAAGGATATATTAACGTTATTTCTTCTTCTTAATGATTTCTGTTAAGATTTTATCCCAGAGATTTTTCTATATCTATAAGATTAAAACCACATTAGAAATCAATATACTAGCATATATTATTAAAGCATCAATTTTAATATCATATGCAGAATTAGCCTTATTCATTCACCGTAACGCTATTTTGTCTTGTATATAATACAATGCATGTTGTAAGTAGTAGTAGGTCAATGACAGTCTTTAATAATGTAATATTTTATTTCTCATTGAGGTTTTAATAAATAAAATTCTGCGGAATGTGATGTAATAACTAGGGAACTGGTGAATTGAGTATGTAAATAGTTTACGGTTACATACAGACAGAACACATCTCATTTAATAAGATATTTGCAATATGGACATTTTGGTTTTAGAGGTCGCCCCGCAATATGGAAGTATTTAAGAAAATATTTGTCATGCAGACTTTCAAAGATTAGCATTTAATCCTCTGCGTCGGGAAATAAATTAAACACTTTTGATTTTTAATAAAAAGCCCGTATTCACGAGTAGACTCAGGTATATATATTATATATATATTATATTATATATAATAGTTTATATTGCATTAGAATAAGATAAAAATGACAAGAGTTCACAGAAAGGGCTTGGTGGTAATAATTTCAAACAGCAGTTTTTGTTTTTCTGGACACTACCTTGTATTCTGAAAAATATTACGTTCATTCATTGTTTTCATTTCTATCTTGGTAAATACAGCTTCAAAACTCGGAATTTTGTTGACACCTTATATTGATGAAAAAGATTACCTTCCATTCTTGATGTCTTCTTTTCTATCTTGTTAATTACAGAACACACATATTATATATAGTATATATGGCTTATCGCAGAGCTATAGATAGGAAACCGCTTGTGCGTTGATTCGAAACCGACTGTCAAGTGGTCTTCATTTAGCTCTTGCTGTTGAGGCCTAATAGGCCCGATTATGTACATACAGAGATTGGATTTTTCTCGATTTGTCTTAGCCTGTACATTTAAATAGGTATGCCGCCTAGTTAATTATTATTGAATTGAACTTTCAATTAGGTACGACTTCAATTACAAGCTATATCTCTCCAATATAGTATATATATATCATTATAATATATATATATGTGTGATAAAATTGCGAGATAGGCGAGAAACTGTTAGTAACGCAAGCGGTCTCTACTCATTGTCCATGATCCCTAAATTATATATAGTAATAATGATCTATATACATATTAAAATCTCTCCTCTCTCCTCTCTCTCTCTCTCTCTATATTATATATATTATATATATATATATATATATATATATATATATATATATATTAGAAATCTTATAAAAACAATCCGCTTGATTTCGCAGATTTTTGGAACATGATCCTTTCCGAAAAGCTGGCGATGATCCTCCACAGCGTCCGTTTAATCATTCACACCTGTTCACATCTGGTTTCATAGTCAGTTATGCACATGCGCCAAGAGTGCACATGCTAAACTAAACTGTCAAATTGAAAAAAAAAAAAAAAAAGATAAATAAAAAGGACAAAAAATAAATAAATGGACAAAAAATAATTTAAAAAAAAACGTCATAAAAATAAGTATGAACACAAAGCTCTTAAAAACACCGACAAGCTTTATTGCATATTTACACAGGCTCAAATTTGAATCATCAACAAGTATTATTTGATGATCAATTGATTCCGTACTTTGCGTATTTTCCATTTTAGAGTGACACAGCTGTTTGCGTTGCATATGGGAGAATAATTCCGCCTTTCGGTTCTTTGTTGTTTTTTATTCATGAAAGAGATATTCGACCATTTATTCCAGAAAGATAGAATGTAAACACTGTTTTACAACGCTTACAGAGTTGATCAAAGCGTAAGAGTCCAAAACCGACTCTTGAAGTCCGAAATTTAGCGGGTCCCTTGTAAACTTTTACGGCTGGTGTTAAAATTACAAAAGATAAAATATAAGAAAAGATAATATATCACAAATAGAGAAAATAAAGTGGAAAATAAGGATAAAGAACTTTTTTTTACAAAAGTATATATAAAGTAGAAGATAAAACTAATCTTATTATAATGGAGATGTGGTGTTTTTCTGTCTGTAACCGAAACTATATTCCTACTCACACATTCTCTTAGTTATTGACATCACATTCTCCATGATTTTTATTTTTATCTAAACCTTCAATTATTAATAAAATTGTCTTACATTATTATACTGTTAACTATGTCCACATACTGACAACATGCAATTATATTTATATATACAACAAATAGCGGTTTAACAGTTAAACGGTAAAGCTAATTTGCATATTAATATATTAAAAAATCGAATTTAATAAATATGTGCTTAGTATTATTGATTTTCTAACTGTTTGGTTTTATTTATATGAATATAAGCAAAAATCTCTTCAATGAATCTTAAATGAAATCCATTAACAAGATAAATAACTGTCATTTTATTCTTTACTTCCTTTTTAAACTAAATACTTGAATTAGAAAAATAACAATAAGACAGAGTGATGGAAGAGTAAGTTTCAGTTCTATTTTGATTATACTCCTCTGTTCAATCTTTTATACCCTTGTTTCAATCTTTTATCTGTATTTCTTATTAGTTTCATTACCTTTCTAATTTAATAAAAATATTTTATTACATTAAAACTTAAATACTTGCACCCGGAGGGGCATATATTTGCTAGTATATATAAAATCATGTTTATCATATGGGCCGGGTTAGCTCAGTCGATAGAGCGTTCGGCTTGAAGCCACAAGGTTACCAGTTCGATACCGGTCCTCGCCAACTCAGGGATCTGTGCGTAAAGTAAGGAGCTAATGGTAGTGTTCACTCCACCTCGGATGCTAAAAACAATCTCCTTGGTCAAGCGCTGTGAAAAGGGGATAGACTCCCTCGCTGTATGCTCATACCGACATTAGGCCGCCCCCGACGACTTTACTTTACTTATATATATATATATATATATATATATTATATTATATATATGAGAAGTAAATACACCAACGATGTTTCTTTTTTCAGCGACATTTTTGGGAGAATATGTGCTTAATTGAATGCCATACCTAATTTTGAAAATTAATTAATTGAATATTAATTAATTAGGCGGGCATACCTATTCAAAGTAGGCTAACAATCAGAAAAAATCAATCTCTGTATGTACATTTCGGCCTATTAGATCTCATCAGCAGAGCTATAGATAGGAAGACCGCCTCGTGCGTGATTCGAACCTTGACTGTCAACTGACAGACCGTAACCCTAACACCAAACCGGACTTTTCAAGTTTTTTCGTTTTGTTTAAAAAAAAGTTTTTGTCTCTAAGACGGTTTCGATGTTCAGAAGGTGCACCTTCTTCAGGATAATGCTAGTACAGGAAAAACGTGGGTAGAAGTTGAAGAATATATATATATATATATATATATATATATATATATATATATATATATATATATATATATATAAATGAATAAGGATGCATTTTCCTAACAAACAGCGGCTGAAATTTAATCTGAAAATTTCACTTTCTAATATTCGGTCAACGGGATTATTATTATTATTATATTATTATTATTATTATATTATTATTATTATTGTGCGCGCAAAGGAAGGAGATTATGTTGAAAAATAAATATTTGTGAGTAAATAAAATACAGCTTTCGCCATTCGGCATCGTTTTAGTCAGTTTAAGTTTGAACCCATTTTTCTTACACTTTTTTTAATCAATTGTATATTTCTTATTCGTGTAATGCACAACATATGGAATCTTTCAGGGTTCCAAGCCCTTTAGAATTTTCAGCAACTCCGCTTACGTTTAAAGCATTATATCAAGAATTGTGGGTACGGTTTATAGTCACAGAAAATAAAAGATTATAAGCGGCAATCCATGAGAAAAGAAAAAAATGAAAGAAAAAGAAAAAAGATAAAGAACGAAGAAAAGAAAAAGGGTAAAAAAGGAAAAGAAGAAATTGGCTAGCTAGTGGAGTATTTCCTAGTTGATTACTGAGTGACTCAGAAAAAAGAACAATTATTTATTTATTTTCCATTAAACCAACCCTAAACCCCAACCTACTAACCCTACAAAACCTAACCAACCCTTGTTGGCTTAAACTTTTAAAAAATTAAAATTAACAGTTTTATTACAAAATTTATGGTGTTTATTGAGGGTTTAGGGTTAGGGTTAGGGTCTAGGTTAGGTTAGATTAGGTTTAGTTTTAGCGTTAGTGTTAGGATTTAGGGTTAGGTTGGGGTTTAGGGTTAGTTTAATGGGAAAATGAATAATTTGGGTTCTGTTTTTTTGTCACCCTGTAATATCATGTTCTTCAACTAGGAAATAACCCTAGTGGATAAGGGAGTTAGGTTGAACAGTTCTAAGTGACAGTTATCTCTAGACTGTTGGTTCAATCCTGGTCAGGGGCAGCAGTAACAGAATAATAATACACAGCTTAACACCTGTACCCAGATATGGTAAGTGGAATGAGAACAGGATACCCCGTGGATTGAATAAACGGGTTAGTCAAAGTCCGTGATGGCTCCGATTACGACAAGAAGCGTTCAAAGGTCGGTGAGCGAGTCGAGAAGTTCCCGATTACGGCAAGAAATAACTGAAGAAGGCTCGGAGAGTACATCGACCGAAACGTTGTACAGATAACAATGAAAATGAGGACATAGTCGAATAATACAAATAATAATAAAAAGAAAAGAATAGAACAAGAAAAGAGAAAAGAGAGAAAAGGAAGAATGAAAACGTGAAATAATAAAGAGCAAAGAAAAAGAAAAAGAAAAAGGAAGAAAAGAAGAAAGAAAGAAAAGTCAAAGATCAAATGAAAAAAAAAACAGAAAGAAAAATAAGAAAAGAATAAGAAAGAAAAGAAAAAAATGAAAAAAGAGGAAAAAAGAAAGAAAAGATAATAAAGAAAGAAAAAATAAAAAACTAAGAAAAAGAAGAAAAAGAGAGAAAGGAAAGAAAAAAGAAAAGAGTAAAAAATAAAGTGAAAAAGGAAAAAACAGAGAAAACAGAGAAAAAAGAAAATGAGGAAAGAGAAAGAAAGAAAGAAAGAAAAGTGAAGGAACAAGAAAAGAGAAAGAACGAAAAGAGAAAAGAGAAGAAGAAAGAAAGAAAAAATAATGAGAAAAAAAAGAAAATATTTTTCTTTCCCTATTCTATTCTTTTTTCTTTCTCTCTTTTTTTCCTTTCTCTTCTCCTGAGGAAAAAAGAAAGAAAAAGAGAAAAGAAAAAGAAAAAAAGAAAAGATAAATGGAAAAAAAGGAAAAATGAAAAATAGGAAAAAAAAAGAAAGAAAAAGAAATGGAATAAAAGGAAAGAGAAAAAAATGAGAAATAGTATTTTTTGGATTATTTCGTGCTATTTGTCCTCAATCTTCATTTTATCTGTACAGACTTCGCGCCAATGTGTCTTCTCGGTCTTCTTCAGGTCGGATGGGATTCTTTTCGGACTCGGAAAATTTCTATTCCAACTCGGGACCCTTGCTTGTCGTAATCGGGAGCACGGACTTTGAACTCCAACCCTTTATTCAGTCCACACGGGATATCCTGTTTTCAGTTCCATTTCTTTTCTTTTTTCTTTTTTTTCCTCTTTTTCTTTTCCTTTTATCCATTATTTTTCTTCTTTTTATTTTTTTCTTTTCTCTTTTTCTTTTTCTTTTCTTTTCTTACATAGAAGGAAAAGAAAGAGAAAGAAAAGAAAAAGAAAAGAGAAAAGGAAGAAAAAGAAAAGAGAAAAGAAAAGAAAAAATAAAAGAAAAAATAAATGGGAACAAAAAGGAAAAAGAAAGTTATTTTCTTTTTCTTCTATTTCCTATTCTATTTTTCCTTTCTTTTTCTTCCTTTCTCTCTTTCTTTCTATTCCTTCACTTTTACTTTCTTTTCTTTTTCCTTCCTATTTTTCTCTTTTCTGTTTCTCTGTTTTTTCTTTTTCACTTTATTCTTTATTCTTTTTCTTTTTCTTTCCTTTCTCTCTTTTTCCTTCTTCTTTTTTTCTTAGTTTTTATTTTTTTTTTTCTTTATTATTTTCTCTTTTCTTCTTTTTCCTCTTTTTTTTTCATTTTTTCTTTTTCTCTTATTCTTTTCTTATTTTTTCTTTCTTGTTTTCTTTTCATTTGATCTTTGACTTTTCTTTTTTCTTTTTCTTTTCCTTTTTTCTTTTTTCTTTTTTTCTTTGCTCTTTATATTCACGTTTTCATTCTTACCTTTTTTCTCTCTTTTTCTCTTTCTTGTTTTATTCTTTTTTTCTTTTTTTTATTATTTGTATTATTCGGACTATTGTCTCATTTTCATTGTTATCTGTACAACGTTTCGGTCGATGTACTCTCCGCCTTCTTCCAGTTATTTCTTGCCGTAATCGGAACCTTTCGACTCGGAACTCGGAACCTCTTCGTGTGTCGTAATCGGGAGCCATCACGGAACTTTGACTAACCCCTTATTCAAGTCCACGGGGTATCCTGTTCTCATTCCACTTACCATATCTGGGTACAGGTGTTAAGCGTGTTGATTATTATTCTGTTATGCTGCCGCCTGACCAGGATTGAACCAACAGTCTTAGAGATAACTGTCACTTAGAACTGTCCGAACCTAACTCCCTTATCTACTAGAGTTTATTTCCTAGTTGAAAACATGATATTACAGGGTGACAAAAAAACAGAACCAATTATTCAATTTTCCCCATTAAACTAAAACCTAAACCCCAACTAACTAATCCTAAACTACGCTAACATACTAACCTAACCATAAAACCTAACCTAACCCTAACCCTAACCCTAACTAACCCAAAACAACCATAAATTTTGTTAATAAAACTGTTAATTTTAATTTTTTTAAAAGTTTAAGCCAACAAGGGTAGGGTTAGGTTTGGGTTAGGTTAGGGTTGGGTTTAGGGTTGGTTTAATGGAAAATAAATAAATAATTTGGGTTCTTTTTTCTGGGTCACTCAGGTTAATCAACTAGAAATAACCTCCACTAGCCAATTTCTTCTTTTCCTTTTTTACCCTTTTTTTCTTTTCTTCGTTTCTTTATCTTTTTTTTCTTTTTCTTTCATTTTTCTTCTTTTTCTCATGAGAATTTGGCCGCTGATACATAATCTTTTTATTTTCTCGTGACTATAAACCGTAACCCACCAATTCTTGAATTACTAATGCTTTAAAACAGTAGCGGAAGTTGCTGAAAATTTCTAAAAGGCTTGGAAACCTGTGAAAGATCCATATGTTGGTGCATTACACGAACTTAAAGAAAATATACAATTGATTAAAAAGTGTAAGAAAATGGGTTAACTTAAACTGACTAAAAACGATGCCGAATGGCGAAGCCATGTATTTTATTTTTACCAACAAATATTTATTTTTCAACAAAAATAATTCCTTCCTTTGCAGAGATATATAATAATAATATATAATAATAATAATAATATACATAATATAGAATATCCGCTTGACGGCACATATTAGAAAGTGAAATTTTCAGATTAAATTTCGCGCTGTTTGTTAGAAATGCATCCATTATTCTTTATATTAATATATAATATATATAATATATATATAATATATATATATTATATATAATATATATTCTTCACTTCTACACTCCCACGTTTTCCTGTTCTAGCATTATCCTGAAGAAGGTGCACCTTCTGAACATCGAAACCGTCTTAGAGACAAAAACTTTTTTAAACAAACGAAAAAACTTGAAAAGTCCGGTTGGTGTAGGGGTTTACGGTCTGTCAGCTTGAACAGTCATAGGTTCGAATCACGCAACGAGGCGCGGTCCCTTCCTATCATAGCTCTGCTGAATGAGATCTAGAAGGCCGAAATGTACATCCAGAGATTGATTTTTCTCCGATTTGTTTAGCCTTACATTTGAATAGTATGCCCGCCTAATTAATTAATAATCATATAATTAATTTCAAATTAGGTATGACTTCAATTAACCATATTCTCCCAAAAATTGTCGGGCTAAGAAAAAGAAACATCGTTGGTGTATTACTTCTCATATATATATATTATATATTATATATAAGTATATATATATAATATAAGTAAGTAAGTCGTCGGGCGGCCAATGCGGTATAAGCCATACAGCGAGGGAGTCTATCCCCTTTCACTAGCGCTAAGACAAGGAGATTGTTTTTAGCATCCGAGTGGAGTGCTACACCTACCATTAGCTCCTTACTACTGCACCAGATCCCTGANAACATGCGCCAAGACGTGCACATGCTAAACTAAAACTGTCAAATATGAAAAACAAAAAAAAGATAAATAAAAAGGAAAAAAAAAATAAATAAAATGGACAAAAATAATTTAAAAAAAAACGTCATAAAAATAAGTATGAAAACACAAAAGAACTTTAAAAAAACACGACAAGTCTTTATTGCATATTTACACAGGCTCAAATTTGAATCATCAACATATTATTTTTGATGATCAATGATTCGTACTTTGCGTATTTTCCATTTAGGAGATGACACAGCTGTTTGCGTTGCATTATGGGAGAATAATCCGCCTTTCGTTCTTTGTTGTTTTTTATTCGAGAAAGAGATATTCGCACCAATTTATTCCAGAAAGAGTAGATGTAAACACTGTTTTACACGCTTACAGAGTTGATCAAAGCGTAAAGAGTCCTAAAACCCGACTCTTGAAGTCCGAAATTTAGCGGTCTCCTTGTAAACTTTTACGGCTGGTGTTAAATTAACAAAGATAAAATATAAAAAAAGATAAAATATCACAAATAAGAGAAAATAAAGTGGGAAAATAAGGATAAAAGAACTTTTTTTACAAAGTATATATAAAAGTAGAACAGATAAACTAATCTTTATTATAATGGAGATTGTGTGTTTTTCTGTCTGTAACCGAAACTATATTCCTACCAGTCACAATTCTCTTAGTTATTGACATCACATTCTCCATGATTTTTATTTTTATCTAAAACCTCAATTATTATAAATTGTCTTACATTATTATACTGTTAACTATGTCCACATACTGACAACATGAATTATATTATATATAAACAAAATAGCGGTTTAACAGTTAAACGGAAAGGCATTTGCATATTAATATAAAAAAAATCGAATTTAATAAATATGTGCTTAGTATTATTGATTTTCTAACTGTTTGGTTTTATTTTATGAATATAAGCAAAAATCCTCTTCAATGAAGCTTAAATGAATCCATTAACAAGATAAATAACTGTCATTTTATTCTTTACTTCCTTTTTAAACTAAATACTTGAATTAGAAAAAATAACAATGAAAGACAAGAGTGATGGAATAGTAAGTTTCAGTTCTATTTTTCGATTATACTCCCTCTGTTCAAATCTTTTTATCTGTATTCTTATTTAGTTTCATTAGACTTTCTAATTTAATAAAATATTTTATTACATTAAAACTTAAATACTTGCACCCGAGGGCATATATTTGCTAATATAAAAATCATGTTTATCATATGGGCCGGGTTAGCTCAGTCGATAGAGCGTTCGGCTTGAAGCCACAAGGTTACCAGTTCGATACCGGTCCTCGCCAACTCAGGGATCTGTGCTGTAAAGTAAGGAGCTAATGGTAGTGTAGCACATCCACCGTCAGATGCTAAAAACAATCTCCTTGGTCTAGCGCTTGTGAAAAGGGGATAGACTCCCTCGCTGTATGGCTCATACCGATTAGGCCGCCCCGACGACTTTACTTTACTTTATATATATATATATATAATATATTATATTATATATATATATGAGAAGTAAATACACCAACGATGTTTCTTTTTTCAGCGACGATTTTTGGGAGAATATGTGCTTAATTGAAGTCATACCTAATTTTGAAAATTAATTAATTGATAATTAATTAATTAGGCGGGCATACCTATTCAAAGTATGGCTAAACAATCGAGAAAAATCAATCTCTGTATGTACATTTCGGCCTATTAGATCTCATCAGCAGAGCTATAGATAGGAAGACCGCCTCGTGCGTGATTCGAACCTTTGACTGTCAAGCTGACAGACCGTAACCCTACACCAAACCGGACTTTTCAAGTTTTTTCGTTTTGTTTAAAAAAAAGTTTTTGTCTCTAAGACGGTTTCGATGTTCAGAAGGTGCACCTTCTTCAGGATAATGCTAGTACAGGAAAAACGTGGAGTAGAAGTTGTAAGAAATATAAATATATATAATATATATATATATATATATATATATTATAATTAATATGTATGTATGTTGGTGGGTTCATATATATATATAAAGAATAAGGATGCATTTTCCTAACAAAACAGCGGCTGAAATTTAATCTGAAAATTTCACTTTCTAATATTCGGTCAACGGGAATTATTATTATTATTATATTATTATTAATTATTATTATTATTATTATTGCGTCGCAAAGGAAGGAGATTATGTTGAAAAATAAATATTTGGTGAGTAAAATAAATACAGCTTTCGCCATTCGGCATCGTTTTAGTCAGTTTAAGTTGAACCCATTTTTTTACACTTTTTTTAATCAATTGTATATTTCTTAAGTTCGTGTAATGCACAACATATGGAATCTTTGCAGGGTTTCCAAGCCCTTTAGAAATTTTCAGCAACTTCCGCTTACGTTTAAAGCATTATAATCAAGAATTGTGGGTACGGTTTATAGTCACAGAAAATAAAAGATTATATAGCGGCAATCCATGAGAAAAGAAAAAAATGAAAGAAAAAGAAAAAAGATAAAGAAACGAAGAAAAGAAAAAAAGGGTAAAAAAGGAAAAGAAGAAATTGGTCTAGTGGAGGTTATTTCCAGTGATTAACATGAGTGACCAAAAAAATAGAACCCAAATTATTTTTTATTTTCCATTAAACCAACCCTAAACCCCAACCCTAACCCTAAACCTAACCTAACCCTTGTTGGGCTTAAACTTTTAAAAAAATTAAAATTAACAGTTTTATTACAAAATTATTATGGGTTTAGGGTTAGGGTTAGGGTCTAGGGTTAGTTTAGGTTTTAGTATTAGCGTTAGTGTTAGGATTTAGGGTTAGGTTGGGGTTTAGGGGTTAGTTTAATGGGAAAATGAATAATTTGGGTTCTGTTTTTTCTGGGTCACCCTGTAATATCATGTTATTCAACTAGGAAATAAACCTAGTAGATAAGGGAGTTAGGTTCGGACAGTTCTAAGTGACAGTTATCTCTAGACTGTTGGTTCAATCCTGGTCAGGGGCAGCAGTAACAGAATAATAATCAACACAGCTTAACACCTGTACCCCGATATGGTAAGTGGAATGAGAACAGGATACCCCGTGGACTGAATAACGGGTTACGTGCAAAGTTCCGTGATGGCTCCGATTACGACAAGAAGGTTCCCGAGTCTGAGAAGGGTTCCCGATTACGGCAAGAAATAACTGAAGAAGGTCGGAGAGTACATCGACCGAAACGTTGTACAGATAACAATGAAAATGAGGACAATAGTCCGAATAATACAAATAATACTAAAAAAGAAAAGAATAGAACTAAGAAAAGAGAAAAGAGAGAAAAAGGAAGAATGAAAACGTGAAATAATTAAGAGCAAAGAAAAAAGAAAAAAGAAAAAAGGAAGAAAGAAGAAAGAAAAAAGAAAAGTCAAAGATCAAATGAAAAAAGAAAACAGAAAGAAAAATAAAGAAAAGAATAAGAGAAAAGAAAATGAAAAAAAGAGGAAAAAGAAGAAAGAGAAAATAATAAAGAAGGAAAAATAATAAAAAAACTAAAAAAAGAAGAAAAAGAGAGAAAGGAAAGAAAAAAGAAAAAAGTTAAAGAATAAAGTGAAAAAGGGAAAAAAAAAAACAGAGAAAACAGAGAAAACAGAGAAAGAAAAAATGCGGAAAGAAAAGAAAGAAAAAAAGAAAAAGTGAAGGAAAGAACAAGAAAAAGAGAAAAGATACGAAAAAAGAAAGAAAAAGAGAAAAGAAAAAAAGAACAAATAAATGGGAATAAAAAAGAAAAAAGAGAAAAGAAAGAAAAAGAGAAAAGAAAAAGGAAAAGAAAAATAAGGAAAATAAATAGGAATAAAAAAAGGAAAAAAGAAAAAAAGAGAAAAGAAAAATGAGAAATAGTATTTTTTGGATTATTCGGACTATTGTCCTCATCTCATTTTTATCTGTACGACATTCTGGCCGATGTGCCTCCAGCCTTCTTCAGGTCGGACTCGGGAACCTTCTTTTCGGACTCGGAAAAATTCTATTCAACTCGGGACCCTTCTTGTCGTAATCGGGAACTTTTTTGTCGAATCGGGAGCCATCACAGAACTTTGAACCTAACCCTTTATTCAGTCCACATGGGTATCCTGTTGTCATTACCCTAACCCTAAGCTGGGGTACAGGTGTTAAGCTGTGTTAATTATTATTCTATGTTACTGCTGCCCCTGACCAGGATTGAACCTGCCTTCTAGATGATAACTGTCACTTAGAACTGTCTTAATCTAACTCCTTTATCGACTAGGCTATGTGTCCAATTGGGCAATTCAGTGTGAAGGTTCCCGAGTCCGACAAGAATTACCCGAAGAAGGCCGAAGGGCACATCGGCCGAAATGTACAGATAAAAAATGAATGAGGACAATAGTCCAGATAATCCAAATCTATTAATAATGGAGATTTGCTTTCGGTTTTTGTCTGTAACAAAAACTGCGTCACTGCTTATGTCACATTACCCAACACATAATTCAACGTCATAACATAGAATAAATATACTCAAAATGTGAGCATGCAACGTTAGACCATCCTCATTGTTTCAATAAATAGATGCCCGGCGTTATATATTTATGTATAGATTGTTTTATTCTAATATCATATTTAAAGTTATCGGAACTGTTTCCATTTCAAATTGTCTTTCTTTCTCTTTTTTTTTTACTCCTTTAATAAATTTGACGATTTTACATACTATGGTCCACACTCATGACATTGAATTATCAGCTCCCATCCCCTCAGGCAATATCTTTCAAAGAATTATTATTACATCGCCCGGAGGGTTCTTTTTTTTTTTTTTTTTTTTTTTTTTGCTAGTAATACTAATTATGAAGCCTCATCTAAAAAATTCCGAGAATAAAATAAGGAAAGTAAAAGAAAGAAAAAGAAAATGTGAAAAAAATTAATAAAAGACAAAGATAAGAAAGAAAAGAAAAAGAGAAAAAAGAAAGAAAAAAAAGAAAAAGTAAAAGGAATTAAAAACAAAAGAAAAAGAGAAAAAGAAAAAAAAGAGAAAGCAACAAAGTAAAAATGTAAAAATAAACGGTTATTTCCAATAAGTCTAACATAAACAAAGAGGAACCACTCTTGACTGATAAATTATTTATTTATTTATTGATCTACGAAGAAGACGGGGTTAGGGTTAGGGTTAGGGTTAAGGTTTAGTTAAATTGGAAAGTAAATAAATAATTTATCAGTCAAGAGTGGTTCCCCTTTGTTTATGTTAGACTTATAGGAAATAACCAAATAATTTTTTAAAAGATATTGCTTGAGTTGTGGGGAAAATCAAATAAATAAAATAAAACGTTTAATATTTTTAAAAATTACTTACTTAAAAAGCATCACATTTACTCCACTCCACTGAGATATTTGTTTTGTTTTACGACAGTAAGAACCCCAAAACGTTTCTAAAACATTATAATTTAATTCATCAGACTCTTTATAGAAAAATTAACTTCTTTATAGAAAAAAAAATTCAAATCGTACGAGTAAAATATATTTGGTTCGGATTTCAAAAAACGAAATAAGGGGGAGGAGAATTGACCAAATAAAAAACTATTTCCCCTAATATATTTCAGGAAAAAAACAAACTATTTTACACATACATTCATTAAAAGGTAAATAAGTATCAAAGTTTTCGTGAAAATTTAACTCTTAAT
>CM042168.1:82956368-82976368 GCA_023376005.1 Doryteuthis pealeii
TTCGCAGAAAACATTTTTATATATAAGTTTAGGCTCTGTTCTTAAAGAAGGAAAAATAAGTGACAATTTACAATTCTAATTTTTATAAAAGTTTAAAGAAAGGGGGATGTGCCAATATACCCAAAGTTTGGGCATACCAATCTATATATATATATATATATATATATATATATATATATATATATATATATATATATATATATATATATATAACTTAATATGCAGCCAATTTGTTTGGTTACATTCATTGGTATTTATAAAATTGGAAATATAATTCTCTTTTAAGAAGCCAGGGTATATATATATATATAGGAAATGAAAATCCCACGACAAACAATTTCCATAATTCCTCTTTCGTTCTTCCTTCCTTTCTAGCCTACTCTTGTTATCTTCTTCTTCTTCTTCTTCTTCTTCTTCTTCTTCTTCTTCTTCTTCATCATCATTTTTTTTCTTCTTCTTTTTCAACTTCATTTGGTCATATGAATCATTTTCTTCTTCTTCTTCTTCTTCTTCTTCTTCTTCTTCTTCTTCTTCTTCTTCTTCTTCTTCTTCTTCTTCTTTACTTCATCATTTTTCTTCTCTCTCTTTTTCAACTTCATTTGGTCATATGAAACTTCTTCTTCTTCTTCTTCTTCTTCTTCTTCTTCTTCTTCTTCTTCTTCTTCTTCTTCTTCTTCTTCTTCTTCTTCTTCTTCTTCTTCTTCTTCTCTCCATTACATATTCTTCTTCTTCTTCTTCTTCTTCTTCTTCTTCTTCTTCTCTCCATATTCTTCTTCTTCTTCTTCTTCTTCTTCTTCTTCTTCTTCTTCTTCTTCTTCTTCTTCTTCTTCTTCTTCTTCTTCTTCTTCAATCCATTACTCATTCTTTGACAAATAACCATTCCCGCCCATTATCACCTTCCTTTCCCGCCCAAATATCGCTTACGTTTTTTCGCCGCCATTTTTCTTGTGCCTCCGACAAATTCATTCCCGGCGCTCGTCTCCCATCCATTCCGTATAATATCTTTCCCAAGATGACACTAAAAATATAATTATTGTCGTTAACGGTTGTTAGATTGACCCCTGGGTCGTGATGACAAGTAGTAAATCTGTCCGGCCAGGGGAAAAACAATTTTCCCACCCAAAACCTTAGAGCCTCGGTCACAGTTTTGCCCAAATCTCAACGGTCGTTGATTTGCATAATTTTCTTCTGTGTTTTTCCTTCTTTGTCTTTAAACCGTTAATCGAAAAAAGAAAAAGAAAGAAAGAATAAAATAATACAGCCTTCGTAGCTTCTTATTGCGATATCAAAGGTTTTGTTTTTATTATGAAAATCAATTGGAAATGATTTTTACTATGAAAATGCATTGGAAATGATTTTTATTATGAAAATGCATTGGACAATGATTTTTACTATGAAAATGCATTGGAAATGATTTTTACTATGAAAATGCATTGGAAATGTTTTTTACTATGAAAATGCATTAGACAATGATTTTTACTATGAAAATGCATTGGACAATGATTTTTACTATAAAAATGCACTGGAAATGATTTTTACTATAAGAATGCATCGGAAATGATTTTTACTATAAAAATGCACTGGAAATGATTTTTACTATAAAAATTCATTGGAAATGATTTTTACTATAAAAATACATAGGACAATGATTTTTACTATAAAATGCATTGGAAATGATTTTACTATAAAAATGCATTGGAAATGATTTTACTATAAAAATGCATTGGACAATGATTTTTACTATAAAAATGCATTGGAAATGATTTTTACTATAAAATGCATTGGAAATGATTTTTACTATAAAAATGCACTGGAAATCATTTTTACTATAAAAATGCACTGGAAATCATTTTTACTATAAAAATGCATTGGAAATCATTTTTACTATAAAAATGCTCTGGAAATGAATTTTACTATAAAAATGCACTGGGGATGATTTTTAGTATAAAAATGCATTGGAAATGATTTTTATATAAAAATTCATTGGAAACGATTTTTTTACTATAAAGATACATCGGAAGGGTTTTTTACTATCAAATACACTGGAAATCGTTTTCATCATGAAAATACATTGCAAATGATTTTTTATTATAATAATGCATTGGAAATAATTTTTATTTAAAAAAAAAATCACTGGAAATGATCTTTTATACGAAAATACATCAGAAATAATTTTTGCTATAAAAATGCATTGCAAAAGATTTTTACTATGAAAAAACATTGGAAAGGACTTTTACGATAAAAATGCATTGCAAATGTTATTATATAAATGCGTTAAAAATGATTTTTACTATAAAAATTCAATGACTGTTTCAAGGTGCTCCGTATTCATTCTCAAATCCCTGAGAATTCTGCCTCATTTTTAAAACGGATTATTTAGTAGTATGGTCAAAATTTAATTTCTTGCACAGTTCCCAGTGGATCAACTTTTCCACCTAATCTTGGTTTCCTTATTATCTGATTAACCGTTTCATGTCTGTCTCCATACATCCTTCACTTGCTATTCCGTTGTGTCTTATCTATTTTCGCATTGATATAATTGGTTCATATGGCATTACTGTTTTATTATCATTATTATTATTATTATTATTATTATTATTTCACACCTGCCGTAGGCGGTGGTTCACTAGAGGCTGACTGACAGCAAGTCTCCTCAGGTCTCCTGGACTCTTCTGAGTATTCTAGTCGATCTTAACCATGCTGTAGTTTGGATGGTCTCGATTCTTCCTCTTCGCCCAAATTCTTTTCCAGATCGTTCGGGGACCGTTCTAAAGACACCAATTACAATTGGCACGACTTTTAACTTCATGTTCCACAGTTTTCTAAGTTTCACGCCAAGGTCCAAGTATTCTTTTATCTTTTCGCTTTCTTTCATTTTCACTCGGTGGTCGGCCTGGACGGCAAAATCCACGATATGGCATGTTCCCTTCTTATTAATCAATACTAGGCCTGGATTCCTGGCCGGGATTAGGTGATCCGTCTGTATCTCAAAGTCCCAGAGAATTTTATGCGTCTCATTCTCCAAGACAGATTCAGGCTTGTGCATATACCATTATTATTATTATTATTATTATTATTATTATTATTATTAACAATAAAACTTCCTCTGGGCGGTGTAAAAATAATTTTTGAAAGATATTGCCTGAGGGGAGGGGGTTCCAAGTGCACCAACTACAATTGGTATCACTTTCACTTTCATATTCCATAACTTTTTCAGTTCTCTGGCAAGGTCCAGATATTTGTCCATTTTTTCATTTTCCTTTAGCTTCACCCTGTGATCTGCTGGAACTGCAAAATCCACCAGTTGACAAGTTCTTTCTTTTTTGTTTATCAACACTAGGTCTGGTCTTCTTGCTGGGATAAGGTGATCCGTTATTATTATTATTATTATTATTATTATTATTATTATTATTATTTATGACAGACGTCAGGTCTTGTGTTCTTTAAATTTTCGACTGTCAGGCCAAAGGTCCCCACGGTACTATTATTAGACGAATTATATTGTTATTTTTGGTCCTTCTTCCTTCCGCAATAGAGCCCTAGAAGTCCCCTTCTTCTTCTTCTTCTTCTTCTTCTTGGCCAACCATACACCCTTATTCTCAGCCCCAGACCCCGAAATAGGCTCCCCAAAAACCCCTTAAACCTTATTTACACAGGTAGAATTTCATTATTTTCATTGCTGTCCGGGGAATTTTCGTCAAAAAAAAAAAAAAAAAAAAAAAAGTGGAGGGGTTGAAAAAGCTGGGAAGGAACTTAAACGGTCAACCACCACCAAAGATAATAATAATAATAATAATAATAATAATAATAATAATAATAATAATAATAATCCACACCCCTGCGTTGTAGAGCGATGATGAACGAAAGACATTACATTTTTATGTCGCGTTTATGAGATCAGGTGTTAGTGTTGGCGTTTGGGCGGTTTTTGCTACAAGAGTCGTAAAGGCTTTGTCGGTGTTGTATTACAGCGGTTAGTCTCTCTTGAAAAAATTACCGACGTTGCTATTCGTGTTTGTCGCTGTTTTTCCGTGTTTGCGTGATTGTTTGGTTTAGCGGCCGAGTGGAGACCTTGTTAAGCGGGGTGTGTGAAAAGGTGTTTTGCCAACGTTTTGAGTTTGGAGGGGGAGAAAAAGCTAAAGGAAGTAAGGTAAGGCCGTTCGGTTGCTTCTTTTTAAGCGGGCATCGTCATTCGATTGGCTGGCTGGTTGGTTGGTTGGTAGTCGGTTGACTGGCTGGTTGGTTGGTTGGTTGGTTGGTTGGTTGGTTGGTTGGTTGGTTAATTTACGGCACACCAAATCATTGGATTTGGTTTGGTTTGGTTTGTTTTACGACACATCAACCTTAGTGGGTCATTTAATGCCGATAAGATTTTGAAATAAATTAATTCCAAATGGATACTCAATTTTTATAAACATATTTTTCTATTAGTATTATTTGGATTATTCGGACTATTGTCCTTATCTTCATTATAATCTGTACAACGTTTCGGCCAATGTCCCCTCCGACCTTCTTCAGGTATTTCTTATCGGACTCGGGAACATTCTTTTCGGACTCGGAAACCTTCGATTCGAACCGGGGAACCTTCTTGTCTTAATCAGGAACCTTCTTGTCGTAATCGGGAGCTATCACGGAACTCCCAATTACAGATAACAATGAAGATGAGGAGAATAGTCGGAATAATCCAAATGATACTAATTATCAAGCCTCATCTAAAAAATTCCGAGAAATAATATATTGTCTATTAAGCCAATAAATGGGACTACCATCTCCGGGTCAGAGTTGACCAGGGACTAATGGTGATGAAGGGGTGCTCCATGTTCCTCAGACCTTTAGACCTGAAACCTCACCATCAAATAGAGTTTAACGTCATTCCTAATGATGGGACCCTAACAGGTACTACCAATTCGGGTCAGACTTTGACCTCCCAACGTTTGAGGAAAAAAGCGGAAGGAAGACAAAGTCAGTTGTCCCATGGAGGAGGGTCAAAGTTTAGATACTGGACATGTATTCCGAAAAGGGAGGGACCTTTTAAAAATTTGTGATATTGTGAAGTATTTGGTACCTCTAAAGGGGGCGGCTTCATTCCTGAAATGAGGTGACCAAGCGAGTACATGGTACTATTAGTATTTTTGTAATGTAGTTATTTTAGACAATAATAAAAAAATAAAAAAATTATTCTAATCAATTATTATTCTGATAACTCCATTGTCATCTATCAGATTTCCATATGCCACAATGAAATGAGCTGTATATCTATATTAAATTATAAAATGACTTGATAAGTTAAAGTTAAAAGTTATGCACCTTACAAACAATAGCTCAATAGCCCAACATCTAAAATCACACTCTTGTCCCAATAATAAATTCCGGAAAATACTCAACGATAACACTACCATTATAGAAACACAATCATGTAAACAACGACTAAAAATCTTAGAAGCACTTCATATTAGACACAAAAATCCAAAACTAAACAAAATAAACTTTGATAATGGCACCAACATTCTAAAATGCCTATAATTACTATAAAATTATAATAGCAAAAGTAGTAATAATAATGACAATAATAATAAAACACTAATAATAATAACAACAACAATAATAAACACAACCTATATAAATGGAAAATGGAATAGCCCATTGTTGTACGGTTTCAAAATACCTTGAAGATGGCCCACGATAGGACAGAAAGTACTTGGTCTATGACATATGGCAAATACATCAGCCAATTTTCGCCAGATATTACAAAAATAATACGGCAATACGAAAAATAAAGGACAAACTTGCAGACAGAAAATGGTTGCATTATTTAACAATATAGGCCTACAAGAAAAAATGCTGCCTAAATACACCACACACACAGATATATATATATATATATATATATATATATATATATATATTATATATATATATATATATATATCAGAATGAACCTGATGATCCTTGTCAGTGAAACATGAGTAGTTTAACTTCTGTCACTAATTCGGTTCCCCAAGCTGGCTCAACAAGTACTTATTTGAGCACTTTTCTAATAATTATTATCCAGACTTTCTTGGCTTTCATTTTCCTTTTTCCAACAGTCGAAATTATGTCTCGTTCTGTTTTCCTTTCTCTGACATTTGTTCCTTTGAGTTTCCTCAAAACTTATATATATATATATATATATATATATATATATATATATATATATTCTACTTTTTCTTACGTCAATGTGTGGAAATTAGATACGCTTGCAAACAAAACCACAAAAACAAACACACAAAAAATACGCACTTATATATAAGCTAATAAAATATAATACCATTCTCGAGTTTTGCTTTAGTAATAAAACACTTTTAACAACTTCCTTTTCTCTTCTTTCTTCTTCTTCTTCTTCTTCTTCTTCTTCTTCTTCTTCTCGCCCTTCTTCTTCTCTTCTTCTTTCTCCTTTACATAGCCTTCTTCTTCTTCTTCTTCATCATCTTCTTTTCTTCTTCTTCTTCTTCTTCTTCTTCTTTTCTTCTTCTTCTTCTTCTCTTTTCGTTCTTTTTCTTCTCCTCCTTCTTCCTCTCCCCTTCTTCTTCTTCTTCTTCTTCTTCTTCTTCTTCTTCTTCTTCTTCTTCTCGCCCTTCTTCTTCCTCTTCTTCTTTTCTCCTTTACATAGCCTTCTTCTTCTTCTTCTTCTTCTTCATCATCATCTTCTTCTTCTTCTTCTTCTTCTTCTTCTTCTCGCCCTTCTTCTTCTAGTCGCTCTTCTTCTTATCACCCTTCTTCATCTTCTCGCCCTCCTTCTTCTTTCTTCTTCTTTCTTCTCCTCCTCCTCCTCTCCTTCTTTTTCTTCTTCTCTTCTTCTTTTGTCGCTCTTCTTCTTCTCACCCTTCTTCTTCTTGTCGCTCTTCTTCTTCTCACCCTTCTCTTCTTCCTCGCCCTTCTTCTTTTCTTCTCTCCTCCTCCTCCTCCTTCTTCTTCTTCTTCTTCTTCTCGCCTTCTTCTTTTCTTCTTCTTCTTCTTCCGCCCTTCTCGCCCTTCTTCTTTCTTCTTCTTCTTCTTCTCCTCCCCTCCTCCTTCTTCTCGCCCTTCTTTTTCTTCTCCTCCTCCTCCTTCCTTCTTCTTCTTCTTCTTCTTTCTTCTTCTTCTTCTTCTCTCCATTACATATCCTTCTTCATCATCATCATCATCATCATCTTCTTCTTCTTCTTCTTCTTCTTCTTCTTCTTCTAATCATATTTCACTTTTCCCCTATCTTTTATGTACCTGGGATTACTCATAGTAATAATACAATTAGGAAAGTTATGAATCCAAATACCCACCTCCATTATATATTTTAATTTTTCCGTTTATCTTCTCAATATTATATATATATATATATATAATATATATATATATATATATATATATCATAGAGTACAAGACACTTCGGGCCTTTTCATAAGTCCGATTCTTTTACCTCTCGGTCGTCAGTAGTTGTCAGTAAGAGGCGAACATTTAACTGATAAGTACATACACCCGGAGATGTATGTTACGATCACCAGAGAACTCAAATTTGTAAACAACAGACGAGTAATACCTATTTTGCCAATCGGTGAAAGTTCGTCAAAGTCCCCTACAGAGAGTTCTACCGTGTTTTGGGAGCATATATAAAAGTATCAACAGACACAGTGTTTCAACGTTTATATATATACATATATATATAATAACAACAAAGACAAATGATCCGTTCAACAGGAGCGACATTCATCAGAGGAAGGGAATCTAACAATCCCGAAAATTTATGATAATGAATAAAAAATAAGTGAATCCTGTACTCCACCAGATCGAGTTCCTTCATTTATTTTTTTTATATTGTTTTAAATGCTTCATAATAACGCCCAACTTCAACATAAAAAAGACATATATATATATATATATATATATATATATATATATATATATATATATATATATATGAACAAAAGGGATAAGAAAGATAAAGATATCTCTTTTGTGTTATTTATTTATTTGAGAACGTCGGTTATTAGTTCGTCCTTACTTCTATGGCAATGTCAAGCATGTCTGGCTCACCAATCTTGGATGGTTTGCACGATGGAAGGTAAATGGCCATACAACTGTTGTTTTTGTAGGATGATTAATAATTCACACCTACTATCAGTTCTTCACTTTATCGCATAGATTCCTGTGCTACTCATACGCTGAGTTGGCGAGGGCCGGTACTGAGCCGAAACTTTGTAGTACCGTGTCGGATGTCCTACCAATCGAGCTAAACCGACCCATCCCCCCTCTCTCTCTCTTTCTCTTTCTCTCTCTTTCTCTGTCTCTCTGTCTCTGTCTCTGTCTCTGTCTCTCTCTCTCTCTCTCTCTATATATATATATATATATATATATATATACACATGCAAATCTTTGGTCGAGAATGTTTTTCAAAAATTGGACTTCACAGTCACAGGAGGTGCTGTAACTTCAGGGGCACAAAAACATTATTATAGTCTTCCGAGACTGAAAGACTGAAAGGACATAATATACACATATAAATAGACTCACCATATATATATATATATATATATATATATGTATACACATATAGTCATACACACAACTCCGATGAACCCTCCCTCACATATATAAAAGCATTAAAAAAATAACCCACCTCATAGAGGTTCTTCACGGAACAAGTGGACATGCTACTACTAACACACTCGTCTACCCGGATTTTAATAGCATGTCAAACCCACAAAAACACTTCAACTTTTATAGTTCTTCTATAATGCTCCCTTTCAAAAAATCTATAAACAATTTCTTCAAATAAGAAATTTTCTCCTGACGATGATCTAAGGTCGAAACTAGTTGAGAATAAACAACATACAAGAAATATTCCTGCTTGTCTTATTACTTTTTGTTCATACTACATATATATATATATATATATATATATATATATATATATATGTGTGTGTGTGTGTTTGTGTGTGTGTATATGTATATATAGTGGGAGAGTGAAATGTGGGTGTACCATGAAATAAGCTTTTCTCATTGCATGTAGTGACACTTTAGAACCATAAATCTTGTCATGAATTTTATGTACACATGCGCACACTGTCGTCTGCCGGGAATATACGAATTATGTCCCCTTATTATTAAGTTAGCAGATTCTACGGCCTGTGTGTGCTGTCTGCGTTCTTACGACTCAGATTTCAATTAATGAAGAAATATTCTTAATTTCCCAGACTCTAATCTAATCATGGCAGCCCACGAAATTCGTGATTTGCGGTTTTTGTTTTTGTTTTTATTTTCCGCCCAAAATTCCCGATTCGAATTATTGGACATTACGGCGTGTTTTTGATATCTTTTTTCTTTGTCTGTAAATCTTGTTATTTGCTAAACACAAACGATTAGGAATTTATAAAAAAAACAAAAAAAAAAACAATGTAATATATTTGAATTAGTCCCTGGATAGCAGCTGTACGGCCACTTGCTCTCTATCAAACAAACCATCCAAGTAAGGCAAGAAAACATTTCGAACACTGCTGGACAAGCAAGGACGAACTCATATCTGACGTTCTCCTGTGGAAACCTTCGTGGCACGCCAGTGTTGGCCGTTGGGCAAGGACTTACACCGATCAGCTCTGCATGAATTTTGAGGACCTCAACCAATTAATGTTTGATTATTGAATTAAATCATCCAATCAGTAAAAATCAATAAATAAATTCTGTTTTCCTTATTATAAAATATCAAAGTATATGCTCAATTTAAATGCTCAATGACGTCTCTTTTGTGTGTTATAATTCGACATGTACAAACCAAAACAGATACGACTCCTTTATATATATATACATGTATATTCTTTGTTGTGGTACCAAGTTTCTTGGTACAAGGTGATTCTAGGCTGATCCTATTCTCTACCAGTAGTGTGTTGTAGAGTTCAGGTTCCGTAGGCGGGGAGAAATGTATAAATGTAAACTGAATTTGGCCATGTGCCTGTCTAAATAAAAGATAAACGTGGTCTGACGAAGCTCTGTGGGTCCCAGATATCCACGAGTGGAAATGGTCCATAATCACGATACCCATGGTATTTAAGGCCTTTTTATTCACAAATTTATATATATATATATATATATATGGGGGCGTGAGTGCTCGTAATTGTGTATGTATGTATGTATGTATGTACTTGTGTATGTGTGTGAGTGCACGTAAAGGGTGGGCTGTTCAGCAAGGACCTACATCGATTAGTTCAGTGCGGATTTTTGGATTTTTGATGCTGCATAGAGGACATAAATCAATTGATGTTCGATTATTAGGTATCAAAGTGTATGCGCGATTTTAATGCTCAATGACATATCTTTTTTGGGTTATAAGTCGATATGTACAAAGCAAAACACGTGCGATTCTTATAAATATATATATATATATATATATATATATATATATATAATCCAAAAGTCCAGAGAAGAAATCTTCCTTACGACATAGGTTTTTTTTAAAAACAACTTGTCGCAGTTTGAGAGCTCAATGTGTGCTCTTATTGTTAGAGTCACAGAGCAAATTTATATTTAGATAAATAACAAAAGACTTGTAGATCTTGCATTATAGACTTGCATTATAGACTTGCATTATAGACTATTTCAGGGAGCTTAGACAAAAATGTCTAATTCTCCCGACTCATCAGATGCATCTGATGAGTCGGGAGAATTAGACATTTTTGTCTAAGCTCCCTGAAATAGTCTATAATGCAAGATCTATAAGTCTTTTTTATTTATTTAAATATATATATATATATATATATATATATATATATATATATATATATATATCCGCAACAATAACTTTGACCGCTCGCTCTTCTCATCCAAGCAATCCATATTCACCTTCCACCATTGGGCGACACCTTTTCGGTACTGCAGCATATAAGCCCTCAATGTTCACCATCTTTGCATCCTCAACCAACGGGTTACATCTAATTGTACTCGAGGCCCTCCTCATCAACAAATTCCGTCCTGCTCATTGTATACAAAAGAAATGTTATTCTTTACTCCTTTTTTTTACCCTACCGTTCTTGATTCCACCAACATATAAAAGATAATATATATATATATATATATGAAGAAATTTAAAAAACAAAGTGTTCCAAAAATAAGATGAATTTATTTATCGACGTTTAAACGTTTCGGTTTATTTAAACCATCATCAGGATTGATTATATAACGCTGAACAAATACAGTTACAAACTTTTTATAAATATTTTTCTAACTCCTGTCATTTACAAAACATCCATCAATTTCTTCACGCCATAATCAATCCTGATGAAGGTTTAAATAAACCGAAACGTTTAAGCGTCGATAAATAAATTCATCTTATTTTTGGAACACTTCGTTTTTTCAAACTTCTTCATCTTGTCGGATTTATTTCCATATTTACTCCCACACACACACACACACACATATATATATATATATATCATATTTACCAACCCCTCCGCACGAGCAGGATGTGACACAAGGTCAATTTCTTAAGCGGAGTTTAACAGGTTTGAATTCAGAGTTTTCCTTCTCTTAAACCGGTTGCCTAACCAAGGCTAAAGAGCCTAGTCTGCTCTGCTATTTACCCATAGCTGGAGGGAGAGTAGGATTCATACCTTTCCCAATGGTATTAGCACTAAGTGAAATGCAATTACCACGTCCAGGATTTGAACTCGGGGCGACGAGTCCATTTCCCATGACTATATATATAATATGTGTGTGTGTGTGTGTGTGTGTGTGTGTGTGTGTGTGTGTGTAGAAAGTTTGTAGAAAAAACAACAAGATGTTAAACATTTTTTTTGAAAATTCCGGTACTGATCGAGAGCGTTCTGTGCCTCGTGATTAATGATATATTTATTTCGTCTTTCCGTTTATAATGTTGCTTTGATAAAGACCTCTTCATATGGTCGAAACAGATTTCTGTCAGCAAAATTTTAGACATCTTGTTGTTTTTTCTACAAAACTTTCTACACATATTGTCAGATTCATATCCATTTTACCTTTCATATATATATATATATATATATATATATATATATATATATATGTGTGTGTGTGTGTGTGTGTGTGTGTGTGTGTATACACAACTGTCTGGATATATATATAATATATATAATAAAGAGAGAGAGAGGGGGAGGGAGAGAGATGTATGTGAGCGTATGTTTGAGTGAATGTGCGTCTGTGTGTGTGCGTCTGTGTGTGTGTGTGTACACGTGTATGTGAAATCTTGTTTAGTCGGCTAATAACTCCCACCAACAAACCGTGAGTCGCACAGTTTCTTCTTCCCGCTTACTCGTCATCATCATCTTTTTTTTTTCTTTCCCAAAGACAATTGTCGACCCGCCGAGTTCGGCGCCGCACAGTCTTTGATGAAGACGAAACTCTGACTTTGATGTCTGGTGTCGCTAATAGGGCGTAATATACTAATTAGTTTGACGGCGGAGAGATGCAGATGGAACAAATGTTGCAAGTTCGTCAATATATTCATCACATGTGCAACACGAGAGTACACACAGACAGACGTGAACTCACGCGCTCACACGCATCTGCAAGCACACTTTTTTACTACCGGTTGGGGGTGCGTGGATTTTTCGTTTGGCACAAGTTTACGGCATCGAGTGACGATCGAACTCACTTGGATATGGTGAACGTCTTGAAATATATTTTTTTAGTATTTTGATAAGTAACAGACAAAGAATAGATATAAAAATACACCGTTGTTGTTGTTGTTGTTAGAGGGAATTCTTATTGTAGTGAAAATTGGTTCACTGAAATCTTGCTCGTACATAGGAAAAAATCTCTGAACTTGGCAGGTTCATATCTTCTAAAGTAGACTTTTCTCCCACACAAAATTCTTTGATGAACTTAGGCAGACATAGTAAATGTTAAGAAAAAAAATAATATGAAAATTGAAGAGGTCATATTTTCGATAGACTGACTGTAAGCTACATAGGGGAAAAGTTGTTGATTTTAAAGTCATGCATTTGGGTTGGCAAAATAAAAGTTTTCTATCAGGTATAGGGTTAAAATAGTTGATTATTTGGATTCTACAGTCCTTATTTGCCTTACATACCAAATTTCAGAAATATTGAATGTATGAAAGTATTTTTTTTTTAGATTGAAAAAAAAAACCCAGAGATTTTGCGACACCGCACGGCCTTAATTTTGAGGCAAAATAGGAAAATTATATCCCCCCTCTAAAATCGGAACGGTAAGGTTTAAGACAAAATAATTTGGCACACTTTCTTAACTCATGAAGGGGAACATTTGTGCCAAATTTCATGTAATTCGGTGTCGGTGGGTGCAGATTTCAACTTTTTGCTGGTGTTTTGACAAGGAATGACCCTTATGTTATTTTGTTATATATGGATCCTTTCCGGCCACTAAGGACGATGGCGTAGTGTCCAAATAAAAATAAAAAATTTTATCTGCATCTGCGCAAGTGACTCTGCATGCCAATTTTTGAGTGACAGTCTTTGGTGCACTGAATGCCCACAAAATGTGATGTTTTCAGGGGCTGCTGTCTTTTCTCTCTCTCTTTCTGGCTTACTTTTCTGTCGAGGCTACTCTCCTCTCTGCCTCACCCCTCTCCGTGCCTTGCTTAACGTTGAGGCGCCAGGCCGCTCTATTTTTTTGCATCTACCTCCCACGTGTTTGTGTCAATATGGCATATCCTCATAGCTCTCCTGCAGACATCTTTAAATCGTGTGGTCTACCAACCGATCGGGAGCCTTTTACTAATTAGGGATGCATCCATTTTCCATTCTCCTGACATGTCCAAGCCAGCATAGGTGCCTCTCACAGAGAATGGAGAACATGCAATCCAGCTCGACTGTGTTGGACACTTTATCCTGCCAACAAATGTGTAGAATACGTCGTAGACAACGGAGGAGGAAACTGTTGAGTTTCCTTTCGTGGCTTTTATATGTTGTTCACGCTTCACTACTGTAGAGGAGTGTACTGAGGACACACGCTTGGTAAACATGCATCTTTGTTTTCTTGGTGAGACTGGCATTATTCCAAACTCTCTTACTCAGTTTGGTCATTATAAAAATAATTATAAATACTAGTACAAAATTTAAAAAAAACACCCTCCGCGCGATGTAAAAATAGATTTTTGAAACATATTGCCTGAGGGGTGGGAGTAAAAAATTCAATGTCAGCGAGTTTGTACCCTAAGTAAGTAAAATCATCAAATTCATTAAAGGATTAAAAAATAAAACAATTTGAAATGTAAACTTTAAATATATATTAAAATAAAATAAACTATATATAGATATATAATACCAGTTATGTATTTATTAAAACTTGTTTTAAAAAACAATGAGGACTGTCTAATGTTGCATGTTCAAAATTTAAGTGTATTTATTCTCCTATTCAAACAGAATGAATATTAACCTGTTAGACGGTAAGCCTGCAACGGATTAATTCGTCTAATGTCGGACTTGGAATATGTCTTCTTTTTTCAAAAACTGTTACAATAAGAGATACAGGATTCGGTGACCGAGATAAGTGTGGCGGAAGTGCTCATATTTGAAACTACCACATAACTTTTTTGCAATATCAAGGTTTTCGTTTTGAATTCATATCACTTTTTTGCAACATCAAGGTTTTTGTTTTGAATTCATATGACTTTCGTCTCCGCTCTTGATAGTACGGAGTATAAACAAGCTATGAAGATGATTTTTATAAAATTGAAATATTGTTCAATATTAAGTATGAATATGTTATAAAATCTTTTCACTTTAACAGCATATTGTGTTGTTTTTATATCCTTTTATCTATACTCATACCGTCAGATTCATTTCCTTTCTTTTAACTTATATATATATATATAAATATATATATATAATATATATATATATATATATATAAAGTAGGTGGAGGGCCTATTGACGGTATCTATGTATCTATGACAGTATATATATATATATATATATATATATATATATATATATATATATATATTGGTATGTTCATTATCTAGTTCTCTATATCTACATTCATATATAGGCGAGATACTGTAATTTAGCAAACGTCGTTGAATTTATGTGTTCGTTACCCTTAGATATATAGTCCATATCAGTGATATTAAACACACTTATGAATATAGCAAAGTATATATAAATATTTCTTGGTCGTACAGCTGGCTTTTCTTCGGTAGTAGCAACACACACACACACACATATATATATATATGGTGTGTGTGTGTGTGTGTGTGTGTAATACACTCACGCTGCACAAAGAAAAAAACAAACAAAAACTTCAAATAATCGAAGCCCTATATATATATATAAAAAAAACCTACCTTAAACAAGATAAACTTTGAAACTAGTCAACATGTCCTCAAATGCCTATAATTTCCCGCCAATCCTCTTTCCACCCCCTTACATTCTTACAAACTATTGAGCCCCCTCCCCTCATACAAATTTCTACTACCACTGTTTGTTTAAACGGAACCTGTCAACTCCGCTTACTACTAATTCCTACAGCTACTGCTCGTTTTAAAAGCGAGGCAACGGAAACATTCCAACAGTTTCAATCCTGAAGATGGCAAAAGGGCACGCCGAAAGCGCTCGTGAAGAAAACTTTGGTGGATTGCTACACCAATTCCACCCTGACATTAAAAAGATGCCCAGACAGTTAGAAAGGATCTAACAAAAACGTGTCCAACACGAATCGTCAGTAGAGTTTAACACAACATGTTTAAAAGAAAAGATGCTGCCAAAATATATATATATATATATATATATAATATATATATATATATATATATAAGTAATTGGTAATTTGCTTGAAGCATTGTTAAGTATGTTATAATATATTAGTAATTTGAAGGCAAATACAATGCGTATGAAAAATAAAAACAAAGACAAAAAGAAAAGAAAAAGATGTTATTTTTGTCTAAAAAATAACATCTTTTTGTTTTTATTTTTCATACGCATTGTATTTGCCTTCAAATTACTAATATATTATATATATAATATATATATATATATATATATATATTATATATATATATATATATATATAAAAACAACGTCACCATTCTAAAAACGATTAAAATAAAATATAATGTATTATATTAGTCCATAAATAAGTAATTTATGATCGTCGAAAGTATTCAATTTCGCACATTTAGTGTTTAAATTCGGTACGCTAAAAAGATTATTTTACTTATTTTTACATATTACCGGAAGAGATGAGATAACATGGAAACAGTTTATCAAGTTGTCACGAGTATGCCATAGTATATATATATATATTATATATATATATATAGTGAGAGAGAGAGGGGGGAGCGAGTGGTATTAAAATCAGAGTGCTCAAATGCGTAATACAACTAAAATGAGTGATTACTATCACTGTAATTAAATGCATATCCAGACATTTTCAGTAAATTTAGTATATATACAAAGGAAATAAATTGTTTTCTATACTTCTCTGCTTATATATATATATATATATATATATATATATATATATATATATATATATATATTCTTTGTTGGGGTACCAAGTTTCTTGGTACAAGGGTGATTCTAGGCTGGTCCTATTCTCTAACAGTAGTTTGTTGTAGAGTTCACGAGAACTTTCATGGGAGCTCAATGCTTAATTTTTATAAACAGAGCAAATTTATTCGTGAACAAAAATACCTTAAATACCAGGGGTATCGTGATTATGGACCATTTCCACTCGTGTGTATCTGAGGCCCACCGAGTTTGGTCAGACCACTTTTTAAAAAATTTATTCAGACCATGAATAAAAAAAAAGTGGTCTGACGAAACTCGGTGGCCCTCAGATACACACAAGTGGAAATGGTCCATAATCACGATACTCCTGGTATTTAAGGCCTTTTTATTCACAAATATATATATATATACACACACACACACACGCGCACACACATACACACACACACACACACACACACACACACACACATATATATATATATATATATATATATATAAGAGGAAAAAGAGTATGAGACCAACATGAATAATTTCTTTAAGTTATTTATTTTTTAATTGATCTCAACTAGTGCCGACCTTAGTTCATCATCAGGAGAATTTCGGTCGAAAAACGTTTTAGAATTGGCGAGACCATTTCAGTGAAAAACATTTTCCGGCTAAGTTAGTTTGAATCTTCTTATATATACACGAGGAACTTCGGTAAATTGTATATATATATATATATATATATATATATATTATATATATATATATTACTTATATATATATATATATATATATATATATATATTACAAGGAACACTACAGACTTGGCCTTATATATTTTACAAGGAACACTACAGACTTGGCCTTATATATATTATAAGGACACTACAGACTTGGCCTTATATATATTACACTACAGACTTGGCCTTATAATATATTATAAGGAACACTACAGACTTGCCTTATATATATTATAAGGAACACTACAGACTTGGCCTTGGCCTTATATTATATTATAAGAACACTACAGACTTGGCCTTATATATATTATAAGAACACTACAGACTTGGCCTTATATATATTATAAGGAACACTACAGACTTGGCCTTATATATTATAAAGAACTACTTGGCCTTATATATATTATAAGGAACACTACAGACTTATATATATTACAAGGAATTCTACAGACTTGGCCTTATATATATTATAAGGAACACTACAGACTTGGCCTTATATATTATAAGGAACACTACAGACTTGGCCTTATA
Source organism: Doryteuthis pealeii (assembly GCA_023376005.1). Lineage (NCBI taxonomy): Eukaryota > Metazoa > Mollusca > Cephalopoda > Myopsida > Loliginidae > Doryteuthis > Doryteuthis pealeii. The sequence goes on from CM042168.1 coordinate 82,974,097, forward strand.
TATTATAAGGAACACTACATACTTGGCCTCATATATATTAAAAGGAACACTACAGACTTGCCTTATATATATTACAAGGAATACTACAGACTTTGCCTTATATATATTAGAAGGAACACTACAGACTTGGCCTTATATATATTACAAGGAATTCTACAGACTTGGCCTTATATATATTATAAGGAACACTACAGACTTGGCCTTATATATATTACAAGGAACACTACAGACTTGGCCTTATATATATTACAATACAGATATATTATTATAAGGAATACTACAGACTTGGCCTTATATATATTACAAGGAACACTACAGACTTGGCCACTACAGACTTGGCCTTATATATATTACAAGGAATACTACAGACTTGCCTTATATATATTACAAGGAATACTACAGACTTGGCCTTATATATATTACAAGGAACACTACAGACTTGGCCTATATATATTACAAGGAATACTACAGAACTTGGCCTTATATATTACAAGGAATACTACAGACTTGGCCTTATATATATTACAAGGAACACTACAGACTTGGCCTATATATATATTACAAGGAATACTACAGACTTGGCCTTATATATATTACAAGGAATACTACAGAAGTGGATGACCAACCAGATTCTATGAATCACAACAGAACAACTAAACCCATAAAATGGTTTCACGGATTCGAAACACACACACACACACACACACATACATATATATATATATATATATATATATATATATATTATATATGGGGGTGAACAGAGATGGCTAGATAGACCTTAGCGTAGATTTACTTTCACGTTAGCATTCAACATTGTGAGAAAATGAATTAGCATTATTATGTCCCTGGCAAATAAATACCAAGTTTGTTATATTTGAAGGGGATTTATCGCCCCTACCCATCCATGATATCACCATTACTTTCCAACAAACAGAAAAACTATTTGATTTAGTTAACCGTCTAATGAAATACGTCTGTCTTTTTGTGATGGCAGACAATCCATTCTTCTTCTTCTTCTTCTTCTTCTTCTTCTTCTTCTTCTTCTTCTTCTCGCCGTTCTTCTTCTTCTTCTCGCCGTTCTTCTTGTTCTTGTTCTTGTTCTTGTTCTTGTTCTGTCTTCTTCTTCTCTTCTTCTTCTTCTTCTTCTTCTTCTTCTTCTTCTTCTTGTTCTTGTTCTTCTTCTTCTTCTCTTTTGTCTTTCTTCTTCTCTTTTGTTCTCTTCTTCTTCTTCTTCTTCTTCTCTTCTTCTTCTTCTTCTTCTTCTTCTTCTATTCCATTTATCTCTTTTCGACTCCATTTTTCGATCTCTTCTTCTTCTTCTTCTTCTTCTTCTTCTTCTTCTTCTTCTTCTTCTTTCTTCTTCTTCTTCTTCTTACCAAAATTCTCCCCGGATGGCACCGCTTTTAGACCGTTTTTCTAACAATTACTTACAACGTCTCTCTCTGATTCTTGACGTTACTCGAGTTCCTCGGAGAGAAAAAAATTGGGGAGCGGGAAAATTCTCATTTCTCTTGCTCTCCTTGGTATTTCTCTACAATTAATTACAATGTTTGATAGTTTGGCACAAGGCCAGAAGAAAAAAGTGCAAAAGACAAAAACAAAGAGTGGGTCACTCAGTGAGGATTGGAATCACTAGCTCGCTAGCCATTACACCACAACAAGATCACATTATTTACTAAGTTTATTTTTAAATATTTTGAAAAGAAATAGATAATACTCTGTTAAGGGGCCGGGTTAGCTCAGTCGGTAGAGCGTTCGGCTAGAAACCACAAGGTTCTTAGTTCGATACCGGCCCTCGCCAACTCAGCTGTATGAGTAGCACAGGGAACTGTGCGGTAAAGTAAGGAGTTGATGGTATGTGTGGCGCTCCACCTCGGATGCAAAAGCCGTCTCCTTGGTCTAGCCCTAGTGAAAAGAGGATAGACTCCCTCGCTGGTTGGCTGATACCGTCTTTAGGCCACCACCACGACTTTACTTTCTTTTTTTTTTTTTTACTTTATTGTGGATTGCAGAAGTTTTAGTTTTATTTGCAGAATTTTTTTTTTAGTTTTTCATATCTTATTATAATGGAGATTGTGTGTTTGTCTCTAACCAAAACTATATCACAACCCATGTCAAAATTCCCTTAGTTATTTACGTTACATTCTTCATGATTTTATTTTAATCTAAACCTCAATTATGAATAAAATTGTTTCACATAATTTATACTGTTCGTCTTGTGTACATAATAATAGTATTTATATATACAAAATATAACAAAATAGCGGGT
>CM042168.1:82981368-83013868 GCA_023376005.1 Doryteuthis pealeii
CCCACAGATCCATTTGCCGCCCTTTCTGGTATTTTCTGACATTTTGAGATGAATTCGCATCATTACCCCAGAAATTATCAAGTTTATCCACCGTAGTCGACGTCGGGGTGGCCTAATGTCGGTATCAGCCAGATATCGAGGGAGTCTATTCATTTTTCACAAAGCCCTAGACTCGGACCATATGACCTTTAGGCACCACTTTTTGATCTCGATTCAGAAGGACATGTTTTTCATTTACACCGTCAATATCCGGTTGTTTCTTAACAGACGATTTTTAGAGTTTTTTTTTAAATTATAAAACTAAGCCCTAACCCTAACCCTTAACCCTAACCTTAACCCCTAACAAACAACCGGATATTGACGGTGTAAATTAAAAACATATCCTTTCTTAATTGAGATCAAAAAGGGGTGCCTAAAGGTCATATGGTCCCTAGACTCTAACAGTTTTTGGCATTAAATAACCCACAGGGTTATTATATCATTGAACAAACCAAACCGAACCAAACCGACCCAAATGAAGTTAATGAAAATTATTTATACCAATTTAAAGATATTAAGAACTTGAAACATAAAAACTTATTTTGGTATTAAGCAAAAGTGAAGTCGTTGGGGTGGTCTAAAGTCGGTATCAGCTAGAAAGCGAGGAAGTCTATCCCCTTTTCACTAGCGCTAGACCAAGCAGATTGTTTTTGCGTCTGTGGTGGAGTGTCACACCTACCATCAGCTCCTCATTATACCACACATATCCTTGTGCTACGCATACGCTGAGTTGGCGAGGTCCGGTATCGAACCAGGAACTTTGCAATTCATAGGCAAGTGCTCCATACCGATTTAGGCCACCCCGAGGGCTATAGTTATCCACAGTCTTCACCCACAAATCTTATTATAATGGAGATTGTGTGTTTTTCTGTCTGTAACCGAAACTACATTACAACTCAAGTCACAATTCCCTTAGTTATTTTAGTCACATTCTTCATTATTTTATTTTTATTTAAACGTTAATTATTAATAAAATTGTTTTACATTATTAATAGTGTTGACCATATCTATATTCTAATAACATGCAACTGTATTTATATATACAACAAAATAGCAGTTTTCAGTGTGAATGGGAAGGCTAATTTGTATATTGATATTAAAAATGTTATTTTATCAAATATGGGCTTGGTATTATTGATTTCTAATTATTTGGTTTTATCTTAATGTATATAAGCAAAAATCTCGGGAATAAATCTTAAAAGAAATCCATTAACAAAAAGAAATAACTGTAATTTAATTCTTTATATGGAAATCCAATCTCACAGACAAGTTAAAGAGACAGTTCTTCCAGGCTGTTGTCGTGTCAGTACTGCTGTATGGCTGTACCACCTGGACCCTAACGAAGCGACTAGAGAATAAACTAGATGGGAGCTGCACAAGAATGCTGCAGGTGATCCTGAACAAGACGTGGAAACAGCACCCCACGAGAAAGCAGCTGTACGGCCATCTGCCACATATCACACAAACCATCCGAGTAAGACAAGACACGCGGGACACTGCTGGAGAAGCAAGGACGAACTCATAAGCGACGTCCTCATGTGGAAGCCAGCACATGGGCACGCCAGTGTGGGCCGACCAGCAAAGACGTACATTGATCAGCTCTGTGTGGATACAGGATGCTGCACAGGTGACTCCCGAGAATGATGAGCGATATGGACGGATGGAGAGAGATTGTCATGGATATCCGTGCCAACAGCGCGACCTGATGATGATGATTAACTAAATAGTTAAATTATGATAATTTAGTTAAATAACTGTGATAAATTTATACTCTTAATATTTGTGATCTCCTCAATGCTCACCAAACACACCAGGGATAGGGAGTCCTCGTTCCGTATGTTATATACCCTCATTGGGTATATACATAAGAGAGTGACTTCAGAGTGTTACGGTGATAGTGAGAAAGAGAGACATATATTAGAGAGATACAGAGACAGAGACATACTTGGTGAGGAGATCTTACTTACTTCTTGCTAACTTCATTACTATCTTGTCTGCCTGTTTCCTCATCTCCTTCTCTGGTCGACATCTCGCCTAGTTGCTATCCCCTAACTAAGGGCTTCTTCTAAGGGCTTCTTCTAAGGGCTTCTTCTAAGGGCTTCTGTTGGGCTGATTTTAGTCATTGCAATTAATTGCATGAACTACAAGACATTTATTCCTTGATCAAGTTTTTTTTTATTTAACCCATGTTTTTCCGCGCGGGTGAGCAATCAACCTCACAGTAGTACGTCTGCTCTGCTTCAATGTCCGGTTGCATCTAAAATCTAAATCTAGTCATGTGTTTCTCTTGACGTGTTCTCCTGGGATCAGGTGGGTATAACCGTCACCGGTAGTTTTCAACTCCCTGATCTTAAAGTTAATAACCCCTTATTCAGCTACAGGATCTATCAAAAATTTACGACACCCTCTATCCAGGCAACGCCGGGTGGCCGCTTCTAGTAACCCATACCAGGTTGATGTGCCGTTTTGGTTTGTTAGATTTTACAGCATGTCAACCCTTGTTGGGTTATTTTATGCCAAAGACGTTTTGTTCTATTAATGCTTAATGGGTATTCGATTTTTTAACACGTTTGTTTTAAAATGATTTTTTTCTATTGATCGAATCATTGTTTTTCAAAACAAAGATGAGGACAACAGTCCGAATAATCTAAATGATACACACTGGTAAAAGAGTTATGTTAATTTAATATTCAAATAATTAGTTTGGGAAGAAATGGAAATTAGATTTAGTTACGAGGAGTGGGGTGTATCAAGTAGGAAGTTTGAAAAGCCTTGTTCTAGACAAAATGCGATTTAAAAAAAAGACTAGCAAAAAATAAAAAAATAAAAAAATAAATACACCCTCCGGGCACAAGCATTTAAGTTCTAATATAATTAGATATTAAATTGAATTAGAAAAACCAATGAAATTAATACGAACACAAAAATAATTACACTTATTTTTACTTTATTCTAATTGATTTCAGTATAAAATTATATATATATATACATTTACCAACCCCTCTGCACGAGCAGGATGTGACACAAGGTCAATTTCTTAAGCGGGGTTCAACAGGTTTGAATTCAGAGTTTTTCTTCTTCTAGACCAGTTGCCTAACCAAGGTTAAAGACCCCAGTCTGCCCTACTATTTATCCATAGCTGGAGAGAGACTAGGATTCATACTTTTCCCAGGGATATTAGTGCAATGTGAAATACAAACAGCCTCATCCAGGATTTGAAATACAAACAACCTCGTCCAGGATTTGAACTCGTGTGGTCGTGTTTATTTTCTTATTTGCTGGGTATATGATGGACGAGGTTTGAATTCAGAGTTTTTATATATTTATTTTATTTATAGTAGATGAATTTAGTAGGATTCATACATTTCCCAAGGATATTAGCGCTAAGTCAAATGCAATTGGCACGTCCAGGATTTGAACCCGGGGCGACGAGTCCATTTCCCATGACTTTAACCATTACACCACGCGCTTCCACATATAAAATTATATATAGGATTACTTTTAATGCATTAGAGAATGAAACAATAATGTTAGAAATCAATACCACCAAGTAATTATTTATTAAACCCAGTTTTGTTAAAACCGATATGCAAATTGTGCACACCATATACTATGTAAACATTGGTTTCTTAATGATATATAACACACGTGGCGGGATTTTAAATACGTCAATAATATGGGCTGTTTTGAGGCAAATCTGTCTCAGCTAAACCTTAATTCAAATCTTATTATAATGGAGATTGTATGTTTGTCTTTCTGTAACCGAAACTAAATCACTATTCAAGTCATAATTGCCTTAGTTATTGACGTCACATTTACCATGAATTTATTTTTATTTAAACCTCAATTATTGATAAAATTGTTATACCTTATTAATACTGTTGACCATATCTACCTACTAATAGCATGTAATTGTATTTATATATACAACAAAATAGCGGTTTACAGTGTGAACGAGAAGGCTAATTTGCATATTGATATTTAAAATTTGATTTTAGTAAATATATGCTTAGTATTATTGATTTCTAATTGTTTGGATTTCTCTTAACACATCTGAGCAAAGATCTCGGGGATAAATCTTAAAAGAAATCCATAAACAAGACAAAAGAACTGTAATTTTATTAAATACTTCATAATCAAACTAAATAGATAAATTAGGAAAAATGAAAGACGGGAGTGAAAGAAAATGATAGAAGAGTTAAATCTAAAGCTGTTCTATTTTTCGATTATACCCCCTCAGTTTATCATTTTCTAAATAATTTATAATTTGATACAATATTTTATAACATCAAAACCTAAATACTTGCACCCGAAGGGTGCATATATTTGCTAGTATTGTTAATAAATAATATAAGATGCTAATTAAGAATAAATAATGATTATTCAATAACCATTGAGAATAAAACGGAAATAACTGTAAAGTTTTTAAATGCCATTCTTGGCCAGTTGAAAAGGGGCTTAAAGAAAGTCATGTGTTATGGAATCCTTTAACTTTTCTGTGAGATTGGACCTCCATATAATCGATGATTTATTTATAGCGGCCTATGTCTTTCCTATGCGTGCATTAATGTCGTTATCAGTGGAGGAGATGTTACTGCCTAAGTATCTACAGTTCTTCCAGACCGTTGTTGTGTCAGTACTGCTGTATGGCTGTACCACCTGGACCCTAACTAAGCGACTAGAGAATAAACTAGAAGGGAGCTGCACAAGAATGCTGCGGGTGATCATGAACAAGACGTGGAAACAGCACACCACGAGAAAACAGCTGTACGGTCAACTACCACATATCACACAAACCATCCGAGTAAGACGGGCTAGACACGCGGGACACTGCTGGAGAAGCAAGGACGAACTCATAAGCGACGTCCTCATCTGGAAGCCAGCTCATGGACAAACCAGTGTGGGCCGACCAGCAAAAACGTACGTTGATCAGCTCTGTGCGGATGCAGGATGCTGCATAGAGGACCTCCCGAGAATGATGAGCGATAGGGACGGATGGAGAGAGATTTTCATGGCGCGACATGATGATGATGATGATGATAATGATGATGATGATGATGATGATGATGGAATCCTTTGGTAAGCATATAAGTTCCACCCTGCGTATTGGTAAAGGTCCAGTGATTTAATCCTATGTCCGTCGTCAAAGAATGCCCATGTAATTATGACCAGTAGGGTCGGTTTAAGTATTGTATCAACCTCAGAATACTGCCAGTGATTGGCCAAGAGTTAGATCACATGATTCCCTGCATAGTCTATAAGTAGGAGCGGACATTTAGCACACACCTTATATCAATAAATTCTCAACAATAACTAAGGGAATTGTGACGGTGAGGGTGACGTAGTTTCGGTTACAGACAGACAGACAGATACACAATCTCCATTACAATAAGATAATGGAAGTTTGAAAATATAAATACAGTGGAGTGTAAAGAAACGTTAACCAAATAATCACATTTTAAACCGTATAATTGAGTATGAATTATTAGAATTAGTTAGAAACACTCAAAAACATATAACTGTATGTAAATTATTTGGATTAAGTATAGCTGAAGCTATAATTGTTTACAAAGGATTATTATTATTAGTTACTTGAAACCATATAATTGCTTGCAAAGAATTAATCCGGTATTAAATAATGTTACAAGGATTGACATACCAAAATACAAATATGCCATAGACTTATTTTAAAAATCCGGACGGTTAAATTCAGCCAATGGTAAAATTAACGTGGTCTGAAATAATGTCTATATGGTTTTACTTAGGAAGCGCGTGGTGTAATGGTTAAAGTCATGGGAAATAGACTCCTCGCCACGAGTTCAAATCCTGGATTCGGTAACTGCATTTTCACTTAGGGTTAATAACCTTGGGAAAGGTATGAATCCAATTCTCTCTCCTGCTGTGAGTAAATAGTAGGGCAGACTGAACCCTTTAACCTTGGTTAGGTAACCGGTCTAGGAGAAGGAAAACTCTGAATTCAAACCTGTTCAACTCCGCTTAAGAAATTGACCTTGTGTCATATCCTGCTCGTGCGGAGCGGTTGGTAAATATATATATGGTTTTACTTATTTTTTTAAATGTCTTTAATTTTTTTTTCTGTCTGTTTTTTTTCTCCCCTTTACATTCTTTCTTTCTTTCTTTCTTTCTGTCTGTTTGTCTGTCTTTGTTTCTCTGTTTCTTTGTTTCTTTCTCCCTTCCTTTCATTCATCTGTGGTGATTATTAAAAGTAAAATTAAACCAAATAAAAATAAATAAAACAAAAATAAACAAAATTTAATCGAATATAAAAATAAATAAAAAGGCACAAAAAATAACAAAACCGGAAGTGTCCTCTTTGAGAAGGAAAGTTATTATTCATTTTTTCCTTCTTCCTTTTTCTTCCTTTGTTAAGTTTTCTTTTCATTCATTTATTCTTCCTTTCTTTTTTTCTCTTTTTCTTTCTTTCATTCTTTCTTTCTTTAATTCTTTCTTTCTTTATTTATTTCTTGTGTTCCTTCATTCTTTTTTCTTTACATTTTCTTCATCGTTTCTATATTGTTAGCACGAATTTTCTTTCTTTCTTTCTTTCATTTTTCTTTCTTTTTTCCTTTTCATTCATTATTCATTATTTTTTCTTTCTTTTTTACCTTCTTCATTTTTCTTCCTTCCTTCCGTCTTTTCTTCCATTCATTTATTATTGCTTTCTTTCTTTCTCCCTTTCTTTCTTTCTCCCTTTTTCTTTCTTTTTCTTTTTTTTTCGTTCTTTTTTTCTTGGGTTCCTTCATTTTTTCCTTACATTTTCTCCAACATTTCTTTCTTCATTTACATTTCTTTCTTTCTTTCCTTCTTTCTTTTTCGTTTTCTTTCTTTCCTCTTCCTTTTTCTTTTCTCTTTTTTTTTCTTTCAGTGCTAAAATAAAAGACGTTTAAGTAACCAGTGCTTCTCTAGTCATGTTTCTCTTAATCATGTTCGCTGACAGTACAGATTCCAATGCCTCTCTCTCTCTCTCTCTCTCTCTCTCTCTCTCTCTCTCTCTCTCTCTCTCTCTCTCCAATAATCTATATTGGTATGTTTTCCGCATGGCATCAAGTATCTGCACAGAGCTGATTGACGGCATTTTTCGCTGGCCGTCGCATATTGGTGTCTCCATATATAGGAGAACGGTAACTATTTACCCAACCTGTTTGCCACGAATAGGATGTGACACAAAGTCGCAAGTATGGGGCATCCAGCGAGGATCGAAGTCGCTATTCAGTAGTAATGGAATTTTAGTGCCAATAATGCGACTATTCAACCCATAGCTGGGGGAGGGTTGAAGGTTTTCTTACCATTCCCCAAGAACATTACTCCGAATGGGAACGTCATAAATTTTGAACTCGCTAACTACAATGTCACTAGCACTGTCGGCTAGGGCTTTAGAATACACCGACTGCACCTCTGCAGTGGATTAATACCCCACTGGAGTCGCCTGTTTGTCGTGAGCGGCGCCTCGTGATGCTTAAGGATAGAATCCAGGAGTTCGAGCAGTCCATGACATGCAACATTCGAATTTGGCTCATACTTAGGCTAAACAGGCGATCGGAGAGGCCCCCTCCGAACAATCGGCTGGTCACGTCAAGCCATAGCACCTATATGATTGTCCCAATCCTATTACTCTTATGATAAGATCCAACCCTTTTTATCATAAGTGTTAGAAGGCGGTAGCTGATGATCTTCATGTCCTGGGAATTACGTTAAAATCTATCCGATGGTGAGGTTCCAGATCTGCAGGTCTGGGGAATGTGGAGTACCCCTTCCTTACATTTACTTCCAAGTCCACTCTGACCCGGAGTGGTAGTACCTGTTAGGGTCCTATCTATGGGCTAAACAGAAAAATGAGTTTTAAAAAATGTGTTTTTTAAAAATTGATTTAAAAAAAAAAATAATTGTGTACCCATCAAAAATAAATAAAACAAAATGTCTTCGGCATAAAATAACACCAAAGGGTTTGATATGCCATAAAACCCAACCAATCAACCAACCAACTAGCCAACAACTACAATGTTACATTCCGGCACGTTAGCGATAACGCTACTGTAGTTTCGTGGTGGCTCTCCCAGTAAAAACAAAACAAAAAAAAATCTTTATGTCACTTCGGTCGGGTGGAAGGGTCGGAAAAATAAATACTATTAATAGAATCCAATGATGCAATTCCAGCATGTCGAAAATAAAAACTGAACCTCGAAACATTTTTTTACTGTGAGCAGTAAACACGGAAAACCATAAAACACCGCCTAAAGGGTCACGTGATCGGATGCAAATGGCGGCCGTCAGTTCCTGCGTTTCGTTATCAATGTTGTACTTTATATGTTGCACTTTCCCTTCGAATGGAGAGAACGTGGCATTCCGTGCCAGCCATTAAACTCGATATGAAGTCACGTCGTATTTATAGAAATCGGGATTATAATGAACAGGGCTGGTCGACATAATTGGCGGGAAGACCTACGGAAACCTCTCTCTCTCTCTCTCTCTCTCTCTCTCTCTCTCTCTCTCTCTCTCCTCTCTCACCACACACACACACAACACACACACACACACAGATTCTCTCTCGCATTCACTCAGTCATTCGCTATCTATCTATTTCAGACTATCCATATCTATCTAGCGAGCTATCTATCTATCTAGCTAGCTGTTTCAGGCTGTTCATATCTATCTATCTATCTATCTATCTATCTATCTATTTCGGTTTCTATCTATCTATCTACTTATCTCTTTCGGTTTCTATCTATCTATCTATCAATCTATCTATATCTTTCGGTTTCTATCTATCTATCTATCTCTCTATCTATCTATCTATTTAGCTAGCTAGCTAGCTAGCTAGCTAGCTAGTTAGCTGTCTCAGACTATTCATATCTATCTATCTATCTATATATCTATCTATCGATCGATCTATTTAACTAGCTAGCAGTCTCAGGCTGTTCATATCTATCTACCTATCTATCTATCTATCTATCTACTCATCTCTTTCGGTTTCTTTCTATCTATCTATCTATCTACTTATCTCTTTCGGTTTCTGTCTATCTCTCTATCTCATTCTGTCTATACATTATATAAAGTTTTGCTGCGCATTTACTGGTGGATAATTTATCTTAATAAATGAAGAACATAATTAGGAGCACCCTGTGTTGTCCGGGATAAAATTAATATGCTAAAACATATTCCGTTAATCATAAATTTATTCCTGGAGAGTTTTGAAATATCTTCGAAAAGGGTTTTCTTCCATTAATCTATGTGTATTTCTTTCTTTCTTCCTCATTTTTTCACGCCCCCCCCCTCTCTCTCTCTCTCTCTTTATATATATATATATATATATATATATATATATATATATACACATATATGTATAAAATTTACTAAGAAAAATGGGTATATATATATATATATATATATATATATATATATAAACAAATTTTTTTGCGATGAAACAAAGAAAATACAGTTCTCAATCATATATATATATATTTAGATTGTTTTTAGCATTGTTTGCCACACCTACCATCATCTCCTTACTTTACCGCACAGATCCCTTTGCTACTCATACGCTGAGTTGGCGAGGACCGGTATCGAACTAGGAACCTTGTGGTTTCTAGCCGAACGCTCTACCGACTGAGCTAACCCGGCCCGCTATATAAATAAATAAATAAATATAATAAATAAATCAAATCTTCATAATTTTTGTACTAAAAGGAAGGATAATTATGAACTTTTATTTAGTAAATTAGGATGTCCCAGAAAATAACAGAACCCACACATTTTGTAATAAAACTTAATTTTAACTAGGGGGTTTAGTGTTTAGAAATTTAAATCGGTTATTTCCTAGTTGAGTAACATTATGTTACAGGGTGACCCAGAAAAAACATACCCCAATTATTTATTTTCCCATTAAACTAACCCAAAACCCCAATCCTAACACTAACCCTAACCCTAAACCCTAACCCTAACCCCCTCCTCTAGTTGAGTAACATAATATTACAGGGTGATCCAGAAAAAACAGAACCCACAAATTTTCTAATGAAACTGTTAATTTTTTTAAAAACTTTGTCCAACAAGGGTTAGGGTTGGGGTTGGGGTTAGGGTTGTTATTATCTATTTATTTTCCCATTAAACTAACCCTAAACCCTAAACCCCAATCCTAACCCTAAACCCTAACCCTAACCCTAAACACCCCTAGTTAAAATTAACAGTTTTATTACAAAATTTATGGGTTCTGTTTTTTCTGGGACACCCTAATTTACTAAACAAAAGTTCATAATTACCAAAGCAAGAACCAGTGATATTTAATGTGAATATATATTTACTTTGTCGTTAATTGTTTTATTTTCGTAGTTTCCTCCGGACATACATACATACATACATACATACATACTAACTGCCTTATATATATGTATTGATATGTAAGTTATATAAATATTACTCTATTTCTCCAACCGTAAGCGTCTCAAAAAATTTTCAAAAAAATATTTTTTCGAACACTTCAAAATTCTCTGTATTTTTACCGTTTTAACTTCAAATATGAAACATTTTACCCTGATGAAGGCCGTTTTTTGTATACTTAAATATTTTATAATTTTCTATTATTATTATTTCATTTCATATTTAAAATTATAATAAGTAGAATACAATGTGTACATGAAAAAACTCTCGGCCGAAACACGTGTTGGTACTTCATTAAACCAATTCATCCATTCAACAGTTTCTTTGCTTTATTTATCTATCCTTTCAACATATATATAAAGTAAAGTCGTCGGGGCGGCCTAAAGTCGGTATCAGCCAGTCAGCGAGGGAGTCTATCCCCTTTTCACTAGCGCTAGACCAAGGAGATTGTTTTAGCATCTGAGGTGGAGCGCCACACCTACCATCAGCTCCTCGCTTCACCGCACAGATCCCTGTGCTACTCATACGCTGAGTTGGCGAGGACCGGTATACATACATACTAATATATATATATATATATATATTATATATATATATTAATAAAAATGAAAAAACACAGGTTTAAATGGGTTAAGTGGTGAGTTTATTGGCCGACGCTGCAGTGTTTCGATCTATTAATCAGATCATCTTCAGGGCATTTGTTGGTATATGGAAGGTGATAAGACATTTTTTATCGCAGAATACCAACAAATGCCCTGAAGATGATCTAATTAATAGATCGAAACACTGCAGCGTCGGCCAATAAACTCACCACTTAACCCATTTAAACCTGTGTTTTTTCATTTTTATTAATATACTACATAGCGTCGGATTCGCTTCCTTTCTTCACACACACACAAACACACACACACACACACACACACACACACACACATATATATATATATATATATATATATATATATATATATATATAATATATATATATATCCTCTGATTCATACATAGATGTAAGCACTTGTTTTCTGTTGTTTTTGTATTTGGTTTTCATTTCTATGTATTTTAACTCGTTCCTTTTAGACACAGGCATATCAGGTTTATGAAGCGATTTTTACAGCTCTGTAAGACACACTTTCCAAACATCGACTTTCGAAACGTATTGCTCTGTACGACAACATTCGTCTGTGTAAACGCAATATCTTTGGCCAGACCCTGTCAGCCGGGTCTGACATATTCCAACTGCATCCTTTAGCCCTGTCGGCTGGGCTTAAAATTCTCTCATTTTACCCCCATGCTGAAGGATAAAAGACCCATAAACCCCAAAGAACAATTATATATATATTATATATATATATATATATATATATATATTATATAATATATATATATATATAATGTTGTTCTGGTTCCAACGGGAGAAGATTCAATATTTTATAAAAAAGGAAGGTCCGCAAAATGTATTTTGTTCTCAGAAAAAATTTTTTAATTCTTTTTAATCCAAAAGTCCAGAGAAGAAATCTTCCTTACGACACAAGAGTTTTATTTAAAAAAACTTATCGCAGTTTGAGAGCTCAATGTGTGCTCTTAATGTTAGAGTCACAGAGCAAATATATAAGTAAAGAAATAACAAAAGACTTAGAGATTTAGCATTATAGTCTATTTATTCCAAGCTCCCTGAAATAGAATATAAAGCTAAATCTCTAAGTCTTTTGTTATTTCTTTACTTATATATAATATATATATATATATATATATATATATATATATATATATATATATATATAATCAATAATGGTATTATGGATGATTTAAACTCATAACTTTAAGTTTCATGCTTGTGCAATCCTCAGATGAGTCAAATGATTGAGATCTTAAAAAACAGTAGTTTTTTAGCGAAATAACTACTGGTTTTTAAGATCTCAATCATTTGACTCATCTGAAGATCTTAACCATTTGACTAATCTGAGGATTGCACAAGCATGAAACTTAAAGTTATGAGTCCAAATCATCCATAATACCATTACTATTGATTATAAATCTGCTCTGCTTTATTAGCATTGAGCACCTTTTTATGCCAATACTTTTCTCATTTATTCTTTATTCATTCTATATATATTATATATATATATATATATATATATATATATAATATATATAAAATATGATATATATATATATATATATATATAATATCATATTTATATATATATATATATATATATATATATATATATATATATATATATAAATATGATATTATATATATATAATATATATATATATATATATATATATATATAATATATATAATATGATATTAAGCTGCATCTGATAGCAAGGGCCTATTTCTAGCTGGGGCTGTAAAATACACCGACTTTACCTCTGCAGATAGATAAAATCCCCTCCCAATTATAGCCAAATCATGATATTAATATATATATATATATATATATATATATATATATATATAAAGAAAATTTTGAAAAAACAAGTGTTCCGAAAATGGGATGAATTTAATTATCGATGTTTAAACATTTCGGTTACATTGAACCTTCATCAGGATTTCTCTGGAAATATGTAATATAAAAACACAAGTTTCATTAACGAATGATGTTTAACAAGCCGACACTGCGGTGTTTCAGTTTGTTTAACAAACCTTCCTCAGGACTTTCGTTGGTTTAAGGAAAAATAAAGTATTAATGAAGACAAAAGTCGGCAAGCTTCTGCTTTTGGTATGTGGTTACTTTTGTCGATATTCAAATATGTGAAAAGAAAAGACATATTTTAAAACGCTGATTAACGTCGGCGTCTCTATTTAAAACTACGTAACGTAATTTTTTCCCCGAAAATTCTTGAAATTTTTACTGAATAGAAAATTTATTTTACGTCGACGTTTTCATTTATAGTATAAATGGGGACGCCGACGAAAATAAATTTGGACCATATGACCTTTAGGCACCCCTTTTTGATCTCGATTAAGAAAGGACATGTTTTTCATTTACACCGTCAATATCCGGTTGTTTTAACAGACGATTTTAGATTTTTTTTAATTATAAAACTAACCCCTAACCCTAACCCCTAACCCCTAACAACCGGATATTGACGGTGTAAATTAAAAACATATCCTTTCTTAATCGAGATCAAAAGGGGTGCCTTAAGGTAATATGGTCCATAAATTTATTAAACATCATTCGTTAATGATACTTGTGTTTTTTCAATTTTTATAATATCACACACACACACACACACACACACACATATATATATATATATATATATATATATATATAGTGTGTGTGAGATGGTCACTGTTTCAGCTTTTGCTGGAATGGTGTACCAAAAGCAGTATTATTAGTAGAGTGCTCAATATAAAATAGAGCTGCTATATAATTTGAAAACACCTTCACCTGATGATTGCATCGCATGAAACCAATATGGTTGTGATTGTTCCTTTGTCACCTAATAAATAGATATGTAAAACCTTTATATATTTATCTTATTATATATATATATATATATATATATATATATATATATATATATATATGTGTGTGTGTGTGTGTGTGTGTGTGTGTGTGTGTTGGTATTTGTGGCAATGAGGATCATTCCATGGGTAGCTTAACCGTAGTGATACAGGTAATCCGCAGTGAGAGCTCGATGTTCTTAGAACCAGTAAGTAGATGGACAGAGCAATATATAGAATAAATTATGGTAAAAAATTGAAATTTGCTTCATTGTAATAATTTATTTCAACCGCTTGATTACAGCATCTGCAGATATGAGCAAAAACATTGTTATTCCAAACTAAGACACCCACCAAGATTTAGAAATTTAAATCGGTTATTTCCTAGTTGAGTAACATTATATTACAGGGTGACCGAGAAAAAAAAAATACTCCAATTATTTATTTTCCCATTAAACTAACCCAAAACCCCAACCCTAACCCTAAACCTTAACCCTAACCCTAAACCCTAACCCTACCCCTCTACCCTAGTTGAGTAACATAATATTACAGTGTGACCCAGAAAAAAACAGAACCCACAAATTTTCTAATAAAACTGTTAATTTTAATTCTTTTTTAAAGTTTAAGTCCAACAAGGGTTAGGGTTAGGGTTGGGGTTTAGGATTAGTTTAATGGAAAAAAATGATTAATTATTTGGATTCTGTTTTTTCTGGTTCACCCTGTAATATGTTTTAATTTTCCGACCGATTTGCAAGTTCAGCCTTTATTTTATCAGAGTTGGAAGGCATCTAAATTATTATGCCGATAAAAAGTGAGAAATCTGGATCGCAGGACAGAGGACGATACCTGAAAACTTACAACAGTCTGTCTGCCCTATGTCAAAGTCTTGGCTGAAAAGATTCAAAAGATATATAATCCATGGCATCAGGACAACATTCAGGAGTTACGCGAGGGAGTCTATCCTCTCTACACTAGAGCTAGACCAAGGAGATGTTTTTTTTTGCGTCGGGGTGGAGCGCCACACATACTATCAGGACAACATTCAGGAGTTACTCGACTCTTCGTAAACATCTCCTCCGAGTCAAGCCCCCCAGAGAATACAACATGAAATGAAGATGAGGAAAATAGTCCGAATAATCCAAATAATAAAAAAGCAAGAACTAACGCATGATAAATATCTAAGCGGTTACGTTAAATTATATGACATCAGAGTATATATACTCTTATCTTATGACATACGTATAAGTAAAAGTAAAGTAGTCGGGGTGGCCTAAAGTCGGTATCAGCCAATCAGCGAGGGGGTCTATCCCTCTTCACTAGCGCTAGACCAAGGAGATGTTTTATTTTGCGTCTGGGGTGGAGCGCCACACCTACCATCAGCTCCTTACTTTACCGCACAGATTTCTGTGCTACTCATACGCTGAGTTGGCGAGGGCCAGTTTCGAATTAGGAACCTTGTGGTTTCTAGCCGAACGCTATTCCTGAAAAAGGAATTCAGAAGAAAGAAAGAAAAAGGAAAGAAAAAAGGAAAGAAAGAAAGAAAGAAATGAAGAAGGGAAGAAAGATCCATGTTCCTAAATTATATATAATAGTATCTATGCTCGTATATGCGTATATTTATATATAAACAATGGTAGATATATATATATATATATATATATATATATATATATATATATTGATTGATTGATTGATTGATTGATTGATTGATATATATATATATTGATATATAAATATATATGTGTGTGTGTGTTGATTTTTTCTCGATTTGTTTAGCCTTACATTTGAATAGGTATGCCCGCCTAATTCATTAATTATTAATTAATTAATTTTCAAAATTAGGTACGACTTCAATTAAGTACATATTCTCCCAAAAATTGTCGACTAGAAAAGCCATATTAGACACATTGTTTGTTTGTTTACTTCTCATACTCTTGTGTAGCAAAGTCACCATAAAGTGGAATATAACCTACTTCCAAACAAACGAACAATCTGGGAAAAAACCAGCTGGTGTAATGGCTAGAGTCCCCGCCTGTCAGCTTGACAGTCAGGGTTCGAATCACACACAATGCAGTCTTCCTGTCTATAGCTCTGTTGATGAGGCCTAATAGGCTGAAATGTACATACAGAGATTGACATTTCTCGATTTGTTTAGCCTTACATTTGAATAGGTATTCCCGCCTAATTCATTAATTATCAATTAATTAATTTTCAAAATTAGGTACGACTTGAATTAAGCACATATTCTCCCAAAAATTGTCGGCTAAAAAAAGCCATATCAAACACTTTGTTTGTTTGTTTACTTCTCATATATATATATATATATATATATATATATATATATATATATATATATATATATATATGTGTGTGTGTGTGTGTGTGTGTGTGTGTGTGTGTGTGTATGTGTGTGTGTGTAAGTTGAAAATGGAAACAAATCCGACGGTATGTTGAAATGAAAAATAAAGGAAAGAAAATCTTGAATGGATAAAATAGGATTTATTCTGTTATATTTTACTGACACGTGTTTCGGCCAGGAGTTTATCCATGTACATATGCACTCTATCAAGTATTATTTTAAATTCAAAATAAAATAAAACAATAATAGAAAAAACTACAGAAATTATATTATATATATATATATATATATATATATATATATATATATATATATATATAATATAAACAAAGAACGAAAGAAAGGAAGAAATTCCCAAGAAAAAAGAAAGAAAGAAAGAAAAAGGAAAACAGTATAAGAAGAGAAAGAAGAAAGAAAGAAAGAAAGAAAGAAAGAAAGATTCACGTCCCTAAATTATGTGACGTCATAGTATAAATGCTCGTATATTTAGATATACATTTATCCATACATAAACATTGGTAGAGATAGAAAAAAATTAAATACAGAAGAAAGAAAGAAAGAAAGAAAGAAAGAAGAGAAGAAGGAATGTAGAAAGGAAAGAATGAAGGGATGAAGAAAAACAAAGAAGGAAAAAAGAAAAAAAGTCACATATCTAAATTATGTGAAATCATTGTGTATTTGGTCGTATCTTTAGACATACGTATATATATATATATATATATATATATATATATATATATATATTATATTATATAAATTGTAGATTAGAAATCAGAAGAAAGAAAGAAAGAAAAAAAGGGAGGAAGAAAGAATGAATAAAGAAAGGAAGGAATAAAAAAAGAATGGGCGAAGGAAAGGATGAAAGAAAAGAATGGAGAGAGGAAGAAAGGAAAAAAGAAAAGACAAATGAAAGAAAGAAAAAAAAGAAGAAAGAATGGAAGGAATGAAGAAGAAAGAAAGAAAGAGCGAAAAGAAAAGGAAAAGAAAGAAATGAAGAATGATTGAAAGAAAGAAAGAATTAAAGCAATGAATGGAGGAGAAATGACACAAAGAAGAAAAAAGAAAGAAAGGACGAAAGAAAGAAAGAAAGAAAGAAAGGGAGAAAGAAAGGAAGAAAGAAAGTAAGAAAGGAAGAAAGAAAGAAAAGACACAAAGAAGAAAGAAAGAGGAAGAAAGAAAGAAAGAAAGGAAGGAAGGAAGGAAGGAAGGAAGAAAAGATAGAAGGAAGAAAGAAAGAGAGAAAGAAAGAAAGAAAGAAAGAAAGAAAGAAAGGGCGGAAGAAAGAAAGAAAAGACAGAAGGAAGAAAAAAAGGAAGAAAGAAAGAAAGAAAAGACACAAAAAGAAAGAAAGAGAAGAAGAAAAAAAGAAAGGAAGAAAAGAAAGAAAGAAAGAAAGAAAGGGAGAAAGAAAGGAAGAAAGAAAGTAAGAAAGGAAGAAAGAAAGAAAAGACACAAAGAAGAAAGAAAGAGGAAGAAAGAAAGAAAGAAAGAAAGGAAGGAAGGAAGGAAGGAAGGAAGGAAGGAAGAAAGAAAGAAAAGACACAAAAAGAAAGAAAGAGAGGAAGAAAGAAAGGAAGAAAGAAAGAAAAGATAGAAGGAAGAAGAAAGAGAGAAAGAAAGAAAGAAAGGAAGAAAGAAAGGCGGAAGAAAGAAAGAAAAGACAGAAGGAAGAAAAAAAAGGAAGAAAGAAAGAAAGAAAAGATACAAAAAGAAAGAAAGATAAGAAGAAAGAAAGAAAGAAAGAAAGAGAAAGAAAGAAAGAAAGAAAAGAAAGAAGAAGAAAGAAAACCCTTGTATGGTTGATTTCTGTCTAAGTTAAGTTGGAACTTGAAAATTTTTCAAAACTTTGATGCAGACGATAACTGACTGGTTTTAAATTTCCGAAAATTTTTCTTTCTTAGTTTTTTTTTTTTTTTTTTTAACTTAATTTGATTTCCTTCTTTCTTTATTTTTTTATTCTTCTTCTTCTTTTATTTAGGGTTTAACATCTTTTGGAATTTCAAATCCGCCCTTCATGTACATGGTTGAAAATTTTGACATGTGTTGAAACGGGAGTTCTTGAGAGGTTGGAGTTCTTTTTGTTTTGTTTTTTGCTTGTTGTATTTTGTTTTGTTTTTTGTTTTCTAATCTTTCTTTATTTCTTTACTTGTGTATTACTTCCCGTCATCTCTCTCTCTCTCTCTCTCTCTCTCTCTCTCTCCTCTCTCTCTCTCACTCTCGCTCTCTCTCAAACACACACACGCGGACGCACACACACTCTCTCTCTCTCTCTTTCTCCCCTCTACACGCGCTTCTCTCTCTCTCTCTCTCTCTTTCATTCTCTCTCTCTCTCTCTCTCTCTCTCTCTCTCTCTCCTGTCTCTCTCTCTCTCTCTCTCTCTCTCTCCTGTGCGCCATTCTCTCTCTCTCTCTCTCTCTCTCTCTCGCTCTCTCTCACACACACACACACACACCACACACTCTCTCTCTCTCTCTCTCTCACACACACACACTCTCTCTCTCTCTCTCTCTCTCTCTCACCTCTACACGCGCTTCTGTCTATTTCTATCTTTCATTCTCTATGTCTCCCTCTCCTGTGTGCGATTCTCTCTCTTTCTTTCTCTCTCTCTCTCTCTCTCTCTCTCTCTTGTGTGCGATTCTCTCTCTTTCTCTCTCTATCCACTCTCTTTTTCTATTTCTCTCTCTTCTCTCTCTCTCTTTCTTTCGCCCCTGTGTGCGATTCTCTCTCTCTATCCGGCTCTCTCTCTCTCTCTCTCTCTCTCTCTCTCTCTCTCTCTCTCTCTCTCTCTCCTGTGTGCATTTTTTGTCTTTCTCTCTCGTCTGCTCGCAATTCTCTTCTCTCTCCCTGTGCGATTATCTCCCCCCATCTCTCACTTGTACACAATTCCCTCTCCCTTACATTCATTTCTCTCTCTCTCTCTCTCTCTCTCTCTCTCTCTATATATATATATATATATATATATATATATATATATATATGCGATTCTCTCTCTCTTTCTCTATCTCGTTATCTGTCTCCTTCGACTATGCGCAATTCTCTCTCTCCCACTCTCTCTCTTTCCTTGTCTCTCTATCATTCTGTCTCTCTTTCTCTCTCTCTCTCTTCGTCTCACTGGCTCACTCACTCTCTTCCTCACACTAACTCATCCTCTCTCTCACCTATGTGCGATTCGTTCACTCTCTCTCTCTCTCTCTCTCTCTCGCTCTCTCTCTCTCTCGCTCTCTCGCTCTCTCTCTCTCTATCTATCTATCTATCTCTTTGACTGTTTTTCTCTGTCTGTGTCGCTGTCTGTCTGTCTCTTTCTTTCTCTCTCTAAGTCTCTGTGTTTCTCTGTCTCTATCTATCTCTTTCACTTCTCTGTCTGACTGTCTTTTATATGTCTCTGTTTCTGTCTGCCCCCCTCTCTCTCTCTCTCTCTCTCTCTCTCTCTCTCTCTCTCTCTCTCTCTGTCCGTCCACCCTCTCTCTCATTTGTTCTCTGCCTTTACTTCTCTATTTCTTCTTTCTCTTTTCCCCTTCTCTCTATTTCTCTCTTTCATTCTCTCTCTCCCCCTCCCCTCCTGTGCACAATTCTCTCTCTCTACCCCTCTCTCTCTCTCTCTCTCTCTCTCTTCTGTCCGTCCACCCTCTCTCTCATTTGTTCTCTGCCTTTCCTTCTTTACTTCTCTATTTCTTCTTTCTCTTTTCCCCTTCTCTCTATTTCTCTCTTTCATTCTCTCTCTCTCTCCTCCCTCTCCTGTGCACAATTCACTCTCTCTCTATCTCTCTCCCTCTCCTGTGTGCGATTCTCTCTCTCTCTACCCTCTCTCTCTCTCTCTCTCTCTCTCTCTCTCTCTCTCTCCCAGAATTCCTGCTGAGTCTACCCATGATTCAGTTAGATTTCATTGGGTGGGGTTCGTGTCAAGAAACTCTTAACATTCCAGCAAGTAAAAGCAATACACACACAAACATATATATATATATATATATATATATAAGCATGTTAGCATATGTATGTAAAGTGAGAGAGAGAGAGAGAGAGAGAGAGAGAGAGAGAGAGAGAGAGAGGAGAGAGAGAATTGTTTGTGTGTTTATATTCTTGCAAACAAATACATTCCCCGAAAATAGACCTGAGGTTATTAGCATACGAACGAGGTGCCGTGCCTTGCCGTAGAGCAATGGTTAACGTGCAGCTCTATACTTACCCCCTTCGTTAGATCCTTACTGAGCGCTCGAAATTGTGGCCTTGTACCACAAAAAGTCCGAGTAAAGGACAACTATTTTGCATCCGAACGAGAAAACAGATTATTTGCTAATTCAAGCTTATTATAATGGAGATTCGGTACCAGTCAGTCTGTAACCGAAACTACGTCACTGCTTACGGCACAATAACCTCAGGAAATTCACAAGTTTATCAATGAGCATTTAATTTATAGTCAAAATCATTAATACATGGAAAAGAATAAATATTTTAATTTATTAACGATGTCTCTATGAGTTCGATATGCCTCAAAACAGCCAATGTTATTAATGCGTTTAAAACCCCGTAATGTGTCTTATATATCATTGAGCAATCAAGGTTTACATAATATATGCAACTATGACAAAAATCAAACTATCTTTTCGGTACAAATAATGTACAATATATAAGAAATAATAATGTATATTTTTTTGTCATAGATGCAGTGCCACGTCGGGATATTGATCTTGCTATGAAAAAATCAAAAATCATCAATAACTTAAAATTGGTTAACTTTAAGACTTTAGATACTTCAAGACCTTGATAGCATTTTTGGAATCCTTGAGAAAAATTCTTTTATAAACCAATTTTTAGTAGTAGGGAAGCTCTAGAACTCATTTTACAGACAAAAATAGATAACAAAAAGTCGCCATTTTTTGCGAACCCCACCAAATTTGGAGAACTAAAAATTGATATAATACCAATTTTTGGAATGGGAAGCTCAAATTTTGGGGATTGTTTAACGTTAACGTTGTCCAGACCTCGAAACAATTTCAGAAAAATTAAAGGGGGTGGGTGACAATTTTACTTATTCCTGGATGATTTGACATGGAATTACCCAAATATCATTACATTAAAACATGGGTAATTTTCACCTTTAGTTGGCTAAATTCCTAGCATAAAATTGTGCGTGCGCATTATCTGAAATGAACTTAATTGTTATTAAGAACACATTTTATGATATTTTTGTGTTAAAGCCTGCGGTTGTATTGTTTTCGAAAAAGTTTCTAAAATGTATGTATTTCGCACGGAGACTTTCAAAATGGCTACCGGCTTGTTTCAAAGTGAAAGTCAGTTGGCTAAATTCCTAGCATAAAATTATCTGAAATGAACTTAATTGTTATTAAGAACACATTTTATGATATTTTTGTGTTAAAGCATGCTGTTGTATTGTTTTCGAAAAAGTTTCTAAGATTTGTTTATTTCGCACGGGTACTTTCAAAATGGCTACCGGCTTGTTTCAAAGTGAAAGTCAAGGGAGGTTACTCTAATTGCCTTATTTGCTAGGAATTTAGCCAACTAAAGGTGAAAATTAACAAAATTTGCATGTTTACGCCCGGCGGGGGGATATTTTTGCTAGTACTTTTATAAAAACTGAAAACATTAAGTGCATTGACAAGTCCAGATTTTCGCCTTGTCTGGCAAAACTGGACAAGGTCACTTGCCGCACCTACCCAGGGGTCAAGTCGGGGTCATCATAGATCAATCATAACCCTAACGGTTATGGAAATTCCCCTCTTAATTTCCTCCAATTTTAAATCTAACGAATTCTTATTCAAAATATTCTTACTACAGTACGTACATAATTCACTGACTACCCATGAATTATGTAACAGTAGTAAGCGAGATCGAACTCCAGTTGTGCTAGTACGTTTATTTTTGGGCTAAAACCCTTGAGAAAGGAATCTCATCAAGGTGTAATGGTTAGCAAGTTGGTCTCACAGATCCTTACTGTTGATAAGCTGGTTCGATCCTCGGTATATACCCCATATTTGCGATCTTGTGTCACATCCTAATGAACAAAACGTCTTCGGTGTAAAATAACCCAACAAAGGTTGACATGCCATAAAATCCAACCAACCAACTTACCAACCACAAGGAAGGAAAAATAGAGAATGGTTTCGACACTTAAAGTTATGAAAAGATATTTACTGAGAATATCGCTGCAAAGGGGAAAATATGAAAAGGGGAAAATTGATTTGATATACGAGGAGATTTTGGAACGGATTAACGACACTTCAGTTTATTTCAATCGGTAAAATTAATTTGATATACGAGGAAATTGTGGAACGGATTAATGACACTTCAGTTTATTTCAATCGGTAAAATTGATTTGATATACGAGTAAATTGTGGAGCGTATTAATGACACTTCAGTATTTCAATCAGTAAAATTGATTTGATATACGAGGAAATTTTGGAACGGATTAATGACACTTCAGTTTAGTTCAATCGTTAAAATTGATTTGATATACTAGGAAATTTTGGAACGGATTAATGACACTTCAGTTTAGTTCAATCGTTAAAATTGATTTGATATACGAGGAAATTTTGGAACGGATTAATGACACTTCAATTTAGTTCAAATCGGTAAAATTGATTTGATATACTAGGAAATTTGGAACGGATTAATGACACTTCAGTTTAGTTCAATCGTTAAAATTGATTCGATATACAAGGAAATTTTGGAACGGGATTAATGACACTTCAGTTCATTTCAATCGGTTAAAATTGATTTGATATACGAGCAAAATACGAATTAATTACAATGACTAATGTTAGCCCTTAGAAGAAGCCGTTAGAAAACTAGACAACGAAATATCGACCAGAGAAGAAGAAAAAGAAACAGCCAGACAAGATAGCAAGAAGAAATGAAGAAAGAAGTACGTCTCTAAACTCTCTCTCTCTCTCTCTCTCTCTCTCTCTCTCTCTCTCCCGAGAACTCCCTGAAGTTATACTCTCTCACATTCTCGTTTATGTACCCGACGATGGTGTATATAACAATACTAAAATAAAATTTCACTTTTGTCGATCACGTTGGCATGTAGATCGCATATCAAAGCAGCCCTCCCACCTCCGGATCTTAAACCGATACGAAAATAAACCCGTCATTTTTACGGATACTGTGCGACTGTTTATATTTTCTATTACGTATACACAACAACATTTTCAGGTTTCGAGCTAAAGCACGTTCACACCCATTAGATTGATTACACACTCATATATATATATATATATATATATATATATATATATAATATATATAATATTGTGTAACACAAACATACAAAAATGACTTAAACAGGTTATCTTGATGTTTATATATAACCCCCCACCCCAGACATACACGCACTCTCACACATACACTCACTTATACAGGGTGATTGAAAAGTAACTCCCGATTTTAACCATTTGCCGATAGGTATCTCATCATGCTGCAAGATGAAATCTAGCCAGTTTTCAATTAAATAAAACTCTGATATATTGAAGATTGTGTTCCACATTTTGGTATTTTTGTTTGTGAATCATCTCTGAGAGATGAATGGGTAGACGTGGTCCGCATGAGTGGTTGACCAAAAGCCCTGACTTAAAACCCAGGGACTTTTTTCCTTTCCTTTAAATATACGCTCCTACATTTGGGGCACTGGTAGGTGTCATCAGTGATGTATTACTCATGGGTCACTGGAAAGTTTCGGGTCTTTCAACTTTAAACTTTCCTTGCCATGCTGACCCTATCAGAGATGATCAAATCTCTGATCCACCCACCCAACTTGAAACGCTTTGGACGTTAGTTGAAGGGTAAAGTAATGATGGGAAAATAATGATTGATTTTTTATGCAAGGTGTCTCCATTTTGCCATTGTTGTTCCTGAATGGCTTAAATCCCTATTTTCTGGGAGATGGATTGGTAAAGTGATCCACACGATTAGCCGGTCAGAAGTCCTGATTTAATAAACCTGTGACTTTTTTTTCTTTGGGTTGTTTGAAAGGCAAGTCTACTCTACGAAATCCCACTACTTGGAAGAACTTGAAGGACGAATACGAGAATTAATTTCTGCGATCTCCCAAGAGGATTCCTGGGAAATCAGTTGATGCGATTCTAAGAGTATTTACGGGTGTCGAAGGAGCTCTTAGTTCTCCGTAGTTGTAGGCAAATTGTCGGACAAAAAACCACACAATGGAAATTATACATGTCTTGACAAATAATACAAACTTGTTGCAAATTTTATTAGGTATTTGCTACAAGACTTATCTGAGTTAAAAAAAAAAAAAAATTAAAAAAAAAAAATTAAAAGTAATGTTCTTGGACGTAGCGTGATAACAGGCGGATATTCTGTTTCGTTGGTAGAAGTCCGTCGTGCTCTCTCCTCGGTCTTTCGTCTTCCTCGCCTAAACCGCTTCGGTGATAAGTTAATGAGGGATTCTATTTTAGAAGCTTCTCGCCCCCCTGCGCCGATTCTTTACACCAATGATGGTGAATTGGGCCCTTTTCAAGTAGGACTATTGGTTAGTTTCCAAAGGTGCTTGTGAAAAATGCCCTCCGATCTCCTCCTCTCTTNGTCACACTGTAATATTATGTTACTCAATAGGGTAGAGGGTAGGGTAGGGTTTAAAGGTGTTAGGGTTATGGTTTTAGGGTTAGGGTTCGGGTTTTGGGTTAGTTTAATGGAAAATCAAATAATTGGAGTATGTTTTTTTTTCTGGTCACCCTTTAATATATATGTTACTCAACTCAACACTATAATATATATATATAATATATATATATATATAATATGTGTGTGTGTGTGTGTGTGTTGTGTGTGTGTGTGCAATATTATAAAAATTGAAAAAACACAAGTTTTTAACGAATGATGTTTAATAAATTATTGGACCATATTACTTTTAGGCACACCCTTTTGATTTCTCGATTAAGAAAAAGGACATGTTTTTATTTAACCGTCAATATCGGTGTTTGTTAGGGTTAGGGGTTAGGGTTTAGGGGTTAGTTTTATTAATTTAAAAAAAACTCATTCCTAAATTCGTCTATAAAACAACACGATCATAACGTTGGTGAAATGAAAAGACAATGTCCTTTCTTAATCGAGATCAAAAAAGCGGTGCCTAAAGTCTATATGGTCCAAATTTATTCACGTCGGCGTACCCATTTAATAACTATAAAAACGACGAAGTAAATTAATTTTATAGTAAAATTTTCAAGAATTTTTTCGGGGAAAAAATTTACGTTACGTAGTTTAAATAAAGACGCCGACTCGATAATCAGCGTTTTAAGTATGTGTTTTCTTCCACATATTTGAATATGACAAAGGTAACCACAATTCCAAAAGGCAGAGGTTGCAGACTTATTGTCTTAGATTAATAATTTATATTTCCACCACGCCGAGGTCCTGGAGGAAGGTTTGTAACACACACCAACAACCGTAGCCGTCCGCTATTAAAACGACATCGTTAATGAAACTTGTTACTTTTATCTCAAATTTTCTATATTATATATGTCGGATTACATCCACACAACACACACAATCCAACACACATATAATATATATATAATATATATATATATATATTATATATATATATATATATATATATATATGGGACGAAATATGGAAAATAAATCCGACAATATAAAGAAAATTTAGAAAAAACAAGTGTTCCGAAAAATGGAATGAATTTAATGATCGATGTTTAATAAATTTCGGTTACTTGACACCTTCATCAGGATTTCTCTAGAAGAGATATCCTGATGAAGGTTAACTGGTAACCGAAATGTTAGAACACATCGATAATTAAATTCATCCATTTTCGGAACCTTAGATTTTTTCAAAATTTTCTTTAACTTAAATATTATATATATATATAATATATATTATATATATATATATATAAATATATCATGATTTGGGCTAAATTGGGAGGGATTTTATCCATCTGCAGAGGTACAGCGTGTAATTTTACAAGCCCCAGCTAGAATGGGGCCCTGTAATTCAGATGCAAGTTAATATCATATTATATTATATTATATATATTATATATATAATAATATATATCATATTTATATATATATATATATTATATATATATATATTATATATAATGAATAGAGAAAATAATGAGATAAAAGTATTGGCAAAAAAAAAAAATAAAAAGGTGCTCATGCTAATAGGCAGAGCAGAATTATAATCAATGTAATATTATGGATGAGGGTTGGACCATAACTTAAGTTTCATGCTTGTGCAATCTCAAGAGTCATCAATGGTTCAGATCATTCAGATGATCAAATGATTGAGATCTTTAAAAAACCATAGTTATTTCGCAAAAAAGACTGTTTTTTTTATAAGATCTCAATCATTTGATTCATCTGAGGGATTGGCACAAGCAATCGAAAACTTAAGTTATGAGTTAAATCATCCATAATACCATTATTGATTTATAATAATATATAGTATATATATATATATATTTTATTATTAATATATATATAATATATATAATATATATAGTAAAGAAAAACAAAAGACTTAGAGTTAGCGTTATAGCTATTTCAGGGAGCTTAGAATAAATAACATATAATGCTAAATCTCTTAAGTCTTTATTGTATTTCTTTATATATATTTGGCTCTGTACTCTAACATTAAGAGCACACAATCATTGAGCTCTCAAAACTGCGATAAGTTTTTTTATAAATAAAAACTCTTGTGTCGTAAGGAAGATTCTTCTTCTGGACGCTTTTGATTAAAAAGAATTGAAAAAATATTTTTCTGAGAACAAAATACATTTGCGGACCGTCCTTTTTTATAAAAATATTGAATCTTCTCCCGTTGGAACCAGAACAACATTTATATAATAATATATAATATATAATATATTAGTATATATATTATTATATATATAATAATGAGTATATAAGTATATATTATATATTTTTCTTTGGGGTTTATGGGTCTTTAAATCCTTCTGCATGGGGTAAGATGAGAGAAATTTTAAGCCCAGCCGACAGGGCTAAAGGATGCAGTTGGAATAATTCAGAAACCCCGGCTGACAGGGTCTGGCCCAAAGATATTGCGTTTACATAGACGAATGTTGTCTGTACGAAGCAATACGTTTCGAAAAAGTCGATGTTTGGAAGTGTGTCTTACAGAGCTTAAATCGCATTCATAAAGCCTGATATGCCTGTGTCTAAAAGAACGAGTTAAAATAATAGACTAGAAATGAACCAAATACGAACAACAACAGAAAACAAAGGCTTACTCTATGTATGAATCAGAGGATTATATCTATATTATATATATATATATATTATAATATATAATATATATGTGTTGTGGTGTTGTGTGTGTGATGTGGTATGCTTTGTGTGTTAAGAAGGAAGTGACCGACGCTATGGTAGTATTATTAAATAAAAATGAAAAAACACAGTTAAATGGGTTAAGTGGTGAGTTTATTGGCCGACGCCTGCAGTGTTTTCGATCTATTAATTAGATCTAATCTTCAGGCATTGTTGGTATTCGCGATAAAAAATTTTTCTTAATCACCTTCCATATACTTAACTTAAACAAATGCCTGAAGATGATCTGATTAATAGATGAAACACTGCAGCGTCGGCCAATAAACTCACCACTGACCATTTAAAAAAATGTGTTTTTCATTTTTCTTTTATATATAATATATATATATATATTATATATCATATATATTAGTATGCAATGTATAATAATATGTTGAAGGAAGCATAAATAAAGGGAAAGAACTGTTGAATGGAAAAAATGGTCAATGAAGTACTAATACGTGTATTCGCCGAGAGTTTTTTTCATGTACACATTGTATTCTATTATTATAATTTTAATATGAAATATATAATAATAGAAATTATAAAATATTTATATTACAAGCCTTTATCAGGGTAAAATGTTTCATTTGGAGTTAAAACGTAAAAATACAGAGAATTTTGAAAAAATTGTTCGAAACATTCAAATATATCTTTATTTCAAATTTCCGTTTTACTCAATGATGACTTTACCATTAAAAAGGTTGAACGTAAATATTTATAAATTTATACAATATCAATACATATATAATATAGGGCAGTTGGTATGTATGTACGTATCATGTATGGTCCGGAGGAAACTAATGAACAATAAAACATTAAGGGCAAATAAATATATATACCATTAAATATCACATGGTTCTTGTTTTGGTAATTTGAAGGAGAGAGATTCCCAAAAAAAGAACCCACCAATATTTTCTAATAAACTGTTAATTTTAATTCTTTTTTAAAGTTTAAGTCAACAAGGGTAAGGTTAGGGTTGGGGTTTAGGATTAGTTTAATGGAAAAATAAATAAATAATTTGGATTCTGTTTTTTCTGGGTCACCCAGTAATATGTTTTAATTTTCCGACCGATTTGCAAGTTCAGCCTTTATTTTATCAGAGTTGGAAGGCATCTAAATTATTATGCCGATAAAAATTGAGAAATCTGGATCGCAGGACAGAGGATGATACCTGAAAACTTACCACAGTCTGTCTGCCCTATGTCAAAGGCTTGGCTGCAAAGATTCAAAAGATATGTGATCGATGACATGAGGAAAACATTCAGGAGTTACTCGACTCTTCGTAAACATCTCCTCCGAGTCAAGCCCCCCTAGAGAATACAACATGAAATGAAGATGAGGACAATAGTCCGAATAATCCAAATAATAAAAAGCGAGAACTAACGCATGATAAATATCTAAGGACGGGCCGGGTTAGCTCAGAGCGTTTGGCTAGAAACCACAGGGTTCCTAGTTCGATACCCGCCCTCGCCAACTCAGCGTTTGAGTAGCACAGGGATCCGTGCGGTAATGTAAGGAGCTGATGGTAAGTGTGGCGCTCCGCCTCAGACGCTAAAATAATCTCCTTGGTCTAGCGCTAGTGAAAAGGAGATAGACTCCCTCGCTGCATGGCTGATACCTACATTAGGCCGCCCCGATGACTTTACTTTTTTTATATGACATCAGAGTATCTATACTCTTATCTTATGACATACGTATAAGTAAAAGTAAAGTAGTCGGGGTGGCCTAAAGTCGGTATCAGCCAATCAGCAAGGGAGTCTATCCCCTCTTCACTAGCGCTAGACCAAGAAGATGTTTTATTTTGCGTCTGGGGTAGAGTGCCACACCTACCATCATCTCCTTACTTTACCGCACAGATCCCTGTGCTACTCATACGCTGAGTTGGCGAGGGCCGGTTTCGAACTAGGAACCTTGTGGTTTCTAGCCGAACGCTCTACCGACTGAGCTAAACATTGGTATATATATAGAAAAAGAAATTCAGAAAAAAGGAAAGAAAAAAGAAAGAAAGAAATGAAGAAGGGAAGAAAGATCCATGTTCCTAAATTATATTCTAGTATCTATGCTCGTATATGCGTATATTTATATATAAAATTGGTATATATATATATATATATAATATATATATATAATATATATATATATACATTGATTTTTCTCGATTTGTTTAGCCTTACATTTGAATAGGTATGCCTGCCTAATTTATTAATTATTAATTAATAAATTTTCAAAATTAGGTACGACTTCAATTAAGCACATATTCTCCCAAAAATTGTCGACTAGAAAAGCCATATTAGACACATTGTTTGTTTGTTTACTTCTCATAATCTCGTGTAGCAAAGTCACCATAAAGTGGAATATAACCTACTTCCAAACAAACGAAAAATCTGAGAAAAAAACAGCTGGTGTAATGGTTAGAGTCCCCGCCTGTCAGCTTGACAGTCAGGGTTCGAATCACACACAATGCAGTCTTCCTGTCTATAGCTCCGCTGATGAGGCCTAATAGGCTGAAATGTACATACAGAGATTGACTTTTCTCGATTTGTTTAGCTTTACATTTGAATAGGTATGTACGCCTAATTCATTAATCATTAAATAATTAATTAATTCATTTTCAAAATTAGGTACGATTTCAATTAAGCACATATTCTCCCAAAAATCGTCGGTTAAAAAAGGCATACCAAACACATTGTTTGTTGTTTACTTCTCATATATATATATATATATATATATATATATATAATATTATATATGTTGTGTGTGTGTGTGTGTGTGTGTGTGTGTGTGTGTGCGTGTGTGTGTTGTGTGTGTGTGTGTGTAAGTTGAAAATGGAAGCAAATCCGACGGTATATTGAAATGAAAAATAAAGGAAAGAAAAAATCTTGAATGGATAAAATAGGATTTATTCTGTATATTTTACTGACATGTGTTCGGCCAGGAGTTTATCCATGTACATATGCACTCTATCTTTATTATTTTAAATTAAAAATAAATAACAATAATAGAAAAACTACAGAAATGTATATATACAAAAAACAAAGAACGAAAGAAAGGAAGAAATTCCCAAGAAAAAAAGAAAGACAGAAAGAAAAAGGAAAACAGTATAAGAAGGAGAAAGAAAGAAAGAAAGAAAGAAAGAAAGAAAGAAAGAAAGAAAGATTCACGTCCCTAAATTATGTGACGTCATAGTATAAATGCTCGTATATTTAGATATACATTTATCCATACATAAACATTGGTAGAGATAGAAAAAAATTCAATACAGAAGAAAGAAAGAAAGAAAGAAAGAAAGAAGAGAAGAATGAAGGTAGAAAGGAAAGAATGAAGGAATGAAGAAAAACAAAGAAGGAAAAATGAAAAAAGAGTCGCATCTCTTAATTATGTGAAATCCTTGTGTATTTGGTCGTATCTTTAGACATATATATATATATATATATGTGTGTATATATATATATATATATCCAGAAGAAAGAAAGAAAGAAAGAAAGAAAGGGAGGAAGAAAAGAAGGAACGAAGGAGAAAGAAAGAAAGAAAGAATGAATGAATAAAGAAAGGAAGGAATAAAGAAAGAATGGGCGAAAGAAAGAAAGGATGAAATAAAGGAATGGAGAAAGGAAGAAAGGACGAAAAGAAGAAAGAAAGAAAGAAGGAAAGAAAGAAAGAAAGAAAGAAGGGAGAAAGGAAGAGAGGAAGAAAGAAAGAAAGGAAGAAAGAAAAGACAAATGGAAGAAAGAAATGAACAAAGAAAGAAAGAAAAAAGAAAGAAAGTATGGAAGGAATGAATGAAGAAAGAAAGAACGAAAGAAAGAAAGGACAAAAGGAAGAAATGAAGAATGATTGAAGGAAAGAAAGAATTAAAGCAATGAATGGATAAAAAAGACAGAAAGAGAAAAAAAAGAAAGAAAGGACGAAAGAAAGAAAGGACGAAAGAAAGAAAGAGAGGAAAGAAGAAAGAAAAGACAGAAGGAAGGAAGAAAGAGAGGAAGAAAGAAAAGACAGAAGTAAGAAAGAAAGGAAGAAAGGAAGAAAGAAAGAAAAGACACAAAGAAGAAGAGAGAGGAAGAAAGAAAGGAAGGAAGGAAGGAAGAAAGAAGAAAGAAAAGAAAAAGACAGAAGGAAAAAGAAAGAAAGGAAGATAAATAAGAAAGAAAGAAAGAAAGAAAGAAGGGGGAAGAAAGAAAGAAAGAAAGAAAGAAAGAAAAACAGAAGTAAGAAAGAAAGGAGGAAGAAAGAAAGAAAGAAAGAAAGGAAGAAAGAAAAGAAAAGACACAAAGAAGAAAGAAGAGAGGAAGAAAGAAGAAGGAAGGAAGGAAGGAAGAAGAAGAGAAAGAAAGAAAAGACACAAAGAAGAAAGAAAGAGAGGAAGAAAGAAAGGAAGGAATGAAGGAAGAAGAAAGAAAGAAAGAAAAGACACAAAGAAGAAAGAAGAGAGGAAGAAAGAAAGGAAGAAAAGACAGAAGGAAGAAAGAAAGAAAGAAAGAAAGATAGAAAAGACAGAAGGAAAAAAGAAAGAAAGAAAGAAAGAAAGAAAAGACAGAAGGAAGGAAGAAAGATAAGAAAGAAAGAGAAAGAAGAAAGAAAGGAAGAAAGAAAGAAAGAAAGAAAGAAAACCCTTGTATGGTTGATTTCTGTCTAAGTTAAGTTGGAACTTGAAAATTTTTCAAAACTTTGATGCAGACGATAACTGACTGGTTTTAAATTTCCGAAAATTTTTCTTTCTTAGTTTTTTTTTTTTTAACTTAATTTGATTTCCTTCTTTCTTTATTTTTTTATTCTTCTTCTTCTTTTTATTTAGGGTTTAACATCTTTTGGAATTTCAAATCCGCCCTTCATGTACATGGTTGAAAATTTTGACATGTGTTGAAACGGGAGTTCTTGAGAGGTTGGAGTTCTTTTTGTTTTGTTTTTTGCTTGTTTGTATTT
>CM042168.1:83016368-83023868 GCA_023376005.1 Doryteuthis pealeii
CCTTGATAACATTTTTGGATTCCTTGAGAATAATTCTTTTATAAACAATTTTTAGTAGTAGGGAAGCTCTAGAACTCATTTTACAGACAAAAATATATTACAAAAAGTCGCCATTTTTTGCGAACCCCGCCAAATTTGGAGAACTAAAAATTGATATAACTCCAATTTTTGGAATTGAAAGCTCAAATTTTGGGGATTGTTTAATGTTAACGTTGTCCACACCTCGAAACAATTTCAGAAAAATTAAAGGGGGTGGGTGACAATTTTACTTATTTCTGGATAATTTGACATGGAATTACTCATATATCATTACATTAAAACTTGGGTAATTTTCACCTTTAGTTGGCTAAATTCCTAGCATAAAATTGTGCGTCCGCATTATCTGAAATGAACTTAATTGTTATTAAGAACACATTTTATGATATTTTTGTGTTAAAGTCTGCAGTTGTATTATTTTCGAAAAGTTTCTAAGATTTGTTTATTTCGCACGGAGACTTTCAAAATGGCTACCGGCTTGTTTCAAAGTGAAAGTCAGTTGGCTAAATTCTTAGCATAGACTTATCTAAAATGAACTTAATTGTTATTAAGAACACATTTTATGATATTTTTGTGTTAAAGCATGCAGTTGTATTGTTTTCGAAAAGTTTCTAAGATTTGTTTATTTCGCACGGAGACTTTCAAAATGGCTACCATCTTGTTTCAAAGTGAAAGTCAGTTGGCTAAATTCCTAGCATGAAATTATCTGAAATGAACTTAATTGTTATTAAGAACACATTTTATGATATTTTTGTGTTAAAGCATGCAGTTGTATTGTTTTCGAAAAAGTTTCTAAGATTTGTTTATTTCGCACGGACACTTTCAAAATGGCTACCGGCTTGTTTCAAAGTGAAAGTCAGTTGGCTAAATTCCTAGCATAAATTTATCTGAAATGAACTTAATTGTTATTAAGAACATATTTTATGATATTTTTGTGTTAAAGCATGCAGTTGTATTATTGTCGAAAAAGTTTCTAAGATTTTTTTATTTCGCATGGAGACTTTAAAAATAGCTACCGGCTTGTTTCAAAGTGAAAGTCAAGGGAGGTTACTCTAATTGCCTTATTTGCTAGGAATTTAGCCAACTAAAGATGAAAATTACGAAAACTTGAATGTTTACGCCCAGCGGGGGGTGGGTGAATATTTTTGCTAGTACTTTTATAAAAACTGAAAACATTAAGTGCATTGACAAGTCCAGAGTTTCGCCTTGTCTGGCAAAACTGGACAAGGTCACTTGCCGCACCTACCCAGGGGTCAAGTCGGGGTCATCATAGATCAATCATAACCATAACGGTTATGGAAATTCCCCTCTTAACTCCCTCCAATTTGAAATCTAACGAATTCTTATTCAAAATATTCTTACTACAGTACGTACATAATTCATTGACTACCCATGAATTATTTAACAGTAGTAAGCGAGATCGAACTCGTCGTGCTAGTACGTTTATTTGGGGGCTAAAACCCTTGAGAAAGGCATCCCATCCAGGTATAATGGTTTGAAAGGTGGTCTCACAGATCCTTACTGTTGAGAAGCTGGTTCGATCTTCGGTATATACCCCATATTTGCGACCTTGTGTCACATCCTAATGAATAAAACGTATTCGGTGTAAAATAACCCAACAAGGGATGACATGCCAAAAAATCCAACCAACCAACTTACCAA
The DNA here is from genome assembly GCA_023376005.1 of Doryteuthis pealeii. Lineage (NCBI taxonomy): Eukaryota > Metazoa > Mollusca > Cephalopoda > Myopsida > Loliginidae > Doryteuthis > Doryteuthis pealeii. Next base: position 83,018,067 of record CM042168.1, read on the forward strand.
CAACAAGGAAGAAAAATAGAGAATGGTTACGGATTAATGACACTTCAGTTTATTTTAGTCGGTAAAATTGATTTGATATACGAGGAAATTTTAGAACGGATTAATGACACTTCAGTTTATTTCAATCGGTAAAATTGATTTGATATACGAGGAAATTTTGGAACGGATTAATGACACTTCAGTTTAGTTCAATCGGTAAAATTGATTTGATATACGAGGAAATTTTAGAACGGATTAATGACACTTCAGTTTAGTTCAATCGGTAAAACTGATTTGATATACGAGGAAATTGTGGAACGGATTAATCACACTTCAGTTTATTTCAATTGGTAAAATCAATTTGATATACGAGCAAATTGTGGAACGGATTAATGACACTTCAGTTTATTTCAATCGGTAAAATTGATTTTATATACGTGGAAATTTTGGAACGGAAATTAATGACACTTCAGTTTATTTCAATCGGTAAAGTCGAATTAATTACTATGACTAATGTTAGCCCTTAGAAGAAGCAGTTAGAAAACTAGACAACAAAATGTCGGCCAGAGAAGAAGAAAAAGAAACAGCCAGACAAGATAGCAAGAAGAAATGAAGAAAGAAGTACGTCTCTAAACTCTCTCTCTCTCTCTCTCTCTCTCTCTCTCTCTCTCTCTCTCTGTATCTGAAGTAATACTCTCACATTCTCGTTTATGTACCCGACGATGGTGTATATATCAATACTAAAATAAAATTTGACTTTTGTCGATCACGTTGGCATGTAGATCGCATATCAAAGTAGCCCCCCCCCACCTCCCGGATCTTAAACCGATACGAAAATAAACCCGTCATTTTTTACGGTACTGTGCGACTGTTTATATTTTCTATTACGTATACACAACAACATTTTCAGTTTCGAGCTAAAGCACGTTCACACCCATTAGATTGATTACACACTCATATATATATATATATATATATATATATATATATATATATATATATGTGTAACACAAACATACAAAAATGACTTAAACAGGTTATCTTGATGTTTATATATAACCCCCAACCCCAGACATACACACACTCTCACACATACACTCACTTATACAGGGTGATTGAAAAGTAACTCCCGATTTTAACCATTTGCCGATAGGTATCTCATCATGCTGCAAGATGAAATCTAGCCAGTTTTCAATTAAATAAAACTCTGATATATTGAAGATTGGTAAAATTAAAAAAAAAAAATCTACAAAGAGGGGGAAAACTTACAACAACCGTTCTTCCTGGTAGTAAGATCAAACTCGAGTAATAAAATGGTTGTAATATAAATTAAGAGAGCGCTATTGCCATTGGCTGGAGGTCAGGTGACCAGTACTATATCTATGGTCATCAGGAGGCGAGGTCAGTTGCTGAGAGGGAAGGGTCGAGGTTTGATCAACCTCGATTGGTCCCTTGGGTGAGGAAATTCGTTGTTGAAAACCAGAAATGTCCAATGATCCCAAGGAATAACAACGCTGATGACTTCCCCCTCAATCATCTTATAGATGTATTTTTACAAGTGTTCCACATTTTTCTATTTTTGTTTGTGAATCATCTCTGAGAGATGAATGGGTAGACGTGGTCCGCATGAGTGGTTGACCAAAAGCACTGATTTAAAACCCAGGGACTTTTTTCCTTTCCTTTAAATATACTCTCCTACATTTGGGGCACTGGTATGTGTCATCAGTGATGTATTATTCATGGGTCACTCGAAAGTTTCGGGTCTTTCAACTTTAAACTTCCCTTGCGATTCTGACCCTATCAGAGATGATCAAATCTCTGATCCACCCACCAACTTGAAACGCTTTGGAGTTAGTTGAAGGGTAAAGTAATGATGGGAAATAAGTGATTGATTTTTATGCAAGATGGTGCTCCTCCATATTTTGCCATTGTTGTTCCTGAATGGCTAAATCCCTATTTTCTTGGGAGATGGATTGGTAAAGTGATCCACACGATTAGCCGGTCAGAAGTCCTGATTTAATAACCTGTGACTTTTTTTTCTTTGAGTTGTTTGAAAGGGCAAGTCTACTCTACGAAACCAACGACTTTGGAAGAACTTGAAGGATGAATATGAGAATTAATTTCTGCGATCTCACAAGAGTTCCTGGGAAGATCAGTTGATGCGATTCTAAGAGTATTTACGGGTGTCGAAGGAGCTCTTAGTTCTCCGTAGTTGTAGGCAAATTGTCGGACAAAAACCACACAATGGAAATTTAATACATGTCTTGACAAATAATACAAGAACTTGTTGCAAATTTTATTGGTATTTGCTACAAGACTTATCTGAGTTAAGTAATGTTCTTGGACGTGGTGATAACAGGGGTATTCTGTTCGTTGGTAGGAAAGGTTGATAGTACGCTTTTTCGGACGTTTCTCGTTCTTCCTCGCTAACCGCTTCGGTGATAAGTAATGAGGGATTCTATTTTAGAAGCTTCTCGCCCTGGTAACAGTTCCTTTAAATGATGGTGAATGGGCCCTTTTCAAGTAGACTATTTGGTCTTCAGTCTTCGAAAGTGTGCTGTGAAAAATGCCTCCGTCCAAGTCGACGGTCAGTAGATAAGAAAGCCCTGTTTTTGGGCTAAGTAATGAAGTGTGGGGACTGCTATTTACGCGACAACCCTCAGTGGGTGCTCCGTGATAAGTAAAGTTTTTGATATTGGTGCCAACATACGATGTTGGCGATTCGCCCCCTAGCGACAGGGGGAGATAATTAATTATGGAATTTCCAATAATTCCTGAGCAGCTAGAGAGGCTGAAGACGAATGCTGATGCCGACATAGAATTTTGAATAAAACTCCATGTTATGTGTGGTCGTCTCATATTCATTTTTTTTGTAAAAATAATGATTTCGAAATCTTATTATAATAGAGATTGTATGCTTTTCTTACTTTAACCGAAACTATATTACTACTCAAGTCACAATTCCCTTAGTTATTTACGTCACATTCTCCATGATTTTATTTTTATTTAAACCTCAATTATTAATAAAATTATTTTACATTATTAATACTGTTGACAGGATCTACATACTAATAACATGCAATTGTAATTATATATACAACAAAATAGCGGTTTACAGTGTGAACGGGAAGGCTGATTTGCATATAGATATTAAAAAATTGACTTTAATAAATGTGCTGGGTATTATTGATTTCTAATTGTTTGGTTTTATTTTAATAGATATGAGCAAAAATCTCTTCAATAAATCTTAAAAGAAATCCATTAGTAAGAAGAAACAACTGTAATTTTATTCTTTACTTCCTATTCTAACTAAATAGTTAAATTAGAAAAAATAGCAATGAAAAACGGGAGTGATGGAAGAGTAAGTTTCAGTTGTTCTATTTTTCGATTATGCCCTCCTCTGTTTCAAATCTTTTTATCTGCGTTCTTATTTAGTTTCATTAGCCTTTCTAATTTAATATGATATTCTATTACATTAAAACTTAAATACTTGTACTCTATTTCAAATCTTTTTATCTGCCTTCTTATTTAGTTTCATCAGCCTTTCTAATTTAATATAAGATTTTATTACATTAAAACTTAAATAATTGTACTCTATTTCAAATCTTTTTATCTGCCTTCTTATTTAGTTTCATTAGCCTTTCTAATTTAATATAAGATTTTATTACATTAAAACTTAAATAATTGTACTCTATTTCAAATCTTTTTATCTACCTTCTCATTTAGTTTCATTAGCCTTTCTAATTTAATATAATATTCTATTACATTAAAACTTAAAAAATTGTACCAGTAAGGTGCATGTACTTGCTCGTAAATTATAAGATTTTTAAAATTGTTTTTTTTACAATTTCATTATCATGATCATGTCACACTGACAGTACAGATTCCCAATATTCTCCCTGTCTCTTTCTGTGTGTCTGTCTCTCGCTCTCTCGCTCTCTCAGTCTCTCTGTCGCCCTCTGTCGCTCTCTGTCTGTCTGTCTGTCTGTCTCTCTCTCTCCATCCGTCCCTGTCAATGATCGCACTTGGAAAGTCTTCCTCGGGGCATCCAGTATCCGGACGGAGCTGATTAATGTAAGTTTTTGCTGGTAAACCCTACACTGTATATATATTTACCAACCCCTCCGCCTGAGCAGGATGTAACACAAGGTCAATTTCTTAAGCGGAGTTTAACAGGTTTGAATTCAGAGCTTTCCTTCTCCTAGACCGGTTGCCTAACCAATGTTAAAGAGCCCAGTCTGCCCTACTATGTATCCATAGCTGGAAGGAGAGTAGGATTCATACCTTTCCCAAGGGTATTAGCGCTAAGTGAAATGCAATTACCACATCCAGGATTTGAACTCGGGGCGACGAGTACATTTCCCATGAATTTAACCATTACACCACGCGCTGTATAGGTATCACATGATATTGTCCTTATTTCTTAGACTTTGATGCTTTGCGTGATAAGAGGTAAGTGACTCTTTCTAAAATATAGACTGACTATCCCTTGTCTTGACTGTGTTATTGGCGTCACGTGCAGTTCTGTCGGGCCTGGTATTTAAAGAAAGGAGGATGAAGTATTTACCACGTACCCCACGTGTACGAGTTAGGCACAAGGTCCTATTAATGTGGGACCATCCAGAAGCCGTGACTCAAGGGTTGCATGTGCAAAAAATGTGTTGATCCCGTCAGCATTCCCCCTCAAGGTGGCGCCTCAGGCACTGGACAATAAACTCAGCACTGCCCCTTTAAACCAAGGGGCAGGTATTGCATGGGGGGATAGCCCCCTGGGATCAATACTGTTAATTACTTTATCAGTCCAGCGGCCGAAGCTCACTGGACCCCGGCTGGACCAGGGATGAACCTCTAAATATTGGTAAATAAAATAGATTAAGAACAGTATATTCATTGGCTATACTTGCAAATCGATCATAAAATTAGGGTGACCCAGAAAAAAATAGAACCCACAAATTTTGTAATAACACTATTAATTTTAACTAGGGGAGTTGAGGGTTAGGGTTTAGGTTAGGGTTAGGGTTGGGGTTTAGGGTTAGTTTAAAGGGAAAATAAATAAATAATTTGGGTTCTGTTTTTTCTGGGTCACCCTGTATAGAGTCTTAACCCGATCCATCGGCTGGTCATATAAAGCCATAGCAACTATATGATTGTCTGGGCCGTATTCTTCAAATTACTCTTATGGCAAAAACCCATCTATTTTTATCATATATATATTTACCAACCCCTCCACACGAGCAGGATGCGACACAAAGTCAATTTCCTAAGTGGAGTTTAACAGGTTTGAATTCAGAGTTTTCCTTCTACTAGACTGGTTACCTAGCCATTGTTAAAGAGTCCAGTCTGCACAGCTATTTACCCATAGCTTGAGGGAGAATTGGATTCATACCTTTCCCAATGGTATTAGCGCTATGGGAAAGGCAAACAGCCTCGTCCATGAATTTTCTACGACTCTAAACATTAGACCACGCGCCTCCATTTTTATCATATATATATTTACCAACCCCTCCGCACAAGCAGGATGTGACATAAGGTCGATTTCTTAAGCGGAGTTTGAATTCAGAATTTTCCTTCTCTTAGACCAGTTGCCTAACCAAGGTTAAAGAGCCCAGTCTGCCCTACTATCTATCCATAGCTGGAGGGAGAGTAGGATTCATACCTTTTCCAAGGGTATTAGCGCTAAGTGAAATGCAATTACCACATCCAGGATTTGAACTCGGACCGACGATTCCTTTTGCCGTGAACTCTGACCATCAAACCAGACGCCTCCATTTTTATTATATAGGTGCAAGAGGCGTTGGCTCATGGTCAAACACCAATGTTTAT
>CM042168.1:83028868-83037372 GCA_023376005.1 Doryteuthis pealeii
TTTATAATCACTAATTCCTTATAAGGCATTAGTGCATCTATAGATACACTAACACTGAACATTGAGTAAGGAAAGACAACCACTAATAGTGGGTATTAGTTTATAACCAACACTAAATCCTTATAATGCATTACTACCTTTATAGATACACTAACACTAAACACTTGGTAAATGATACACAAAACTCTTGCCTATATACAGGGTGTTCGGGATAAATTTGACAGTTTCATATTGGCAGTATTATATTATATGTCTATCTATCTATATCTATATGTCTGTCCGTCTGTCTGTCTGTCTATCTATCTATCTACCTATATGTCTATCTGCCTATATATATGTCTATCTTTGTATGTATCTGTCTATATATCTATCTATTTATCTATTCTATCTGTATGTCTGTCTGTATCTGTCTGTCTGTATATGTCTATCTATATATCTATTTATCTGTCTGTCCGATAAGATAGTGGGTATTAGTTTATAACCAACACTAGGCCCCTATAATACATTAGTGCATCTATAGATACACTAACACTGAACATTTGGTAAGGAAAGAATAACAACTAATAGTGGGTATTAGATTATAATCAACACTAGATCCTTATAATGCATTATTGCTTCTATATATACACTAACACTAAACACTTGGTAAGGAAATACAAATAACTAACTTGTATGAACACATATGCATTTTTAATAGATACACATGCAACAACAAAATAACGTTATACACGGTTTTCGGGAGAAATTTGACAATTTCATAAGGAAAAAGAAAAAGTGCTTGGTAACTATAAAATTTAATGGATTGTAAAAAAATTCAACAGGCAATGAAATTACACAACTATCAACAGGTTTAACTCAAAATAACCGCCATTAGCGTCGATCACAGCCTCAATCGTGCTCCAGAACCTGGAGCAGGCTAATGTTACAGTTTCCATGGGAAGAGTCTCAAAAACTACCTTAAATCTGTCGATTAACTGGGCTTTTGTAGTACTGGCACGGTGATTGGTGTCTTTCTCAACAGCGCCACATACATACTAATCCATGGGGTTAAGATCTGGGGAGTTCGGAAGCCAAACATTGGGACTGGTGTAGTTATAAAAATTCAGCGAAAACCATTTTTGACTTTTCCCAGAAGTGTGGCAGGAGGCCGAATCCTGCTGCCATACATATGGCCTACCCTTGGCTACCCTTGTTATCCAGGGCTTGACTACAGTGTTTAACAACTCCACGTAGGCATCTGAATTCAACCTGATACCCTCTCTGAAAAAAATGCTATACGAAAGCAATCAGTTATGTTCCTTTATTCTAGCCACAGCCTCGTAGTCTCCATTGCAATTCTCTAGTTCATGGTTGATAGTTTTTACAGGGTTCAGGGAGCAGTGGGCAGCAACCATAATCTCCTTTTGATGACCGGCGCAGGTCATCATGGTACAAGTTATTCTCTTGGGTTCCAGCCATCCATTCTATCTGTCATCACGTATATGAATGAAGAAGGGTTGAAGGTTTTAAATGATGCGTAGTGTGCCTCAATAGCTCCTATCTAAGGAAAAAAATAACCAAATACAAATATGTCAAATTCATCCAGAACACCAATATATATATATATATATATATATTCGCTCACCCCCTTGTCTAACCTAATTTTATATCATTTCCCCCGATTTAATTTAATTTACTGTAAAATTTGAAAAAGCACCGGACGAAAGGGCTCTAGTTTATATCAATAAAACAACTTTCCCCACTCTACGCATCAATTTAAAACCATTCAAACCCTTCTTCATTCATATAACGTGATGACAGATAGAATGGATGGCTGGAACCAAGAGAAATACTTGTACCACAATGATGACCTGCGCCCCGGTCATCAAAGGAGATTAATGGTTGCTGCCCACTGCTCCCTGAACCCTGTAAAAAACTTCACATGAACTAGAGAATTTTTTCAATGGAGACTACGATGGCTGTGGCCTAGAAATAAAGGAACATACTGATTGCTTTCGTATAGCATTTTTTTCAGAGAGGGATCAGGTTGAATCAGATGCCTACGTGGAGTTGTTAAACACTGTAGTCAAGCCCTGGATAACAAGGGTAGGCCAAGGGTAGGCCATATGTTAGCAGCAGGATTCGGCCTCCTGCCACACTTCTGGGAAAAAGTCAAAAATGTTTTCGTGAATTTTTATAAACTACACCAGTCCCATGTTTGGGCTTCCGAACTCCCCAGATCTTAACCCCATATGGATTAGTTGTAATGTGGCGCTGTTGAGAAAGACAACCAATACACCGTGCCCAGTACTACAAAAGCCGAGTTAATCCGACAGATTTAAGGCTAGTTTTTGAGACTTTCCGCATGGAACTGTAAACATTAGCCTGCTCGCAGTTGTTTGTTCTGAGCACGATTGAGGGCTGTGATCGACGCTAATGCGGTTATTTTGAGTTAACCTGTTGATAGTTTTGTGGTAATTTCATTGCCTGTTGAATTTTTTACAAATCCATTAAATTTTATAGTTACCAAGCACTTTTTTCTTTTTCCTTATGAAATTGTCAATTCTCCGAAAACGCGTGTATAACGTTATTTTGTTGTTGCATGTGTATCTATTAAAAATGCATATAGTGTTCATACAAGTTAGTTATTGTATTTTCCTTACAAGTGTTTGTGTTTAGATGTATAATATAAGAAGCAATAATGCATTATAAGGATCTAGTGTTGTTATATCTAATACCCACTAATTAGTTGTTATTCTTCCTTAACCAAATGTTCAAGTGTGTGTATCTTTAGATGCACTAAATGTAATTATAGGGGCCTAGTGTTGGTTATAAACTAATACCGCACTATCTTATGCGGACAGAAGTAAATAAGTATATAGATAGACATATACAGACAAGACAGATACAGAAGACATACAGATAGAATAGATATAGATAGATATATAGACAGATACATAAAAGAATAGACATATAATATAGGCAGATAGACATATAGGTAGAATAGATAGATGACAGACGACAGACGGACAGACATATAAGATATAGATAGATAGACATAATAAATATAATACTGCCCAAATATTGAAACTGTCAAATTTATCAACGAACACCCTGTATATAGGCAGAGTTTTTGTGTATCATTTACCAGTCTTTAGTGTTAGTGTATCTATAAAGGTAGTAATGCATTATAAGGATTTAGTGTTGGTTATAAACTAATACACCACTATTAGTGGTTTGGTCTTTCCTTACTCAATGTTCAGTGTTAGTGTATCTATAGATGCACTAATGCCTTATAAGGAATTAGTGTTGATTATAAACTAATACCCACTATTAGTTGTTTGTCTTTCCTTACAAAAATGTTCAGTGTTAGTGTATCTATAGATGCAATAATGCATTATAAGGACCTAGTGTTGAATTATAAACTAATACCCACTATCTTTCGACAGACAGATAAATGGATATATAGATAGACAGATACAGACAAGACATACAGCAGAATAGATAAATAGATAGATATATTGACAGATACATACAGACAGATATATATATATTATATATTATATATATACTATAAATATTATATAATATATAATATATTATATATATATATATATTAGGCAGTAGACATATAGGTAGATAGATAGACAGACGGACAGACATATGATATAGATAGATAGACATATAATATAAATACTACCAAATAGAAACTGTCAAAATTTATCCCGAACACCCTGTATATAGGCAATAGTTTGTTGTATATTTATAAAAGAATATACCAAGTGTTCAGTGTTAGTATATCTATGGATGCAACCAAATTCATTATAAGGACTAGTGTTGGTTATAACTATAACCACTATTAGTTGTTTGTCTTTACTTACCAAATGTTCAGTGTTAGTGTATCTATAGATGCACTAATGAATTATTAGGACAGGGTTGATTATAAACTAATACCCACTATCTTATACACATAACATAATACTACCAATATGAAACTGTCAAATTTACCCCGAACACCCCTGTATATAGGCAAGAAGTTTTGTGTATCATTTATAAGAGAATATCAGATTGCCGTATTTTAAATTACGCTTGTAACATTAGCCAATTAATTGGCGGGATTAAAATCCTCTGAATACGAGACTAATGTAGATTTAATCGGATTGTGATCAAACAAATAACAACAAAGTACTTTTCAAAGGAGATTGGCCGCTGCTCCGAAGAATCAAATAATATTTTTTAATTAAAACATAAAACTCGAATGAATGCTGTCAAATAAAGGCAGACCCCGCTGGAACAGGAGAAATTTGTAGTCGTGTCATGCTACTGTATGGCTGTACTACTTGGTCACTACTTGGTAACCTTTAACTTGTTCCTCGTAAATTCCTACCGTAAAATAAACTGAACCTTTATTTATGTCCGTGTTTTTGCAAAATAAATGTTCATTTTTTCTGCACGCCGTTATTTTACAATACTGAATATATTGTCTTTATTTTAAAAAACATTTATTGCAAAACATATATATTTTTCTTTAATTTAAAAAACATTTTATTGCAACATAATTTAAAAACATTTATTTCAACACGGACATAAATGAAGGGTTCAGTTTTATTTTTATAGCAGGAATTTACGAGGAACAGTTGAAGATTACCTTTTACTTTTGCTATTCGGTCTACACTGGTGTGTAGGTGTCTCAGGAGCAAGTCACTAATGAGTTCGGCTTTGTTTTTCTTACTTGCATGTTTCGTTTGATAAAGAGGGAAGTGTCAGTGCTAACTGTATGGCTGCACTACGTCGTCTCTAACGAAACACTTAGAGACAAAAAGCGAGATGGAAACGAACACAAAAACGCATGTCTTGAACAAAATCTTGAAAGCAGCACATCACAAAAATAGGAATAGTCACTTTAAAACTTTAAGTTTTATAATTGTGTATGAATTATTAATATTAGATAGGGTTAAATCGAACTGAACGGTCCTAAATTCCACCATCGTATGTCACCCGCGCCGAAAGGAAAAATAATACAAAAATCAGGGAATTAACCGAATTTTATGAAATTTCAGTTTGATATTTAATAAAATAAAATATATAATGCCCGAGTTATTTTTATTTAAAAAAACTTTCACATTTTCCAGGTCAGTTACCTATCTGAACCACGTATCTTTAGAAATCTGTGTTACGCCTCAAAGATACGTGTTCAAATTAACTGACCTGAAAAAAAGTAAAGCTTTTAAATAAAATAACTGTGTTTATGAGATTTCAAAAGTCCTTGGTTGAAGAAGAATTGCATAGGCGAAAAACTCACAGTAACCAAGAGCCGTTGTTTAATGTCCACGCTACCCTAACCTCTGCTTCTATATATATATATATATATATATATATATATATATATATAATTAACTAAGGACACGGTAATAACCTACTTGAGTTCAACATAAGGATCTTCAGTTAAATCCACAGGATTAATACAAAGATATTGATTAATGGCAGTCGATTACACGTGGGTGTTTTTGCGATAAACGGTTGATTTATATATATATATATTTAATATATATATATATATATATTATATTAGGTAGAGGAAAGGTCTTCTGAATTCGAAGGAAACAATTGCGAAACAAAAAAAAAAATTCTGACGGGAACCGAGAGAAGTTTTAGATGTACCAAACAAGTTTTACAAACACCGGTGGTTAAAAGCTATGTTTTTAAATCATTTTTAATGCGTGCAATGATAAAATTCGGTAAATTCGGTCGGGTAAGAAGAGAGCAGCCAGCCAGACAGACAGAGCCAGACAGTGCGTACGAGGCGAGCAAGGAGAGAGAGGAGAGAGAGAGAGAGAGAGAGAGAGATGAGAGAGAGAGAGAGGAGAGAGTAATATATAATATATATATATATATATATATATAGTGGAGAAGGGCAGGGAGAGAGAAGAGCAATACAGAAAGTGCGTGTGAGAGGAGAAGGAAGAGAAAGAGAGCAAGATGGAGAGAGTGAACTGAAGAGAGAGAGAGAAGGAGAGGGGGAGAGAGCAGGAGGAAGTAGAGAGAGAGAATGCAAGAGTGAGGAAGAGAGAGAGATACAGCGAGAAGAGAAGAGAGAGAGAGAGAGAGAGAGAGGAGAGTAAGAGATAGATATATATAGAGAGAAGGACAGAGAGAAGAAGAGCAAGACAGAAATTGCACGTGAGCGCGCGCGAAGAGAGAGAGAGAGAGGAGAGAGAGAGAGGGGGGGTAGAGAAAGAGAGCAAGAAGGAGAGAGTGTCTGAGAGATAGATAGATAGATAAGAGGGAGAGGAGAGAGAGAGAGAAGAGAGGAGAGAAAGAAGAAAGAATAAGCTGATAAGAACTAAAAATATAGACAGCGATAGTAGAGAAAGCAAGAAGAATGTAAGATATAATAATATTATATAATATATATATATATATGTTAATGTATATATATATATATATAATATATATATATATATATATATTGTAAATGTATTATATATGAGAATGTAAGATATATATATATATATATATATATTGAGAAAGAGAAAAGGAGAGTGAACAGAAGAAGAAGGAGTGTGCAGAGAGGGAAAGAAAAAGATAGAAAGAACGAGTGAGCGAGAAGGAAGAGAGAAAGATTAAAAGAGCAAAAAGGAGAAAGCAAGAGAGAGAGTAGAGAGTGACTGAGAGAGAGCTGAGAGAGAGAGAGAGAGAGAGAGAGAGAGAGAGAGAAGAGAGAGAGAGAATGGTTTGAAGTAGAAGAAAGGGTTCGTCCGTCTACGCCTGATTTTCGAAGGAGTGTGCTGAATAATTCTTTTTTACTCTTGAAACAAATACCGTCTTTTTTTTTTCTGTGCGTGCGAGTTGCTACTTTTTGTTTCCTTAACATAAACCTTGACATTTCATCCCGAGTCTCGAGGCGTCAAATGTTGCACGCGCCTCTTACAGACCGGCCGCCGCCACCTCCGCCCGCCTAACAGAAGAGAAAATGTTTCTTGATAACGAAGACGGGTAACATAAAGATCCTCTAATTCGCCCCAAACAATGAAACTATAAAAATATTAGTCTTCCAAGAAGCCGTCGCCGACGATTGAACACAATTCTTAATGCTACAGCTTTTTTTTGTTTGTTTGTTTTTTGTTTTTCTTCTTCTAGTTACACAAGGGTGCGCTAGATAATTGGGGACACATTATACGAGTCAGTTAATTATATTATATATATATATATATATATATATATATTATATATATATATATATATTATGATTTTGAAAGGCCAATACAATGCACATAAAAAATAAAAACAAAAAAGATCTTTTTTTGTATTATCGATTTCAAAAGTAAACTTTTATCTTAGAGACGATTTTCGGAAAATGGACGCGTTTTTTTTGTCGTTATTTTTTTTTTAATGTTATAAACACGTTAATATTTTAAGTTTTATTAATAGCTTAATTAGGTCCTAGTATGGAAACAATAGATTAGAATTAAACCACAGAATACAGGATTAATTAAATATAACAACGTTTTCGCTCATAATAAGATAGTACATAATAATTGTATATTTTTACTATATATACTGTATTAAATTACACGTTTCCCATATGTTATAGTGCATAATATTATATTTTACTATATATACATACATCAAATAAATAAGAAATTAAATAATACATAAATACATATATATATAAATAGATGAAAATAATAAAATTGAAAATTGAAATGAAACACGGCTATTACGACATCCGACGCAATCCGTGTGGCGTTTAAAAAAAAAAGAACACCACGAGACGCGTTGGTTTATAACATTAAAAAAAAAATAACGACAAAAAAAAAAACGCGTCCATTTCCGAAAATCGTCTCTGAAGATAAAGGTTTACTTTGAAATGATAAGAACAAAAAAATAATCTTTTGTTTTTAATTTTTTATGTACATTGTTATTGGCTTCAAATCAAATTAATACATATATATTATAATATAATATATATATATATATATATTATATACATATATATATATAATAATATATAATGACCTTCGTATAATGTGTACGCATTATAAAGCACCGAGGTTGATATCCGTAAAACAAAAAAACAACCAAACCAAACAAATATACTCAACAATGCTTCAAGTAACAATAAAAATCCGTGTTTTAATGAACGTCATTATAAAAATAGATCTTCAAATTTCTTCAAACGACTTTTGTGTTCAACATCCAAGCTATTCAAAAATGATTTCCAGGTTGGTCATTGCTATGTTGGGATACACAGGAAAAATACATGAGGAATACCGGAATACGAAAGCGGTCGAACGTTTTGTGAATTAAAAAATAAAACCTCCATAAAGACGAGGATGAACAGCCGAAATTTAAAAATTAGACGCATCCGAGTCTCAATCTAAAAAATTCAGAAAATAATTCAAATGTGTATTGAATAAACATTGGTGTTTTGACCATGAGCCCAACGCCTCTTGCACCTATATATAAAAATGGAGGCGTCTGGTGATGGTCCAGAGTTCACGGCAAAAGGAATCGTCGGTCCT
>CM042168.1:83037472-83049972 GCA_023376005.1 Doryteuthis pealeii
GAAAGAGAGAGATAACACATTTTGTGATATTTTGTGTTAAAGCGTGCAGTTGTATTGTTTCGAAAAAAAGTTTCTAAGATTTGTTTATTTCGCATTTCGCACGGAGATTTTCAAAATGGCTACCAGCTTGTTTCAAAGTGAAAGTCAGTTGGCTAAATTCCTAGCATAAGATTGTGCGTGCGCATTATCTGTAATGACCTTAATTGTTATAAAGAACACATTTTATGATATTTTTCTGTTAAAGCATGCAGTTGTATTGTTTTCGAAAAAGTTTCTAAGATTTGTTTATTTCGAACGGAGACTTTCAAAATAGCTACCGGCTTGTTTCAAAGTGAAAGTCAAGGTAGGTTACTCTAATTGCCTTATTTGCAAGGAATTTAGCCAACTAAAGGTGAAAATTGCCGGAGAGATCCCTCAGTCTTTATGTACAGGGATTTGTCAGTATCTTACATGAGGATACTTTCCATAGAAAGTAAACCCTGACCAAATACTATTTCTCGGAATTTTTTTTTAGATGAGGCTTGATAATTACCGTATTTGACGGCATATAAGACGCACATGCATATAAGACCCCCCCTCCTAAAAGTATTTAGTGTATCTAAGCATATATTGTTGAAAACAGTCTAGCTGTGCATTACATAAGCAGAAACATAGCTGTATAAAAGCAATTTGGCAGTACAGGCAAGCAATAAACACACGCAAAAGCTGGGTTAGTGAGCACCATAGAGAAGATTAGCCTAGGCCTACGGGAGGTCTCAAACTTCACCTACGATGTATAAGACACAGGGCAATTTTTTGAGCCAAGATTTTGGAAAAAAGTCAAATACGTCTTTCTTGCTTCGGATCCTCGTTGGAACTGGTTACCTAATTCAAAATCACGTGACGTGAAGGACTTCCGGTGTTCACCTGTAGTATTCCATGGAAAAGGCCGCCCGTGATATGTAAAAGGACTATCCCCACAGAAATACATGGTGTTGCCAATAATCTATTCCACCACATAGATAATACAACACTTGGTAATCCCCCGGTAAAGAATCCTGATCTTTGGTAATCCTCTGGTAAAGAATCCTGAGTATTGTAAGTCCCTCCTCAATGATTGCAAGTAGAACTGTGGCAAATATCAGTGTTTAAGTAGTGTATCAGCCACGCATTATGGTTAGTGATTGGCCGGGGGAGTAAACCACGTGACCTCGGCTAGTCTATAAATTCAGGTTGGGAATTGGAGCACACCTTATATACAAATAATTCCAACACCCTTGTACATTTCCCTAGCACCTATATGATTTTACCAACCCTATTGCCCTTATGGCAAGCCCCAACCCCTTTTTATCATATGGGTGCTAGAAGGCGGTGGCTGCGGGTCTACATGTCCTGGGAATGACGTTAAACTCTATCTGATGGTGAGGTTCTAGTTTTAGAGGTTTGGGGATTGTGGAGCGCCCCTTCATCACCATTGCTCCCTGGTCCACTCTGACCCGGAGTGGTAGTACATGTTAGGGTCCCATTTATGGGTTAAATAGAAAAACTTGAGTTTATAAACAAAATTGTATTATCCATTAAGAATTGATTTATTTCAAAACTTTATCGGCATTAAATGACCTACTGAGGTTGATATGCCGTAAAACAAACAAACAAACAAAATCTTGTACATTTCAAAGGATATCAATTTTTCTGAAACATCCTCTACATTACAAATGATATAAAAAAAATTTCTGAAACACACCGTACATCTCAAATGATATCAATGTTTTTCTGAAACATCTTTATACATCTAAAATAATCAGTGTTTAAGTAGTGTATCAGCTACGCATTATGGTTGTTGATTGGCCGGAGGAGTAAACCACGTGACCTCGGCTAGTCTATAAATTCAGGTTGGAAATTGGAGCACATCTCATATACAAATAATTCCAACACCCTTGTACATTTCAAATATGATATCAATTTTTTTTCGGAAACACTCCGTACATCTCAAATGATATCAATTTTTTTCTGAAACATCCTTGTACCTCTAAAATAATATTAATTTTTCTGAAACACCCGCTACATCACAAATAATATCAATTTAAAAAAAACATTTCAGAAAACATTCCTTATATTTAGATTATTTTAAAACTGTTTTACATATCAATCTAAATCAGTTTATATTTGTCTTATGTTTATAAACATGAGCACATATGTGGCAGTTTATCTGGTACATATATACATAAGTGCATATTTATATATACATACATATATATATATATATATTTATATATATATGTATATATATAAATATATATATATATACATATATACATATATATACATATATATATCGACTGAATGAAACATAAATACGAAGTGAAATATATAAAAAATAATAAACTGACCACTTAACTCATTTAAACCTGTGTTTTTTTTCAATTTTTTATTATACTAACCACACACACACACACACACACACACACCACATATATATATATATATATATTATATATAATATATATATATAATGAAGTAAATGGAAGTGAATCCGACAGTATGAATTAAACATTTTTAGAAAATAATTACATCATTTGTTTTTTCTAAAATGTTTAATATATATATATATATATTATATATATATATATTATATATATATATATATATATATATTATATAAAACATGTACACATATATGACAGTTTATCTTGTACATAAATACATATGTTCATATATATATATATATGTATGTATATCCTTTTTTTCTATTCAACCCATAGATGAAACGCTAACATTCCAGCTCAGTTGTTAGAGCGCAGGACCTTTAAATGAAAGGTTCAAAGCCAGAACTTATGGTATTAAATGTACTAGCGTTGTGTATGTAGCAGTGGAGAACAGGACAGTGGTCCGAAAAATCATAATAATAATTGAGATTTGGTGTCTCTCTGTCTGTAACCGAAACTACGTCACTGCTTCATAGAATAAATCTTATTTATTAATGATGTCTCTATGAGAATCTGAGTTAGATTTGCCTTAAAACAGGCCATATTATTAGTGCCTTTAAAATCCCTCGGGCATAAGTACTTGAGTTAGAATTTCATGAAATTTATCAAATTCAAAAGGCTAAAGAAATTAAATAAGAACGCATATAAAAAGATTACCTGACTTAAATCATATATTGAATTGAAACCATTCATAGGATTGATTTTAGTACGTTGGTTTGGTTTATTTTGATTTACGGCCCATCAACCTCGGTGGGTCATTTAATGCTGACAAAGTTTTGAAATGTATTCATTCTTAAATGGGTACTCAAATGTTTACGAACACATATTTCTATTTAACCCATAGATGGAACCCTAATAGGTACTACCACTCCGGGCCAGAGTGGACCAGGGAGTAATAGTGGTGAAGGCGTGCTCCACACTCCCCAGAGCTCCAGAATTGGAAATTCAGCATCAGATAGAGTTTAACGTCATACCCAGGACATGAGGGCCGTTAGCCACCGCTTTCTAAATTTTATATGATAAAAAGGGTTGGGGCTTTCCATAAAGGCAATAGGGTTGGGACAATCATTTAGGTGCTTGGGGTCGGCCTTATCAGCCTATTGATTGGAGGGGGCCTCTCTGACCGCTCGTCTAGCTTAATTAAGGGTCAAAGAGAAGTGTTTGGTACACAGGGAGTTTGGGCATAGATATATATATTTACCAACTCCACCGCACGAGCAGGATGTGACACAAGGTCAATTTCTTAAGCGGAGTTCAACAGGTTTGAATTCAGAGTTTTCCTTCTTCTAGACTGGTTGTCTAACCAAGGTTAAAGAACCCAGTCTGCCCTACTATTTACCCATAGCTGGAGAGAGAGTAGAATTCATAACTTTCCCAAGGGTATTAGCGCTAAGTGAAATGCAATTACCACGTCCAGGATTTGAACTCGGGGCGACGAGTCCATTTCCCATGACTTTAACCATTACACCACGCGCTTCCTTGGGCATAGATATAACTTATTTTTTGACACGCTGTTCTGAATATAACGGCGTATGCGGCCAAAAAATGTTATAATGTTTAGTTATCATTCATATTAGGTAACCTAACTTTTAATTATGTCATCCAATCGGCTGGAGCCGTAGAATATAACAGCTGCACCTCTGCAGAGAGGTAGAATCCCACCAATAGGACCACCTGTTGGCAGTAGTTGGCGACCTGTGATACTTAAGGATGGAACCCTGGCACTGTAGGAGTTATTTTCGTATTTGTCTGGGGAGTTGTCTGCCCGTTTAGTGTCGCTGGTTCCCGCTAGGGGCCTCGTGTATTTAAGCGGCTGATTTGAACTCCTCTTCCTCTTTGCCTGCTGCTCCACCTACGAGACACAATGAGGTAGTCTTATGACCACCCCTTTCTTGTTGGGGCTTTGCCCCCCCCCCTTACATTACTGTAAGTGATTTCCCTGCATGGACTATTCTTAGTCTCATGTCTGTGCTTTTATGTTTATCCATTTTACATGTAACTTTATATTACTTATGTATGTATGTATTATGTACCCTGTTTATTCTTGTGCTGTTATATAAAATGTTTTGTCCCTCAACCTGTGTCGGAGTTTGCGAAACAACGAGTTATGACTTTGTCATAACCTTTGAAAATTACAGCACTAAATCATCACTAATATTTTGATGTAAAGCACTTTTAAGGGCAGAAATCTCCTATTGAATTCTCCTAGAATCTGGTGACTCTCTAAAGATGAAGATAAATATGAGGGGGGGACAGTTTAATAGAATTCACGAGTTCGATCCTCACACGATGCCTCGTTAAATTCCCTATGTAAAAAAGGTGTTACATTGATCCTGACGATTTGAAAAGAAAAATTGATGTCCCCTATTTAAAATACTAAATACAAGAAATTACATGCTGTTATCATTTAAATTTTTCTAATTATCTTCACGAATATAAATCAAATCTCTATTATATTTGCTCAAAAACCAAGCCCTGGTGGTATTTAATGTGTATATATATTTACTTTGTAGTTAAGATATGTTTTTTGAATTCTAACTTAAATTGCTGCACCTGTTTTTTCGTCAAAGGCTCATGATTCTCTCCCTATGTCCTCCGGTCGAAAATGTAGTTCACATACTTAAGAATATTGTAAAAAAGATTCAGGAGAAAGCTCTAACCGCATCAGCGTGGATATGGCAGTCCTATATTGTGACATCAAACCGAAAAAGTCTGGTGGTATCGTGAGATACTGCTGGGGCGCTCTGGGTTAGTGGTAATGATGCTTCGGCCCCGAAACCATACCTGAACCCACAGTCATTATCTGATGAAGGCTTTGTTGGTTGCAATGCTAGTGTATAAATAGCAGTCATTGTATGAAGATTATAGAATATTGTAAAAACGAAAACCTATTTTGAATCCTTGCAAAAATCTTAAGAAAAATTTGTCAGCAAAAATCTACAATATGAAGCATTTTTCTTATATTTCTAGGCTAGTCGGGCGGTCGGAGAGGGCCTCCTCCGATTAATCGATTGGTTACGTCAAGCCCTAGCACCTATATGATTGTCCCAACCCTTTTTATTATATATATGCTAGAATGCGAAGGTTGAGGGTCTTAGAGTCCTGCGTATGACGTTAAACTGCATCTAATGGTGAAGTTCCATAAGGTCATTAAATTTCCATATGTGACGTGACATCTAATTTGGGGTTTTCCAATCGCTCAGGATCGAGATTTGTCCGGACATTCCAGGAGGCTATTGTTAGCCTGATTTATGTTGCAATATTTTCTTGTTTGGCGTCTAATTGAGGAGTAATTTGCATTTTTAATATAATTACCTTACTATGATAATGGTGACATTTTATGATACTAAGAGCTTCCTGAATTAGTGGTAACGATGTTAAAGCCCCGAAAGCACACTTGAACTCAGGGTTATCGTCTGATGATGTGTTTAGTCTAAGGTAAACAGAGAACACTTGAACAAGACCAGAGGTACAGGGACCTGAACATTGTGTTTATGCACACCACAATAAAGATGAGGACAACAGTCCGAAACACCAAATTTAATTTTATGTTCTGAAGGTTTTTTTTTTTTTTTTTTGTTTTTTTTGGGGTTTTTTTGCTACCAACTAGCTGGCCAATTTCTCGACCCTGCTGAAGTAAGTGTCGGTCTCGAAGAGTTTCCAATTTCCAGGAATCATTCTAAATGGAACTTTTTATTTTATATACACGCAGACCTTCAGTTCGCTGACGATGACGACGACGACGATGATGTACCTCTTTACGACAGCTGCTTGCTTTAGCCTCCCCAACCCAGCAACATAAGTTAAACATGTTCTTTTTTTCTTACTCTCTTAAATTCTGCAATGCCTCACTCAAAGCCATGGAGGCACTTGGCTAAAGACACTTCACAACACCCCTCCCCCCCTCTCTCTCTCTCTCTCTCTCTCTCTCTCTCTCTCTCTCTCTCTCTCCTCTCTCTCTCACGCACACAAACACACACACACTCACGCCGTCCGCCAGTCGGCTTGTCTGTCTGTATGTCTCTCTCTCTCTCTCTCTCTCTCTCACACACACACAGAGTTTATCCAAGTCTGTCTGTCTATCTCATTCTCTCTCTCTCCCTCTCTCCATCCAATCTCTCTGTCTCTGTCTCTGTCTTTCTATCTCTCTCTGCTTCTTTATTCTAATCCGAATAAAATGAATAAATATTTTTTAAAAATCTACTTGTACCTTTCCACAGAGTCATTATATATATATATATATATATATATATATATATATAATATCAACCTCCTAACCTATATATATATATATAATATATATATATATATATATATATATATATATTATATATACTAGCAAATATATGCACCCGCCGGGTGCAAGTATTTAAGTTTTAATGTAATAAAATATTGTATTAAATTAGAAAGGCTAATGAAACTAAATAAGAATACAGATAAAAAGATTTGAAACAGAGGGAGTATAATAAAAAATGGAACAACTGAAACTTACTCATCCATCACTCTCGTCTTTCATTGTTATTTTTTTCTAATTTAAGTATTTAGTTAAAAGAGGAAGTAAAGAATAAAATGACAGTTATTTTTATCTTGTTAATGGATTTCATTTAAGATTCATTGAAGAGATTTTTGCTTATATTCATTAAAATAAAACCAAACAGTTAGAAATTAATAATACTAAGCACATATTTATTAAATTCGATTTTTTAATATTAATATGCAAATTAGCCTTCCCGTTCACACTGTAAACCGCTATTTTGTTGTATATATAAATATAATTGCATGTTGTCAGTATGTAGACATAGTTAACAGTATTAATAATGAAAGACAATTTTATTAATAATTGAGGTTTAGATAAAAATAAAATCATGGAGAATGTGATATCAATAACTAAGAGAATTGTGACTTGAGTAGTAATATAGTTTCGGTTACAGACAGAAAAACACACAATCTCCATTATAATAAGATATATATATATATATATATATATATATAGAGAGAGAGAGAGAGAGAGACAGAGAAAGCAAACCAAATCAAGAGTCACTCTCCACTTGTGTATCCCGAGGGTGGTCCCACTTGTAAATCGGGATACCATTTATTCAAGGACATTTTTTTATTTTCTTTATTATTCATTTTCTTTCTTTCTTTCTCTCTTTTTTTTTTCTTTTTCTTTCTTTTCTTTCCTTTTTTTTTTTTTTTTTCCTTTTTTTTTATAGAATTTTTACGAAATATTGTGATTTATATGACACGCAAGCAGATATTTGCTGAACTAAACGAACTTTCGTACGAGGTCTGATTTAGGATGAGCCCAGTGAGAAGCGAACTTAGTGATAATCATTATTGAAACTTGCTCGCTAACCACTGCACTTCAACAAAGTCCGATGTAGACGTGTGTGTGAGCATTGTGAAGTCCATCGTTCCATAAATTGAAACTGTGCGCCAGTATAGTACTACACAGCCATCGAGCCGTAGTTTGGTGACCCCTGCGCTCGAGTTGTAATGGTTATCGCCGTGGTAAATGGACACAGTGAACCGAATTCAAATCCTGGACGATGCGGTTTGTATAATTTTGTTTGTTCGGACTGTTGTCCTCATTTTTATACAAAATCAAAACGTTTTTACATACCACAATAATGATGAGGACAACTGTCCGAAAAATCAAAATTATACAACAATAATTATCACTGAGTTCGCTTCTCACTGGGCTCATCCTAAATTAAGCATCGTATAAAAGTTCGTTTGTTTCAGCAAATATCTGCTTGCGTGTCATATAAATTACAATATTTCGATTTTGATTTTTCGGACTGTTGTTCTCATCTTTATTGTTATATGTAAAATCACAATGTTTTTACATACCACCAAAATGATGAAGACAAAAGTACGAAAAATCAAAATTATACACATCAAGCCCCATCACAAAAAAATCAGACAGGATGCCGTTTGTATTTTACATAACCCAAATACCCTTGGGAAAGGTATGGTTTGGTTTACTTTGGTTTATTTGTTTAATGGCATATCAACCTTCTTGTATTATTTAATGCCAAAAACCACCCTTGTAGAAGAACAGTAGTGACACAATTTAACCCATAGTTGACAGAGGAGATGTTACATAATCATAATCAGCTTATGATTTATGTACGTACCTGTAGTTATAATATTTTGAATAAGGTCCGTTAGATTAAAAATGACGGGGTTCGTGGAAAGTTACCGGGGCCGATGAGTGACAACGGTAACATTCCAACTGACTTTCCGTTAGACAGATTAGACACGTGAGAATTAGTTGAGTTCAGATGCAACGCAGATTTCAGAGTGAGTTGACCTGTGTGCCACCGCTCTCGATCGGCATATCCCCCGCGGTGGAATCATGGGCTGGTTTCTGGAAATAAAGCTTTATCACGAAAACAACCAAGTCATGTTTGTTAAAACAAGAA
The DNA here is from genome assembly GCA_023376005.1 of Doryteuthis pealeii. Classification (NCBI taxonomy): domain Eukaryota; kingdom Metazoa; phylum Mollusca; class Cephalopoda; order Myopsida; family Loliginidae; genus Doryteuthis; species Doryteuthis pealeii. The sequence continues at coordinate 83,046,366 of CM042168.1, forward strand.
GAAGCCAGCCCAAGAAATCAACAAAGAAAACTAACCCTTAATAGGAAGCCCATGTGACTTCAGATGAAATGGTGTTCATAAGTTTTAAACAAAATGGAGACATTTAAATTATAAAAATTGACCATGTGTCCCATCCTGTTCGTCAAGTATTTTTTATGATTACATATTTGTTTTTGTCTGAATCAGAGCTGTGGAGTCAGAACACAAAACCTTCAACCCCGACTCCTCTATTTTTGCCATGTCAGACTCAGACTCCTCTTTATGTAATTAAGTGATTATGACCTAGAAATAAATATAAAACCACAATTTCTTAGGTTTGGTTTGTTTTGTTTTACAGCATATCAACCTTGGTGGGTCATTTAATGCCGACAAAGTTGTAAATGAATACATACACATAATATCGTAGATATCAGTAAAATCGTCGGATAGCCTAACGTCGGTATCAGCCAAACATCGAGGGAGTCTCTCACACTTTCACTAGCTAAATCAAGGAGATTTTTTGCGTCTGAGACGGAGCGCCGCACCTACCATCAGCTCCTCACTATACCGCACAGATCCCTGTGCTACTCATACTCTGAGATGACGATATTCGGTATCGAACCCGAAATCTTGTGGTTCCTAGACCGACACTCTATCGACTTTGCTAAATCAGCCCCATCTTTGTTCTGAGGTAACTAATTTAAAGTTACAATCCAACTTCTGACTTCTTGGTCACCTGACAATGATTATCCAATACCAACCAACTTATCAAATTGGCCCCGGGGTCATCACCTATCACTCAAACCTATTTGACACGACTAGTTTGCCGCTTTGGAAAATCTGTGTCAATTTTTTAGAATTATCCACACAAACTCTCAAAAAATAAATACAGCCAATCTCATATTTTACAGGCGGAGAGAGACGCAAATAGCCAAGCTAAGGATTTGAACCCAGCTCGTCGAGTCCATATCCTACGACGATAACCATTACGCGACATGCGTCTCTGACTATATTAAAGTATATATCACGGAGACTATCCCTCAATCTTAGTTTGGTTAAAGGCCAGTTGTATATACAAGGTGTGTCATAAAAGTATCGAGATTAAAGCTGTATTTACCAAGATAGAAATGAACAATGAATGGAACGTTAATTTTTACAGAATACAAGGTGTGCCATAAAACATATCGAGATTGAAGCTGTATTTACCAAGATAGAAATGAACAATGAAAAGAACGTTAATTTTTTCAGAATACAATATGTGTCATAAAAAATATCGAGATTGAAGCTGTATTTACTAAGATAAAAATGAACAATGAATGGATTGTTTATTTTTTCAGAATACAAGGTGTGTCATAAAAATATCGAGATTGAAGCTGTATTTACCAAGATAAAAATGAACAATGAATGGAACGTTTATTTTTTCAGAATACAAGGTGTGTCAAGAAGTACAAAAAAATCTCGATACTTTTTTGACAAACTTTGTATATTTAACCCCCCCCCCCCCGCACGCGTAGGATGCGACACAAGGTCAATTTCTTAAGCGGATTTTAACAGGTTTGAATTCAGACTTCTCCTTCTTCTAGACTAGTTACCTAACCAAGATTTAAGAGCCCAGTTTGCCCTACAATTTACCCATAGACGGAGGGTGAGTAGTTGGATACATATCCTTCAAAAGTATATTAGCGCTATGTGAAATGCATACAGCCTCGCCCATGATCTGAACTTGGTTCGACGATGCTATTTCAGCATCAAACCTCGAGAATATCATAAGTATCATATAGTTTAATAAATTACAAAACATGAAAGTTGTATATATTGTATTTTTTGGACTGTTGTCCTCATCTTTATTGTTAAATACTCAACGTTTCGGCGAATGTGCCTTCAATCCTTCTTCAGGAGTTTCATGTTGAACGTTCTCTTTGAACTCGGGGTCCTTCTTGTGGAACTCGGGAGCCTTCATGTCGTAATTAGGAACCTTCACAGAACTTCGGACTGACTCCTGTATTCAATCCACCGGGGTAAACTGTTCCAGTAGGACACATGGCGCAACGGATATAAGGGTTGAATTAATACATTTCTAAGTGACAATCATCTGTAGGTTGCAGTTCAAACCTAATCAAGGGAGGCAATAACATAGAATAATTAACATAGCTTAAATTAACCCGGTAATGATTAACGGAATGGGAACAATCTACCACAATGAACTTATATAAAAATTTATATATATATATATATATATATATATATATATATATATATTTCTTATATATATATATATTTCTTATATATATATATATATATATATATATATATATATATATATATATATTTCTTATATTTCTAATAAATCAAGTACACTATTAAACACACACTCACACACAAGCATATACACACACATGCACATATATATACATAGTGTATCAAAAACTAACGAGAGTTTTATACTTTTTGACACATCTTGTAATCTGAAAATGAATAATGTTCTATTCATTAACTTTTTTCAGAATACAAAGTGTGCCAAAAAAGGTAAAAGTTTATTTCCTATAAGAATGGTTGGCAACCTTCCGTCTATTTTAGACGATGGCGTAGTTTTCTCTCTCTCTCTCTCTCTCTCTCTCTCTCTCTCTCTCTCTCTCTCACCCTCTCTCTCTCTCTCTCTCTCTCTCTCTCTCTCTCTCTCTCACTTACAGCAACGTGAGTGGCTGAACAGACCGATCCTCGAATGGCAATCTCTGGTGCAGTGGCTGCAAACAAAAGGTGATGCTTTCTGTAGGTGTTGGGGGTGCTGCTGTTTCTCCTTTCTTTTAGCTCTCTTTTCTGTGGCAGCTTTTTTTTTCTCTCATTTTCACTTCTTTTTGTTCCTTGTTTGACGAGGAGGCGCCAGGTTGCACGGTCTTCTGCACAAGCCTCCCACGTGTCTATGTCGATGCGGCATGTCTTCAGGTCTCTCTTGCAGACATCTTTGAAGTGTAGGCGTGGTCTCTCTGCCGGTCGGGTACCCTCCATTAGTTCACCATACAGTAGCTCTTTGGGGATGCAGCCTTTGTTCATCCTCCTGACATGGCCAAGCCAGCGCAGGCGTCTCTCGCAGGTGATGGCGAGCATGCTGTTTATGTTTGCTCGTTCCAGCACTTCTGTGTTAGGCACTTTGTTCTGCCAGCGGATGCATAGAATGCGGTGTAGGCATCTGAGGTGAAAGCTGTCCAGTTTCCTCATGTGACGTGAGTACGTGATCCAGGCTTCGCAGTCGTATAGGAGAGTGCTGAGAACACATAAGAATGAGAACAGTCTAATCCATGGATTAAATAAAGGGTTCGGTTCGAATTCCACGAAAGCTCGCGATTATGACACGAAGTCTCCCGAGTTCGACGAGAGGGTTCCCGGGCTCGACAAGAAATACCTGAAGAAGGCTGGAGGCCACATGGTCCGAAACGTTCTGCATGTAACAATAAAGATGAGGACAACAGTCAGAAAAATCCAAATAATGAAAATTTTCAAACCTCATCTCTAAAATTCAGATAAATATAACCTCATGCAGGATTCGAGTTTTTTTTCTTTAACTTTATAACCGTTACACCACGACTGCTCACATAATTTTTTACTCTAAATCCCCAAGATAATTCAGGGT
>CM042168.1:83052472-83064972 GCA_023376005.1 Doryteuthis pealeii
TTAAGGTGTCGGACTGACACTGAACCGATCGGATTTCAATTCCGGCTGTAGGTAGCTTACAAATGTCTAGCCACACTGAAGAGACTTGATAAGTCGAAACACGTGTCTGTGGATGACTACTATATATATATATATATATATATATATATTGCCGTTTATTGTTTTATTTTCGTACTATTCTCCGGACACACCCAACCACATAAGTAAGTAAATAAAGTCGTCGGGGTGGCATAAAGTCGGTATCAGCCAATCAGCGAGGGAGTCTATCTCCTTTTCACTTGCGCTAGACCAAGGAGATTGCTTTTGCATATGAGGTGGAGCGCCACACCTACCATCAGCTCCTTACTTTACTGCAAAGATCTCTGTGCTACTCATACGCTGAGTTGGCGAGGACCGGTATCGAACTAGGAACCTTGTGGTTTCTAGCCGAACGCTCTACCGACTGAGCTAACCCGGCCCTAGCTGAGATAACGACATTCATGAGAAATATAAAAATTCGGCGATTAAGCAACACGAGAAATAATCAATATTTACATTTAATCTTGGTCGATTTGGACGGTCTCATTTTTAAAGCAGATGTTACATAATTATATAGATTCCTAATACATATGTCAGTGAGTGTAGAAACCAAAATGGCTGTTATAAGTTCAACCAGCGGCTTTGAAGGATTAAATGACAAAGGCTTGACCTCATCCCTGATCCTTCTGGTGGATACCGTGAGAATCGGTGAGAAAGACCCTCTTCCGGTTTAGAATTAGAAAGAGATGTTTAGTCAGATCGCCGAAAAACCACGACGGTGTTCAGTCGTGGTTATGCACGTGCGACTCAATCTGCGCAGGTAGTCTAGTGGGGGGTTTCAGATTAAAATATATCGTAAGTTAAATCGAAGTCTTGTGTTATTATCTAAAAACTTCCAATGACACATAGGGCTTCCTGATAAAAGAGAATCCCCAATGGAAGAGACCAGGACACGAAATGCCTCAAGCACGAGTCCAGACGCTAGAAGAACAGAAGAAAAAATTAAGAAGTAAGAAAGTAAGGAAAGAGAGTATACAACACAGAAATGTTTGTTGCCAAAATAGATAACAGGTCGGAAGATTAAGGAACAAGCAGTACTAATACTATGACTATAGAAAATGGCGTATAATGTGTGAATATTTCCCGCCAAAAGTGAACCAGGTAAGTTTTCGGTGCTAATGTAAGGGACGTTTGCTCAGGTCGATAAGCATCCGCATAGAACCAACATTTCCAGGTTCGATATAGCACCCTCGCCAACTCAGCACTAAGTAGTTTAGCTTCTTTGTGGTAAAGGTAGAGAGCTGATGGTAAGTTGTGGCGTTCCATGTCAGACGCAAAAAAAAAACTCCCTGGTCCTACCGTTAGCGAAAAGGGGACAGACTCCCACGCTGTCCGGCTGATACCGACAATAGTACATCTCGTCTACTTACTTACTTACGTATAAAAAGCATTTATATTTCAGTATATTTTCACGGAAATACCCGAAAGCTTTGATAAGCTAGGGTTAGGGTTGGTTTTAGGGTTAGGGAAAGGGTTAGGGTTCGCGAGTTTCCATAATCACGGCTATTTAATACGTAAAATGCTATTTCTAATGAATATTTTCTTTGCGCGCTATTCTGTACATAAAGCAATTCTAATGATATTATGTCCTGTGCGCTATTATACACCAAGCACTTCGCGAGTTCCGTAATCTTAAGCTTATTTATACGTAAAATGCGATCTAATGATACATTCTTGGCATTTCTGCATTTGTAACCAGGCTCTTTCGCGAGTTTCCGAGAAATCTAATGCTATTTATACATAAATGCGATTCTAACGATATTATCTCTTGCGCACTATCTGCATTGTACCAATTTCTTCGTTTTCAATTTTTCTTTCTTTCATTCTTTCTACTTCTTCTCTTCAATTTTTCTTTCTTTCTTCTTCCTCCTTCTTCTCTTCTATCTTCTTTCTTCTTACTTCTTCTTAATTTTCTTTCTTTCTTCTTCTTCATCTTCTTCTTTCTCAATTTCTTTCTTTCTTCTTCTTCTCTTCTTCTTCTTCTTTTTTTCTTTCTTTCTTCTTCTTCATTTCTTCTTCTTCATTTTCTTCTTCTTCTTCTAGTTGTTGTTTCTTGTTCTTGTCTCAATTTTCGTTTTCCAATTTTTATTTTCTTTCTTCTCTCTTCTTTCTTCTTCTTCTTCTTCTTCTTCTTCTTCTTCTTCTTTCTTCTTCTTCTTTTTGCTTTCTTTTCACCTCCCTTTTTCCTTTCTCTTTTTAATTTTTTTTCTTCTTCTTCTTCTTCTTTCTTCTTTCTTCTTTCTTGTTCGTTCTTCTTTGTTTCAATTTTTATTCTTTCTTCTTCTTCTTCTCTTCTTCTTCCTTCTTCTTCTTCTTCTCTTCTTTCTTCTTCTTCAATTTTTATTTTTTATTTATTTTCTATTTTCACCTTCTTCTTCTTCTTCTTCTTCTTCTTCCTTCTTCTCTCTCTTCTCTTCTTTCTTCTTCTTCTTCTTCTTCATTTTTATTTTTTTTTTTATTTTCTATCTTCTACCTTCTTCTTCTTCTTTCTTCTTCTTCTTTCTCTTCTCTCTTCTTAAAATACATCTGGACGCGCACAGAGTATAAAACAAAATAAAATAAAATATAATAAACAAATGAACAGTATACAATTAATATATTCTCTCACAGCTTCAAGTCTGACTTATTCTGCACACTGTTCAATCAGCCATGTGTACACACGTGTACAGTCCATGTTTGACACATTAGAACCAACACATGGCATACACCCACACATCATACAACTTAAGAGAGACGCATGAATACACACGCACGCACATCAATGTCACCGTGCGACACTCAAGCGAATACACACGCACGCACACTCAAATGATACACACGCACGGCACCACTCGCAATCATTACAACCACAACACGCATACAATTGCAGCTACCACATATATAAAGCTAATAAATAACCTACTAATGATTCTCTAAAAGCGAATTCAATTCTTTCGAACAGAGGAAGTATTATTCTAAAAGTTGGCAAGTAAAATAAACAGGACACATGTTAGCGATTGACATTCCAGCTCAGTTGTTAGAGCGCGGGGGACCTTAATGAAAGGTTCAAAGCCAGATCTTATTGTATTAAATGTACTAGCGTTGTGTATATAGTAGTGGAGAACAGGTTTGGGACGACGTAAGTTCATTCGGGTCTCGAACCCGGCCAGGTAGCTGCTAAAAATGTATAACTGCACTGATGAGAGGTGATACCTCAGAAACCGTGTCTGTATTTTACTCTATGATATATACATCTTTTTATTATAATGGAGATGTGTGTTTTTCTGTCTGTAACAGAAACTATATTACTACAACAAGTCACAATTCCTTTCGTTATTTACATCCACATTCTCCATGATTTTATTTATATTTAAACCTCAACTATTAATAAAATTGCTTCACCTTTTTAATTAGTGTTGTCCATCATCTACAATACAAATAACATCATTGTATATTATACAACAACATTAGCGGTTTACAGTGTGAATGTGGAAGGCTAATTTGCATTTGAATAAATAATGTGAATTTTATTAAATACGTGCTGTAGTATTATTGATTTCTAATTATGTTTGTATTTTAATGAATATAATAAGCAAAAATCTCTTCAATGAATCTTAAATGAAATCCATTAAAAGAAAAAATAACTGTCATTTTATTCTTTATTTCCCTAATTTAACTAAATAGTTAAATAAGTAAAATTCGGCAATGAAAGAAGGGATGATGAAGAGTAGTTTCATTTCTATTTTTCTATAATACCCCCACTCTGTTACATATTTTTTGTTATCTGCCTTCTATTAGACTTTCTAATTAAATACGATATTTCATTACATTAAAACTTAAATACTTGCACTCGGAGGGTGCATATATTGATCTAGTATAATATATATATATATATATATATAATATATTATATATATTTATATATATATATCAGAACATGTACACATATATGACAGTTTTATCTTGTACATAAATACATATGTTCATATATATATATATTATATATATATATATATATATTATATATATATATGTGATGTATATATTTTTTCTATTCAACCCATAGATGAAACTGCTAACATTCCAGCTCAGTTGTTAGAGCGCGGGATCTTAAATGAAAGGTTCAAAGCCAAATCTATATTGTATTAAATGTAGTAGCGTTGTGTATTAGCAGTGGGAACAGGACAGTGGTCTGAAAAAATACTAACTAATAATGGAGATTGGTAGTCTCTCTGTCTGTAACCGAAACTACGTCACTGCTTCAAGAATAAATCTTATTTATTAACGATGACTTCTATGAAAACTGAGTAGATTGCCTTAAAACAGTCCATATTTATTAGTTGCCTTTAAAATCCCCGGGTTACTTGAGTTAGAATTTCATGAAATTTATTAAATTCAAAAAGGCTAAAGAATATAATAACGAACAAAAAAGATTACCTGACTTTATCATATATTGAATTGAACCATTCACAGGATGTAATTTTAGTACGGGGTTGGTGGTTGGTTTATTTTGTTTACGGGCACATCAACCTCGGTGGGTCATTTAAAGCCGACAAGTTTTGAAATGTATTTACTATCTTATCTCAATATTTTTATAAACTTTTCTATTTAACCCATACACATGGGACCCTAACAGGTACTACCACTTCCGGGTTGAGTGGACAAGGGAGCAATGGTGATAAAGGGTGACTCCACGTTCCCAAAACCTCTAGAAACTGGAACCTATCACATTCAGATAGAGTTTAACGTCATTCCAGGACAAGACCTCAGCTCCAGCCTGTGTTCAATAGCCATCATATGATAAAAACGGTTGGGGCTTGCCATAAGCAATAGGGTCGGGGCAATCATATAGGTGCTATGGCTTGAACTGCACCAAACCGATTATTGAAGGGGCTCTCCAATCGTCCCGTCTAGCCTAAGTAAGAACCAAAGCGGAGTGTAGCAGGTCATGGACTGCTCAGCCACCAGTGTTCCAATCTTAAACACACGGATCGCCACCCACGGCAACAGAGTGGCCCCATTGGGGAGTCTTACCTCTACAGAGGTGCAGTTTGGTGTATTCTAACGCATCAGTCGACAGGGCGTAATACGTTGGAAAATAAACAATAATATTAGAGATCAATAACACCAAGTATTTTTTTTATATTAAACCCGTTTGTTAAAACCAGTATGCAAATTTAGCACACCACATATTATGTAAAAGTAAAGTCAACGGGGCGGCTAAAGTCGGTATCAGCCAGTCAGCGAGGGATGTCTATCCCTTTTTCAATAGCACTAGACCAAGGAGATTGTTTTTAGCATCTGAGGTGAAGCGCCACACCTCCTTACTTTACCGGCACAGATCCCTGTGCTACTCATACGCTGAGTTGGCGAGGACCGTATCGAACTAGGAACCTTGTGGTTTCTAGCCGAACGCTCTACCGACTGAGCTAAACCCGGCAAACTTTTATTTCTTAGTGATTATATGAGACACATTGCAATCTTTTAAACGGACTAATAACAGGGCTGTTTTAAGGCAAATGTAACTAAGATTTTTCATAAAGCATCGTTAATAAATAAGATTTATTCTATGAATTAATGATTTTGACTGTAGATTAAATAATCATATTAATAACTTACACATCTATGAAGGGCATTGTGCCGTAAGCAGTGACGTAGTTTCGTTAACAGACAGAGAGACACCGAATCTCCGTTATTATATGAGTATTTTCGGACCACTGTCCGTTCTCCATAGCTACATAGACAACGCTTGTTCACTAACAGGATTATAAGGGTTGACTTAATTACAATGGACAATTATCTGTAGGTTGCAGGTTCAATCTTGGCCAAGGGTTATATTATTATTATTAATTATTATTGTACTGGCCTTTTGATTTTTCATCATTGCTGTATAGCTGATGCGTTCTGTCACTGGGTTCTGCGAGTGACAGCACAGGTTCCTCAGGTCTCCAGGAACTCTTCTCTGAGTATTTCTGGAGATTGCAGCAGTGCAGTGTTCTGAATGGTGTCAATCCTTCCATCTGCATTTCAAACTTAGTCCAAGCCCTGTTCTAATCCTTTTTGTGGAACTGATTTGGTCAGTGCACGCTCAAACCTACAAGTTGGTATCACTTTGACTTTCATATGCCATAACTTTTCAGTTCCTCTGCAAGGTCCAGATATTTGTCCATGGTTTTCATTTTCCTTTAGCTTCACCCTGTGAGCGCCTTGCTGGCGACTGAACTCGCACAGACTGACAGTCGTTTTTAATGTCTGGCTGTTATTCACTATTCTGTTGATAAGTTAACAGGTCTGTCTTCTACTGCGATAAGGTGATCGCGTTTTTTTCCAACAGTCCCAGAGAATTTTATGAGTTTCGTTTCTCAAGACACAGATTCTGGTTTAGCATTATACAATTTTGGTTGCTGTGGTCAAAATTTATTTTATTATTATTATTATATTATTATTATTATTATTATTTATTTATTTATTTTTTAATTTTTGTTTATTATTATTAGCAAATATATACACCGCTCCGGACTGCTAGTATTTAAGTTTTAATGTAATAAAATATTACATTAAATAGAAAGGCTTATGAAATAAATAAAAAATGCATATGAAAAAGATTGAACAGAAGGAGGATTCATAATCAGAAAAGATAGAACAACTGAAACTTACTCCCGTCTTTCATGCTAAATTTGTCCTAATTTATAACTATTTTTTTAGACTAGAAGTAAAGAATAAAAATCCAGTCATTTTCTTCTTGCAATTGGCATTTCATTTTAAGGTTTATTGTTGGTTGGTTGGTTGGTATGGTTGGTTGTTCAAAACTTTGTGAGTTTTGTAAACATGTTGAAGTCAGTATTTTATTTCGATCATTCTAATAAAGAAAAAGCGAGTTTTTTCTAAAGCTGATAGTTCGTCAATACTACGTGTGATGGATATGCACCGTTGGAATCTATTTGTTTGAATATATAAGGTGTGCTCGAGTGTCGCAACTTAAATTATATATAACTCTTCCGTGGCCGCGTGGGATTCAATCGGCCAATCAACAGCTGCTCGCAATACGGCGACGGTTAACTATCTAAAGGCCTTCCATGGAAAGGGGTTATTCAAGTGGCTGAATGGAAAGCACATTAACAACATAAAGCACAAAATTTAAACTGGTGTTCTGGCTTGGTCTTGAACAAAAAAACGAAGATATCTTTTGGACTAAGTAATGTTCATGTATATGTAAATAATAGATAAGTAATAAATGAATTAAGTACGATAATATATATAATGAATTTATGAAGTCTGATAAGTGATAACCATTGTGAGTCTGTGGTGGTGCAAACTTAGGGAACACTAGGTCCCAAAAGGGATAGAAAGTTTGGAAAGTTTGGATATCAAAGGAAAGGATTGAAACATTCAGAACACTGCACTGCTGCAATCTTGCCAGAGATACTCAGAGAGTCTGGAGACCCTGAGGAGACTTGCTGTCACTCAGACTCCAGTGAAGCCATCAGCTAATGCTGATGTGAAAAACTCAAAAGGAGTTAATGATATAATAGACGGATCACCCTACCCAGCCAGTAGACCAGACCTTGTGTTGATTAACAGAAAAAAAAAAAAAAAGAAAAGAAAAGAGAACGTGCAACTAGCAGATTCACGGGTGAAGCTAAAGGAAAATGATAAAGATGGATAAATACCTGGACCTTGCCAGAGAATTGGAAAACGCCTTGTGGAATATGAGAGAGTGAAAGTGTTACCGAATTGTAGTCTGGTGCACTTGGAAGCGTGCCCAATAAACCTGGAAAAAAACTGGAAATCAGAGAAAGAATTGAGGACCACCGCAGACTACTGCACTGGCTGCAATGGCTTAGAAACCTCAGAAGAGTCCTGGAGACCGAAAGAAACTTGTCAACCCAGCCTCTCAGTTGAAATGTACCATCACCTAATGTGGTGTTAAAAACTCACAATAATAATTGTCGAGTTTCGGGAATTCCGTTTGTAAAAATCGGGTAGGTAACTGTTGGTGAAATGTTGTATCCTTGAGGGAAAAAGATACACAGAGGACACAGGGAGTGTGAATATGTATTTTATTCAGCAACTTTAACATAGAACAACAAGTAGTACCAATCACAAGACATAAACGTACAAAATGAGGAGGGTCAATGTCTGAAGTTGACGCTAGTATTCGTCTGAAAAATTTTCCCCGACTTCTAATCACTGCTGCGTCAGACTCTTATATTCTTCTGAGGTCAGTACCATCTTGTCAGGGTTGTTAACCCCTATACACGACAGAAACTTACTGGGATTTAATAGGTACGATCTATCATCATCATGTCACACAGTTTAGCAATCGGATATCACATGGACAANACAGAAAAAAGGTTTACCGGGTTAGATCAGTCGTAGAGCGTCTTTCGGGTTAGAAACCACAAGGTTCCTAGTTCGATAACGGTCCTCGCCAACTCAGCGTATGAGTAGCACAGGGATCTGTGCGGTAAAGTAAGGAGGTGTGGCGCTTCACCTCAGATGCTAAAAACAATCTCCTTGGTCTAGTGCTATTGAAAAGGGGATAGACTCCCTCGCTGACTGGCTGATACCGACTTTAGGCTGCCCCGTTGACTTTACTTTTACATAATATATGGTGTGCTAAATTTGCATACTGGTTTTAACAAACCGGGTTTAATATAAAAAAAATACTTGGTGTTATTGATCTCTAATATTATTGTTTTATTCTCCAACGTATTACGCCCTGTCGACTGGGCGTTAGAATACACCAACTGCACCTCTGCAAAGGGGTAAGACTCCCCCAATGGGGCCATCTGTTAGCCGTGGGTGGCGATCCGTGATATTAAGGATGGAACACTGGTGGCTGAGCAGTATGACCTGCAATACTCCGCTTTGGTCCTTACTTAGGCTAGACGGGCGATCGGAGAGGACCCCTTCAATTAATCGGTTGGGCAGGTCAAGCCCTAGCACCTATATGATTTCCCCAACCCTATTGCCCTTATGGCAAGCCCCAACCCTTTTTATCATATCGGTGCTAGAAGACGGTGACTGAGGGTCTTGTCCTGGGAATGACGTTAAACTCTATCTGATAGTGAGGTTCCAGTTCTAGAGGTCTGGGGAATGTGGAGCACCCCTTCATCACCATTGCTCCCTGGTCCACTTTGACCCGGAGTGGTAGTACCTGTTAGGGTTCCATCTATGGGTTAAATAGAAAAATGTGTTCATAAAAATTTGAGAAGAATGAATACATTTCAAAACTTTGTCGGCTTTAAATGACCCACCGAGGTTGATGTGCCGTAAAACAAAACAAACCAACCAAAACAAACCAACGTACTAAAATTAATCCTGTGAATGGTTTCAATTCAATATATGATTTAAGTCAGGTAATCTTTTTATATGCGTTCTTATTTAATTTCTTTAGCCTTTTGAATTTAATAAATTTCATGAAATTCTAACTCAAGTACTTACACCCGTGGGATTTTAAAGTCACCAATAATATGGACTGTTTTAAGGCAAATCTGACTCAAATTTTCATAGAGTCATCGTTAATAAATAAGATTTCTTCTATGAAGCAGTGACGTAGTTTCGGTTACAGACAGAGATACGCTAAATCCCCATTATTAGTAGTATTTTTCGGACCACTGTCCTGTTCCCAACTGCTATATACACAACGCTAGTACATTTAATACAATTAGATCTGGCTTTGAACCTTTCATTTAAATATCCCGCGCTCTAACAACTGAGCTGGAATGTTAGCGTTTCATCTATGGCTTGAATAGAAAAAAATTATATACATAATATATATATATATATATATATATATATATATATATATATTATATGACATATGTATTTATGTACAAGATAAACTGTCATATATGTGTACATGTTTATATATATATATATAATATATAATATATATATATATATATATATATATATATATACTAGCAAATATATGCACCCTCCGGGTGCAAGTATTTAAGTTTAATGTAATGAAATATCGTATTAATTAGAAAGTCTAATAAGAAGGCAGATAAAAAAAATATGTAACAGAGTGGGGGTATAATAGAAAAATAGAAAATGAAACTTACTCTTCCATCACTCCCGTCTTTCATTGCTGAATTTTACTTATTTAACTATTTAGTTAAATTAGGAAATAAAGAATAAAATGACAGTTATTTTTTCTTGTTAATGGATTTCATTTAAGATTCATTGAAGACATTTTTGCTTATATTCATTAAAATAAAACCAAATAATTAGAAATCAATAATACTAAGCACATATTTAATAAAATCACATTTTTAATATCAATATGCAAATTCGCCTTCCCATTCACACTGTAAACCGCTATTTGTTGTATATATAAATGCAGTTGCATGTTATTAGTATGTAGATATGGACAACACTAATAAAAAGGTGAAGCAATTTTATTAATAATTGAGGTTTAAATATAAATAAAATCATGGAGAATGTGATGTAAATAACGAAGGGAATTGTGACTTGTGTAGTAATATAGTTTCGGTTACAGACAGAAAAACACACAATCTCCATTATAATAAGATGTATATATCATAGAGTAAACTACAGACACGTGTTTCGAGGCATCACCTCTCATCAGTGCAGTTATACCATTTTTAGCAGCTACCACCTCTGGCCGGGTTCGAGACCCGAAACGAACTTACGCTCGCCAAACCTGTTCTCCACTACTATATACACAACGCTAGTACATTTAATACAATAAGATCTGGCTTTGAACCTTTCATTTAAAGGTCCCGCGCTCTAACAACTGAGCTGGAATGTCAACTGCTAACATGTGTCCTGTTTAATTTACTTGCCAACTTTTAGAATAATACTTCCTCTGTTCGAAAGAATTGAATTCGGCTTTTAGAAGATCATTAGTAGGTTATTATTAGCTTTATAATGTGGAGCTGCAATTGTGTATGTGCGTGTTGTGGTTGTAATATGCGAGTGTGCGTGCGTGTGTATTCATTGAGTGTGCGTGCGTGTGTATTCGTTGAGTGTGCGTGCGTGTGTATTCATTGAGTGTGCGTGCGTGTGTATTCATGCGTTCTTAAGTGTATGATGTGTGGGTGTATGCCATGTGTTGGTTCTAATGTGTCAAACTATGGACTGTACACGTGTGTACACATGGGCTGATTGAACAGTGTGCAGAATAAGTCAGACTTGAACTGTGAGAGATATTATTAATTGTATACTGTTCATTTTGTTTTATTATATTTTATTTTATTTTGTTTTTTATACTCTGTGCGGTCCAGATGTATTTGAAGAAAGAAGAAGAAAGAAGAAGAAGAAGAAGAAGAAGAAGAAAGGTGAAAAATAGAAAATAAAAAATAAAAATAGAAGAAGAAGAAGAAGAAGAAGAAGAAGAAGAAGAAGAAGAAGAAGAAGAAGAAGAAGAAGAAGAAGAAGGTGAAAATAGAAAAAAAAAATAAAAATAGAAGAAGAAGAAGAAGAAGAAGAAGAAGAAGAAGAAGAAGAAGAAGAAGAAGAAATAAAAATTAAAACAAAGAGAAGAAAAAGGTGAAAAGTAAGAAGAAGAGAAGAAGAAGAAGAAGAAAGAAGAAGAAGAAGAAAATGGAAAAGAAAAAATGAAAAGAAGAAGAAGAAGAAGAGAAGAAGAAGAAGAAGAAGAAGAAGAAGAAGAAGAAGAAGAAAATGGAAAAGAAAAAATGAAAACGAAGAAGAAGAAGAAGAAGAAGAAGAAGAAGAAGAAGAAGAAGAAGAAGAAGAAGAAGGTGAAAATAGAAAATAAAGATTGAAAACGAAAATGAACAAGAACAAGAACAACAACTAGAAGAAGAAAGAAAAATTGAAGAAGAAGAAGAAGAAGATGAAGAAGAAGAAAGAAAGAAAAATTGAAGAAGTAAAAGAAAGAAAGAAAGAAAAATGAAAACGAAGAAAATTGGTACAAATGCAGAATAGCATGCAAAAGATAGAATCGCATTTTACGTATAAATAGCATTAGATTACGGAAACTCCCAAAGTAGCTTGTGTATAATAGCGCACAGGACATAATATCATTAGAATTGCATCTTATGTACAGAATAGCGCGCAAGAGAAAATATCATTAGAAATCGCATTTTACGTATAAATAACCTTAGATTACGGAAACTCGCAAGTAGCCTAACCCTAACCCTTACCCTAACCCTAAAACCAACCCTAATCCTAGCTTATCAAAGCTTTCGGGTATTTCCGTGAAATATACTGTAATACAAATGCTTTTTATACGTAAGTAAGTAAGTAGGCGAGTACTATTGTCGGTATCAGCCGGACAGCGTGGAAGTCTGTCCCCTTTTCGCTAACGGTAGACCAAGGAGATTTTTTTTTGCGTCTGACATGGAACGCCACAACTACCATCAGCTCTCTACTTTACCACAAAGAAGCTAAACTACTTATGTGCTGAGTTGGCGAGGGTGTATATCGAACCTGGAAAATGTTGG
>CM042168.1:83069972-83079972 GCA_023376005.1 Doryteuthis pealeii
TATATTATATATATATATATTATGTGTGTGTGTGTGTGTGATGACAGATAGAATGTATGAATGGAACCCACCTGCATCATGGAAGGGAATAACCTGTATCATGATGATCAGCACCGGTCATCAAATTTAGAAGATTATGGTTGCTGTCCAACGCTCCCTGAACACCGTAAAAACATCAGGCATGAACTGAAGAATTGAAATGGAGATTATAATGCTGTGGCTAGAAGAAAGCAAAATATTTGATCCATTGTGGTAGATTGTTCTCATTCCGTTAATCATTACCGGGTTTTAAGCTATGTTAAGTATTCTATGTTATTTCCGGTTAGGATTGAACTGCAACCTACAGATGATTGTCACTTAGAACTGTATTAATTCAACCCTTATATCCGTTGCGCCATGTGTCCTACTGGAACAGTTTACCCCGGTGGCTTGAATACAGGAGTCAGTCCGAGGTTCTGCAAAAGGTTCCCAATTACGACATGAAGGCTCCAGAATTCGACAAGAAGGACCCCGAGTTCAAAGAGAAGGTTCAACTCCTGAAGAAGGATTGAAGGCATATTCGCCGAAACGTTGAGTATTTAACAAAAGTCCGAAAAATACAATATATACAACTTTCATGTTTTGCAATTTATTAAACTATATGATACTTAGGATATTCTCGTGGTTTGATGCTGAAAGAGCATCGTCGAACCAAGTTCAGATCATGGGCGAGGCTGTTTGCATTTCACATAGCGCTAATATACTTTTGAAGGATATGTATCCAACTACTCACGGAGGGTGAGTAGTTGGATACTTATCCTTCAAATGTTTATGGGTAAATTGTAGGGCAAGCTGGGCTCTTAAATCTTGGTTAGGTAACTAGTCTAGGAGAAGGAAAAGTCTGAATTCAAACCTGTTAAAATCCGCTTAAGAAATTGACTTTGTGTCGCACCCTCCTCATGCAGAAGGGGTTGGGTAAATATACAAAGATTGTCAAAAAAGTATCGAGATTTTTTGTACTTTTTGACACACCTTGTATTCTGAAAAAATTAACAATCCATTCATTGTTCATTTTTATCTTGGTAAATACAGCTTCAATCTCGATATTTTTTATAACACACATTGTATTCTGAAAAAATTAACAATCCATTCATTGTTCATTTTTATCTAGGTAAATACAGCTTCAATCTTGATATTTTTTATAACACACATTGTATTCTGAAAAAATTAACGTTCCATTCCTTGTTCATTTTTATCTTGGTAAATACAGCTTCAATCTCGATATTTTTATCACACACCTTGTATTCTGAGAAAATTAACGTTCCATTCATTGTTCATTTTTATCTTGGTAAATACAGCTTTAATCTCGATATTTTTATGACACACCTTGTATATACAACTGGCCTTTTGCCAAACTAAGATTAAGGGATATCCTCCGTGATACATACTTTAATAGAGTCAGAGACGCTTGTCGCGTAATGGTTATCGTCGTAGGATATAGACTCGACGGGCTGGGTTCAAATCCTTAGCTTGGCTATTTGCGTCTCTCTTTGCCTGTTAAATATGAAATTGGCTGTATTTATTTTTTGAGAGTTTGTGTGGATAATTCTAAAAGATTGACACAGATTTTCCAAAGCGGCAAACTAGTCGTGTCAAATAGGTTTGAGTGATAGGTGATGACCCCGGGGCCAATTTGATAAGTTGGTTGGTATTGGATAATCATAGTCAGGTGACCCAGAAGTCAGAAGTTGTATTGTAACTTTAAATTAGTTACCTCAGAACAAAGATGGGGCTGATTTAGCAAAGTCGATAGAGTGTCGGTCAAGATTTCGGGTTCGATACCGAATCTCATCATCTCAGAGTATGAGTAGCACAGAGATCTGTGCGGTATAGTGAGGAGCTGATGGTAGGTGCGGCGCTCCGTCTCGGACGCCAAAAAATCGCCTTGATTTAGCTAAAGGGGGAGAGACTCCCTCGTTGTTTGGCTGATACCGACTTTAGGCTATCCGACGATTTTACTGATATCTACGATATTATGTGCATGTATTCCTTTACCTCATCCCTCTTGACGAACAGGATGCGACACGTGGTCAATTTTTATCATTTAAATGTCTCCATCTTGTTTAAAACTCATAAACTCCATTTCATCTGAATTCACATGGACTTCTTATTAAGGGTTGGTTTTCTTTATTGATTTCTTGGGCTGGCTTCTTCTTGTTTTAACAAACAAGACTTGGTTGTTTTCGTGATAAAGCTTTATTTCCAGAAACCAGCCCATGATTCCACCGCGGGGGATATGCCGATCGAGAGCGATGGCACACAGGTCGTCTCACTCTGAAATCTGCGTCGCATCTGAACTAAACTAATTCTCACGTGTCTAATCCGTCTAACGGAAGGTCAGTTGGAATGTCACCGTTGTCACTCATCGGCCCCGGTAACTTTCCACGAACCCCGTCATTTTTAATCTAACGGACCTTATTCAAAATATTCTAACTACAGGTATGTACATAAATTATAAGCTGATTATGTTTATGTAACATCTCCTCTGTCAACTATGGGTTAAATTGTGTCACTACTGTTCTTCTACAAGGGTGGTTTTTGGCATTAAATAATACAAGAAGTTTGATATGCCATTAAACAAATAAACCAAAGTAAACCAAACCATACCTTTCCCAAGGGTATTTGGGTTATGTAAAATACAAACAGCATCCTGTCTGATTTTTTGTGATGGGGCTTGATGTGTATGATTTTGATTTTTCGTACTTTTGTCTTCATCATTTTTGTGGTATGTAATAACATTGTGATTTTACATATAACAATAAAGATGAGAACAACAGTCCGAAAAATCAAAATCGAAATATTGTAATTTATATGCCACGCAAGCAGATATTTGCTGAACCAAACCAACTTTTATACGATGCTTAATTTATGATGAGCCCAGTGAGAAGCGAACTCAGTGATAATTATTGTTGTATAATTTTGATTTTTCGGACAGTTGTCCTCATCATTATTGTGGTATGTAAAAACGTTGTGATTTTGCATAAAAATGAGGACAACAGTCCGAAAAAACAAAATTATACAAACCGCATCATCCAGGATTTGAATTCGGTTCACTGTGTCCATTTACCACGACGATAACCATTACAACTCGAGCGCAGGGGTCACCAAACTACGGCCCGAGGGCTGTGTAGTACTATACTGGTGCACAGTTTCAATTTATGGAACGATGTACTTCACAATGCTCACACACACGTCTACATCGGACTTTGTTGAAGTGCAGTGGTTAGCGAGCAAGTTTCAACAATGATTATCACTAAGTTCGCTTCTCACTGGGCTCATCCTGAATCAGACCTCGTACGAAAGTTCGTTTAGTTCAGCAAATATCTGCTTGCGTGTCATATAAATCACAATATTTCGTAAAAATTCTAGAAAAAAAAGAAAAAAGGAAAGAAAAGAAAGAAAAAGAAAAAAGAGAGAAAGAGAGAAAGAAAGAAAGAAAATGAATAATAAAGAAAATAAAAAAATGTCCTTGAATAAATGGTATCCCAATTTACAAGTGGGACCACCCTCGGGATACACAAGTGGAGAGTGACTCTTGATTTGGTTTGCTCTCTCCCTCTCTCTCTCTCTCTCTCTACCTCTCTCTCTCTCTCTCTCTCTCTATATATATATATATATATAATATATTAACATATATATATATAATATATATATATATATATATAATGACTCTGTGGAAAGGTACAAGTAGATTTTTTAAAAATATTTATTCATTTATTCGGATTAGAATAAAGAAGCAGAGAGAGATAGAAAGACAGACAGAGACAGAGACAGAGAGATTAGATGGAGAGAGGGTGAGAGAGAATGAGATAGACAGACAGACTTGGATAAACTCTGTGTGTGTGAGAGAGAGAGAGAGAGAGAGAGAGAGAGAGAGAGAGAGGGGGAGAGAGCGAGAGAGAGAGAGAGAGATTGGATGGAGAGAGAGAATGAGATAGACAGACAGACTTGGACAAACTCTGTGTGTGTGTGTGTGTGTGTGTGTGAGAGAGAGAGAGAGAGAGAAGAGAGAGAGAGAGAGAGAGAGAGAGAGAGAGAGAGAGAGAGATACAGACAGACAAGCCGACTGGCGGACGGCGTGAGTGTGTGTGTTTGTGTGTGTGTGAGAGAGAGAGAAGGGGTAGTGAAGTGTCTTTAGCCAAGTGCCTCCATGGCTTTGAGTGAGGCATTGCAGAATTTAAGAGAGTAAGAAAAAAAAAGAACATGTCTAACTTGTCTTGCTGGGTTGGGGAGGCTAAAGCAAGCAGCTGTCGTAAAGAGGTACATCATCGTCGTCGTCGTCATCGTCAGCGAACCGAAGGTCTGCGTGTATATAAAATAAAAAAGTTCCATTTAGAATGATTCCTGGAAATTGGAAACTCTTCAAGACCGACACTTACTTCAGCAGGGGTCGAGAAATTGGCCAGCTAGTTGGTAGCAAAAAAAACCCGCCAAAAAACAAAAAAAAAAACCCTGCAGAACATAAAATTAAATTTGGTGTTTCGGACTATTGTCCTCATCTTTATTGTGGTGTGTATAAACACAATATTCAGGTCCCTGTACCTTGGGTCTTGTTCAAGTGTTCTCTGTTTACCTTAGACTAAACACATCATCAGGCGATAACCCTGAGTTCAAGTGTGGTTTCGGGGCTTTAATATCGTTACCACTAATTCAGGAAGCTCTTAGTATCATAAAATGTCACCATTATCATAGTGGTAATTATATTAAAAATGCAATTTACTCCTCAATTAGACGTTAAACAAGAAAATATTGCAACATAAATCAGGCTAACAATAGCCAGCTGGAATGTCCGGACAATTCTCGATCCTGAACGATTGGAAAACCCCAAATTAGATGTCACGTCACATATGGAAATTTAATGACCTTATGGAACTTCACCATTAGATGCAGTTTAACGTCATGCTCAGGACTCTAAGACCCTCAACCATCGCCTTCTAGCATATATATAATAAAAAGGGTAATAAGGTTGGGACAATCATATAGGTGCTAGGGCTTGACGTAACCAATTGATTAATCGGAGGAGGCCCTCTCCGACCGCCCGACTAGCCTAGAAATACAAGAAAAATGCTTCACATTGTAGATTTTTGCTGACAAATTTTTCTTAAGATTTTTGCAAGGATTCAAAATAGGTTTTCGTTTTTACAATATTCTATAATCTTCATACAATGACTGCTATTTACACACTAGCATTGCAACCAACAAAGCCTTCATCAGATGATGACTTTGGGTTCAGGCATGGTTTCGGGGCCGAAGCATCATTACCACTAACCCAGAGCGCCCCAGCAGTATCTCACGATACCACCTGACTTTGTCGGTTTGATGTCACAATATAGGACTGCCATATCCACGCTGATGCGGTTAGAGCTTTCTCCTGAATCTTTTTTACAATATTCTTAAGTATGTGAACTATATTTTCGACCGGAGGATATAAGGAGAGAATCATGAGCCTTTGACGAAAAAACAGGGGCAGCAATTGAAGTTAAAATTAAAAAAAACATATCTTAACTACAAAGTAAATATATATACACATTAAATACCACCAGGGCTTGGTTTTTGAGCAAAAATAATAGAGATTTGATTTATATTCGTGAAGATAATTAGAAAAATTTAAATGATAATAGCATGTAATTTCTTGTATTTAGTATTTTAAATAGGAGACATCAATTTTTCTTTTCAAATCGTCAGGATCAATGTAACATCTTTTTTACATAGGGATTTTAATGAGGTATCGTGTGAGGATCGAACTCGTGAATTCTATTAAACTGTCCCCCATATTTATCTTCATCTTTAGAGAGTCACCAGATTCTAGAAGAATTCAATAGGAGATTTCTGCCCTTAAAAGTGCTTTACATCAAAACATTAGTGATGATTTAGTGCCAGGGTTCCATCCTTAAGTATCACGGGTCGCCAACTACGGACAACAGGTGGTCCTATTATTGGGATTCTGCAGAGGTGCAGCTGTTATATTCTACGGCCCCAGCCGATTGGATAACATAGCTCAGTCGGTAGAGCGTTGGGCTAGAAACCACAAGGTTCCTAGTTCGATACCGGTCCTCGCCAACTCAGCGTATGAGTAGCACAGGGATCTGTGCGGTAAAGTAAATAGCTGATGGTAGGTGTAGCGTTCCACCCCAGAGGCTAAAAACAATCTCCTTGGTCTAGCACTATTGAAAAGGGGATAGACACCCTCGCTGACTGGCTGATACCGACTTTAGGCCGCCCCGACGACTTTACTTTACTCAGGTTACCTAATAAAAATGATAACTAAACATTATAACATTTTTTGGCCACATACGTGGTTATATTCAGAACAGCGTGTCAGAGAAAGTAAGTTATATCTATGCCCAAACTCCCTGTGTATCAAACACTTCTCTTTGACCCTTAATTAAGCTAGACGAGCGGTCAGAGAGGCCCCCTCCAATCAATAGGCTGGTAAGGCCGACCCCAAGGACCTAAATGATTGTCCCAACCATATTGCCTCTATGGAAAGCCCAAACACTTTTTATCACATATGTGCTAGAAAGCGGTGGCTGAGGGTCCTCATGTCCTGGGTATGACGTTAAACTCTATCTGATGCTGAATTTCCAAATCTGGAGCTCTGGGGAGTGCGGAGCACACATTCACCACTATTACTCCCTGCTCCAATCTGACCCGGAGTGGTAGTACCTATTAGGGTTCCATCTATGGGTTAAATAGAAAAATGTGTTCATAAAAATTTGAGTACCCATTTAAGAATGAATGCATTTCAAAACTTTGTCAGCATTAAATGACCCGCCGAGGTTGATGGGCCGTAAAACAAAATAACCCAAAACCAAACTAACGTACTAAAATCAATCCTATGAATGGTTTCAATTCAATATATGATTTAAGTCAGGTAATCTTTTTATATGCGTTCTTATTTAATTTCTTTAGCCTTTTGATAAATTTGAGGAAATTATAACTCAAGTACTTATGCCCGGGGGATTTTAAAGGCACTAATAATATGGACTGTTTTAAGGCAAATCTGAAGATTTATTCTATGAAGCAGTAACGTAGTTTCGGTTACAAATAGAGAGACACCAAATCTCCATTATTATTAGTATTTTTCGGACCACTGTCCTGTTCTCCACTGCTACATAGACAACGCTAGTACATTTAATACAATTAGATCTGGCTTTGAACCTTTCATTTAAATGTCCTGCGCTCTAACAACTGAGCTGGAATGTTAGCGTTTCATATATTGTTTGAATAGAAAAAAATGATGTACATACACATATATATATATGAACATATGTATTTATGTACAAGATAAACTGTCATATATGTGTACATGTATATATATATATATATATATATATATATATATATATATATAATTAAACATTTACTTCATATTATATATATATATATATATATATATATATATATATATATATATATATATTTCGCTTCGTATTTATGTTTCATTCTGTCGATATATATATGTATATATATATATATATATATATATATATACATATATATATAATATATATTATATATATGTATGTATATATATAAATATGCACTTATGTACATATGTACCAGATAAACTGCCACATATGTGCACATGTTTATAAACATAAGACAAATATAAACTGATTTAGATTGATATGTAAAACAGTTTTAAAATAATCTAAATATAAGGAATGTTTTCTGAAATGTTTTTTTTAAATTGATATCATTTGTAATGTAGAGGGTGTTTCAGAAAAATTGATATTATTCTTGATGTACAAAGATGTTTCAGAAAAACATTGATATCATTTGAGATGTACGGAGTGTTTCCGAAAAAAATTGATATCATTTGTAATGTCGGGGTTGTTTCAGAAAAATTGATATTATTCTAGATGTACAAAGATGTTTCAGAAAAAACATTGATATCATTTGAGATGTACGGTGTGTTTCAGAAAAAAATTGATATTATTTGTAATGTAGAGTGTGTTTCAGAAAATTTGATATTATTTTAGATGTACAAAGATGTTTCAGAAGAACATTGATATCATTTGAGATGTACGGAGTGTTTCAGAAAAAATAATATATCATTTGTAATGTAGAGGGTGTTTCAGAAAAATTGATATCCTTTGAAATGTACAAGGATGTTGGAATTATTTGTATATAAGGTGTGCTCCAATTCCCAACCTGAATTTATAGACTAGCCGGGGTCACGTGGTTTACTCCTCTGGCCAATCATCAGCCATATTGCGTGGCTGATACACTACTTAAACACTGATACTTGCCACAGTTCTACTTGCAATCATTGAGGAGGGAATTACAATACTCAGGATTCTTTACCAGAGGATTACCAAAGATCAGGATTCTTTACCAGAGGATTACCAAAGATCAGGATTCTTTACCAGAGGATTACCAAATATCAGGATTCTTTACCGGAGGATTACCAAGTGTTGTATTATCTATGTGGTGGAATAGATTATTGCCAACACCATGTATTTCTGTGGGGATAGTCCTTTTTCATATCACGGGCGGCCCTTTCCATGGAATACTACAAGTGAACACCGGAAGTCCTACACGTCACGTGATTTTGAATTAGGTAACCAGTTCCAACGAGGATCCTAAGCAAGAAAGACGTATTTGACGGCATATAGGACGCACTTTTTTTCCCAAAATCTTGGCTCAAAAAATTGCCCTGCGTCTTATACATCGTAAGTGAAGTTTGAGACCACCCGTAGGCCTAGGCTAATCTTCTCTATGATGCTCACTAACCCAGCTTTTGTGTGTGCTTATTGCTTGCCTGTATTGCCAAATTGCTTTTATACAGCTATGTTTCTGCTTATGTAATGCACAGCTAGACTGTTTTCTACAATATATGCTTAAATACACTAAATACTTTTAGGAGGGGGGGGTCTTATGTGCATGTGCGTCTTATATGCCGTCAAATACGGTAATTATCAAGCCTCATCTTAAAAAAATTCCAAGAAATAGTTTTTGGTCAGGGTTTACTTTCTATGGGAAGTATCCTCATGTAAGATACTGACAAATCCCTGTACATAAAGACCGAGGGATCTCTCCGGTAATTTTCACCTTTAGTTGGCTAAATTCCTTGCAAATAAGGCAATTAGAGTAACCTCCCTTGACTTTCACTTTGAAACAAGCCGGTAAGCCATTTAGAAAGTGTCCGTGCGAAATAAACAAATCGTAGAAACTTTTTCGAAAACAATACAACTGCATGCTTTAACACAAAAATATCATAAAATGTGTTCTTAATAACAATTAAGTTCATTACAGATAATGCGCACGCACAATTTTATGCTAGGAATTTAGCCAACTGACTCTCACTTTGAAACAAGCCGGTAGCCATTTTGAAAGTCTCCGTGCGAAATGCGAAATAAACAAATCGTAGAGACGTTTTCGAAAATAATACAACTGCATGCTTTAACACAAAAATATCATAAAATGTGTTCTTAATAACAATTAAGTTCATTTCAGTTAATTTAATGCTAGGAATTTAGCCAACTGACTTTCACTTTGAAACAAGCCAGTAGCCATTTTGAAAGTCTCCGTGCGAAATAAACAAATCTTAGAAACTTTTTCGAAAACAATACAACTGCACGCTTTAACACAAAAATATCATAAAATGTGTTCGTAATAACAATTAAGTTCATTTCAGATAATGTGCACGCTAGGAATTTAGGCAACTAAAGGTGAAAATTACCTCTCTCCTGTAAGCTTTATCTGTGGAGAGTTTCACTGTGTGGAGACCAATGATAATAATCATTAAAAAGAAATAGTTACTTAAAAGTGAACGTCTTCGGTCGGTGGGCGGGGGGGGGGGGTCGATTCCGTTAAAATCTAAATGCTATTCTTCACCATATTCCAAGACCCTTCGTCCTGGGAAGCGTTGTACCCTCGGAGCCAGTCGAATTCGAACGTCCCGACGGATGTCTAGACTCTATCTGGCCGGAGACTCCGAGAAAAAAAAAAAACA
>CM042168.1:83084972-83092472 GCA_023376005.1 Doryteuthis pealeii
AAAACGCCTTCAATCCGCTAAAAAATTTTCTTTTTCGGTATTTTTTTTTCGGCAATCAATTACAAATAAAAAATAAATACATACAAAAACGGTATTTTTATTTTATTTAGGGAGGTTTGCTTTTTCAGCTATCACCGCCTAGCGTTTTTTTAAAGCTGGAGGCCGGGACGGAATTCTACGAATAGCACCAAAAACCCTAGTTCTCTGCTATAAGGAACTACACTAGTTACCTCTCTCCCTTTCAGTCTGGGTGGGGGGTGGGGTCATGTACAACAGTACCTTGACTTACGAGTTTAAATCGTTCCGTTCGTAACTCAATTTCCTCGTATATCGAATACATTTTCCCTAAAAGAACCCTTCTACCTTCTCTCTCTCTCTCTCTCTCTCTCTCTCTCTCTCTCTCTCTCTCTCTCTCTAGGCTGAAATGTACATACAGAGATTGACCCTTTCTCGATTAGTTTACGCCTCATATTTAAACCGATATGCACGCCTAATTCATTAATTATCAACTAATTAATTCTCAAATTAGGTATGACTTCAATTAAGCACATATTCTCCCAAAAATTTGTCGGCTATCGCCATCTCAAACAGATTGTTTGTCCTCTTCATATATATATATATATATATATATATATATATATATATATATATATATATATATATGAGAAGTAAACAAACAAACTATGTGTTTTGATATGGCTTTTTTTAGCCGACAATTTTTGGGAGAATATGTGACCGCTTTATAGCTCTGCTGATGAGGCCTAATAGGCTGAAATGTACATACAGAGATTGATTTTTCTCGATTTGTTTAGCCTTACATTTGAATAGGTATTCCGCCTAATTCATTAATTATTAATTAATTAATTTTCAAAAATTAGGTATGACTTCAATTAAGCACATATTCTCCCCCCCCCCCCCAAAAAAAAAAAATATATATATCTGTCTGTCTGTCTGTATCATCTCTCTCTAAAAATACAATCCCCTTCTACCTTCACTCCCCCTCTTCGATATCTTTCTCTCTCTTTCTATCTGAGGGGATCATGTACAACAGTACTTTGACTTACGAGTTTAATTCATACCGCTTATAAAGTTCCTCGTATATCAAATCAAATCTCCCCATTGAAATAAACTGAAATGACATTAATCCGTTCTAGCGCCACCTCTACAAAACAACCCAATCCTTTTTGTTATCTTATTATAATGGAGATTCAGTGTCTCACTTTCTGTAACCGAAACTACGTCACTACTTACGTCACAATACCCTCAAGAACAGTGTAAGTTTAGCAATGACTATTTAATTCTGTCAAAATCATTTATATATAGAATTAATCTTATTTATTAACGATGTCTTAATGAAAATCTGATTTACCTCGCAACAGCCCATGTTATTTATACGTTTAAGATCCTCCAATATGTCTTGTCTGGCGGTATGCGTGGCACTCCACCTCAACTAAAAATAACTCCCTGGTCTAGCGTTAGCGAAAAGGGGATAGACTCCTTCGCTGTCCGCTGATTTTTATCTATCTATCTATATATGTGAATATGTTTGTGCATTTATTTCAATCGTCTGAGACTACAGATCCGCTGCGATGCATGTGTACATTTCCGCACGCACACACACACACACACACATTGAGCACACTCACACACACAAACACACCCCCTTCCATTTATACACACACATGCACACTTGGACTCTAACGGCAATCAACTGTACACCAATCAACTCTGTGCAGGTTCTAGATGCTGTGTAGAGGACCACTCAGTTGTGATGTCTAATAGAGATGGTTGGAGAGAGAGAGAGAGAGAGAGAGAGAGAGAGAGAGAGAGGGGGGAAAAGAGAGAGTCATGGAAATACGTACTTTCAGCACGATCTGACTATATGAAGGATAGCGAATGTGAAGTGTATTATGATATAGAAATCATATATATATATATATATATTTCGGAGAATATGTGCTTAATTGAAGTCATACCTAATTTGAAAATTAATTAGTTGATAATTAATGAATTAGGCGAATATATCTGCTTAAATTCGCCTAATTCATTAATTATCAACTAATTAATTTTCAAATTAGGTATGACTTCAATTAAGCACATATTCTCCCAAAAATTGTCGGCATAGCCATATCAAACACACTGTTTGCGTACTTTCATATATATATATATATATATATATATATATATATATATAATGGAAAAGGTGACTTACCGGTGAATATGGTCACGATGGTTAGTTGATGCAAAATTCAGAAAGGTAAGACAGCGATATTAACAAAGTGGATTTAACCCTGAAGATCCTTATGGTGAAACTCGAGTAGGTTATCACTTGTACCTATATTGTAACATATATATATATATATATATATATATATATATATATATTCAGACAATATTCTAAGCTTGAAATATAAGCAACTCACCAAATGTTAATTGTAAATCCAGCTTCCCCAATATATTTCCCTTATCCAAAATTGCCTCCACAAACAATAATAGACAATAAAGACAGCAAGATGATACTTAGCAATATATATATATAAATTTGTAAAATAAAAAAAAAATTAAAAATATACACACCAGGCCCCGACACTAACTTTTTTCATGACCGTCCCGAACAAAAATTATCAACCGTCCCAAAAGGGTTTTGGACCGTCCCGAAATCAAAATATTTTTGTTTAATTCATTAGCATCATCTATACTTGTCAGTCATCAGTAGCATAATAACATGTAATAAAACATTAAGAAAAGTTGAAGCAGTTGACAGAAACATTTATTTATAATCAAAAATAAAAATTTTATAGACTAAAATTTATTCTATTTCCATCTTTATGTGGACATTTTCCAATCATAAAAATATATACTGTGTGACTGTCTATTTCTTTAGTGTTGTTGCCATTAATAATTTCAAGTCTAGAACTAGACCGTTTTTTGAGGTCAGCATTCGGGCAATCACTGGACGGCCAATATTGGAATGTAGTACTAACTTTTAGGAAATTTTTACCGTCCCCGGCAAACTGTCCCGGGTGACGTATTGATCCTCTCGGATGTAATTTTTATCGTCCCCGGGACGACGGGACAACAGGACGGCGTTAGTGTCGAGCCCTGATACACACACACTCATAACCAATCCTTATGCCATTCACCATATATGCATGAATCACTACATCTTCAAACCCAGTATACTAAGACCCACCTACCCTCAACACCTAACACCTGTGGCATCATTAGCAGAACCCCATTGCTACACACCCTATCAGAGAGAAAAGGAAAATCTCCTACTACCAACCTCTGCTAACACCAACAACTGACCACCCCTTCCCTTATTTACAACCTCCTAATTCACCAGTATGAAAATGTTCATCATTGAAGCAAGAACTCTATCCAAAGTTCTGAAGAAGGTCTAACAGACCGAAACGTTACAACGTCGACATCACTACCTACAATAAACATCCATTTCTACAACATCCATTTTTTTCTACCGTTCTCTACATATTGTCGGATTAATTTCCATCTTATTTCTCCCATATATATATATATATATATATATATATATATATATATATATATATATATATATATCATCTTCATTATCGATCAATCTACATATTATATCAATTTTCTTCAGTTCTATATATCTCATTCAATTTATCTATCTATCTATCTATCTATCTATCTATCTCATTCAGTTATCTATCTATCTATCTATCTATCTATCTATCTATCTCATTCAGTTTATCTATCTATATTCTCATCTATCTCATCAGTTTATCTTATCTATATTTCTCTCATTCAGTTTATCTATCTATCTATCTATTTATCTATCTATCTATCTATCTCATTCAGTTTATCTATCTATCTATCTATCTATCTCATTCATTTATCTATCTATCTATCTCATCTATCTATCTATCTATCTATCTATCTTTTTATCTATCTATCTCATTCAGTTTATCTATCTATCTATCTATCTCATTCAGTCTATCTATATTTCTGTCTCATTCAGTCTATCTATCTATCTATCTATCTATCTATCTCATTCAGTTTATCTATCTATCTATCTATCTCATTCATTCTATCTATCTATCTATCTATCTATCTATCTCATTCAGTTTATCTATCTATCTATCTATCTATCTCATCAGTTTATCTATCTATCTATCTCATTCAGTTTATCTATCTATCTATCTATCTATCTATCTATCTTTTATCTATCTATCTCATTCAGTTTATCTATCTATCTATCTATCTATCTATTCTATCTATCTATCTCTATCTTCTCATTCAGTATCTATCTATCTATCTATCTATCTATCTATCTATCTCATTCTATCTATCTATCTATCTATCTATGTGCATATGTTGGTGCATTAATGTCAATTCTTTGAGACACGCGTAGCTACAGATGCGCTGCGATGCATAAAGTGTACATTCCACACACACACACACACATACAATGAGTACACACACACACACACATACACACTCACACACACACACACACACACATAGTGGAATCTCATTGGTCGTCTACCGAACAAATTAGATGTTGTTTGTACAGTTGTCGGCGGGGGATATGCTTCGAGGGAGGCCAGGCAGCCACATCGTTTGGTAGTAGAAAAATTCTCTGATCTTTGTGTAAAAGCCTCGTAAGATTCACCCCCACTCTTTTTTAAAAGAACATTTCCCCTTACCCAGAAAACTGTTCTGGCATTGACGTTAAAATGAAAAAAAAAAAATGAAAAAAACAACAAAAAAATAACCCACAGGTTGGTATGAATCTTTGAGCAGAACGAGCAACTGTCTCACAGTTGGCGTATTCATTTATTTTTCTAGTCGACAATACCACCACACAGGATTTACATGCTAAACACTTTCATTTGCCCTAATGTGGAGAAAGGTAGACAAACACGGGACGTTATGGAAACTGGATGTTTATTGTCGACGATGCAACGTTTCGGTCTATTAGGCCTTCTTGAGGACTTGAGTATAGTTCTTGCTTCAATGATGGACATTCTCAAAATGGTGAAAACAGTAGGTTGTCAGTAGGGGCAGGGGTGGTTGGGCGTGGGTAGTGGATTTTCTTCTCTCTAGATGGGGAGTGTTAGAATGGTAATGCAGGTGTTAGTCCAGAGTGTTGGATTTACAGATGTACACATTACCCTAATGTGTACATCTGTAAAGACATGTGGTAATTTTCACCTTTAGTTGTCTAAATTCCTAGCATAAAATTGTGCGTGCACATTATCTGAAATGAACTTAATTGTTATTAAGAACACATTTTATGATATTTTTGGTTTAAAGCATACAGTTGTATTGTTTTCGAAAAAGTTTCTAAGATTTGTTTATTTTGCACGGAGACTTTCAAAAAAGCTACCGGCTTGTTTTAAAGTGAAAGTCAAGGGAGGTTACTCTAATTGCCTTATTTGCTAGGAATTTAGCCAACTAAAGGTGAAAATTACCGGAAATGTCACGCTAAGAGTGAAGATTCATTAGAAATTATGGACCAAGTATCCAATAGGCACCCCAGCTGTCATCTGTTTTGAAAGGAACACCTTTTGCTTTTCACCGTAAACTCCCGATTGTTTGTTTACAAACAACATACGATTTTTTTTTTGCGTTAGAATTTCGCTTTAAGATTTTTTAAAAGTTTGTTCATGTATATTTACAACCCAAAGACACGTTTTTATACTAAAATAGTTTTCGGTTTTAATTTTTTTTTTTAATCGTTATTTCATGTCGTTGTTAATTCAATAGGATTTTTTTCATTATAAAACTTTAAACGAAAGACAGGTTTTTTATATTAAAGACACATTTTTATATTTTCTGTTTAATCAGTTTTGAGGAGTATAACGTTAACAGTCTACACCTGGAAAAAAAAAATTCAGAAAAATTGAAGAGGGTGGGTGACATGGCCTGGAAGATTTTACATGGAATTACCCAAAGGCAAGACAATCGTTGGACATGTAAAAACAATTCTCGCATCTCGTAAAAAAAATATGAATATAGTTTTCGGAGGCACCTCAACTTTTTCCATGTGCTCTCTTATTTACGAGTCCGGGAATACGTTGACTTCGGCTCTCACTCAAAAAGTGGTTGGGACCATCACACATGTAGCATACAGGGCCTCCATGCATGCAAATCATCTGCGGCACTTTCTCTCTGGCTGGGATGCCACTGTGTCCGTTTTCACGACGGCTGCTTGGTTTGGTTTGGTTTACGGCATATCAACCTCACTGGGTCATTTAATGCCGATAAAGTTTTGAAATAAATTCATTCTTAATTGATACTTAATTTTTTTTATAAACACATTTTTCTATTTAACCCATATATGGGACCCTAACAGGTACTAGCATTACGGGTCATAGTGGACAGGGGAGCAATGGTGATGAAGGGGTGCTCCACATTCCTCAAACCTCCAGAACTGGAACCTCACCATCAGATAGAATTTAATGTAATTCCCTGGACATGAAGACCCTCAGTCACCGCCCTCCAGCACCCATATGATAAAAAGGGTTGGGGCTTGCCACAAGGCTAATAGGGTTGGGGCAATCATATAGGTGCTAGGGCTTGACGTAACCAGCCGATTGATCGGAGGGGGCCTCTCCGCCTGCACGTCTAGCTCAAGAAAGGACGAAAGCGGAGGATTGGAAGTCATGGACTGTTCAACCACCTGTGTTCTATCCTTAAGCCTCACGGGCCGCCACGCACGGCCAACAAGTGGTCCCATTGGGGGAGTCTTACCCCTCTGCAGAGGTGTATTCTAACGCATCAGCCGACAGGGTGGAGTCCCTGGTAGGGCACTGGTTGTGGCTATCAGACCTCCAATTGAAAGAGTCTCAACGTATTGTGCCTGTTAGAATCAGATGGAGATATCAGCAGTCCGACGGAAATGTTCACTGGTCTCTAGTGAGCATTTTACGTTGGACTAGAGACTGGTGAGTATTTTGCGTTGGACTGGTGAGTATTTTGCGTTGACTAGAGACTGGTGAGTATTTTTTGCGTTGGACGAGACTGGTGAGTATTTTGCGTTGGACTAGAGACTGGCGAGTATTTGTGTTGGACTAGAGACTGGGAGAGACTAGAGACTGTGGGCATTTTACGTTGATAATAAGCATTTAATTCGGCCATACAAGCTTGTAGAAGAGTACCAGACAGTAGACCCAGCCACGGTCCGTTGGCGAAGAGTAAAGCTTGAATAAAGCTGCGATTTATCTTAATGGCAGATTTCTTTCAAATAAGTGCACAACAAAAAAGACCAATATGACACTCATTTGACAGACGTAGGCAAATATCTTTCAACAATTTAGGCGGTCGCTATAATAATTTTAATTCATGCCTAATTTACACATCTGAAAAGCGGACTTCATATATCAACCAACGTCGAGCTCAAAGGCCGCCTTTAACGTCTCGTCCCATTGTTGTCTAGTTCGTTTAACATTATCTGATACACAGGCTTCAGGTTGCCTTTAGAACCTTCTGTTCTTTGTTTAATGGCATATC
>CM042168.1:83097472-83139972 GCA_023376005.1 Doryteuthis pealeii
ACCAATAAAGGGGTACTCCACACTACCCCCACTCTGTCGACTGGGACAGAAGAATACACCAACTGCACCTCTGCAGTGTAAAATCCCCACCACCTGATGGTCGAGGGTGGCGACCCGTGATGCTTAAGGATGGAACCCTGAAGGCTGAGCAGTTCTTGACATGCAACACTCCACTTAGGTTCTTACTTGAACTAGACAATCAGTCGAAGAAGTCCCTTCCGATCAATCGGCTTATCCCGTTAAGCCCTAGTACCTACAGGATTGTCCCAACCCTAATGCCCACGCGGCAAGCCCCAACCTCTTTTATCATATATTTGCTAGAAGGCGATGGCTGAGGGTCTTAATGTCCAGAGTATAACGTTAAACTCTATCTGATGGTGAAGTTCCGTTTCTGGAGCTCTGGGGAATATGGAGTACCCCTTCATCAGCATTACTACCAGGTCCACTCTGACCCGGAATGGTAGTACCTGTTAGGGAGCCATCTATTGGTTAAATAGAAAAAAAAATGCGGTTAAAAAATTAAGTACTCACCAAGAATGAATAAAACAAAACGCTTTTGGAAGTGTGGATTTACCATTCATCACCATTACTCCCAGGTCCACTCTGACCCGGAGTGGTAGTACCTGTTAGAGTTTCATCGATGGTTAGATAGAAAAACGTGTTTAAAAACTGTATTTAAAAAGCTGGGTTTTAAAAACAAACTGAGTACGCACCAAGAATAAAATAATCCAAAAAGGGTTGATATGCCGTAAAATCTAACCAGCCAATGAAACGTACAATGGACATAATTCCTTAGCTTCTGGGCATAAAATGACCCTAGACATGTTGAGGTGCCGTTAAAACAAATCAAACAAACATTGAATGAATCAATCAATCTGATACATTAATTTTCAATGTAAAGACAATGAAGGATACAGCCCCACCATTGAATGCAGGGGTACTCTTTGCGGAGTTCCGTCCGGCCTCCTGCCCTCAAAAACCGCTAGCCGGTGGCTGCTGAAAATAAGACACCAGCTACGATTGAAGTCCGTAGCCGAAGCGGTGTCACTTGCAAAAAAAAAAAAAAAAAAAAAACAAGGCAAAAAAAAAACAACAAACAACTTAGGGCGTTTTGCCGAAAACCCAACCCCAACCCTTACCCTACCCCCTAGTTAAAATTAACAGTTTTATTACAATATTTGTGGTTCTGTTTTTTCTGGAAAAAAAAAACAGACCCAAATTATTTATTTATTTTCCCATTAAACTAACCCTAAACCCCAACCCCAACCCTAACCCTAAATCCTAACCCTATCCCTAGTTTTTTTTTTTTTTTTTCAAGTGACACCGCTTGGGGTTTTTTTTTGTTTTCAGCAGCCCGGCTAGCGGGTTTTGAGGCAGGGTCGGGACGGAACTCCGCGAATATACCCGAATTCAGTTTAGTGATATACCCAGGACCTATGATTCCAAGCGTGTCTTGTGGCTGTCCTCTTCAGAAAAAAACTCTTGGGGAGCGTGTTGCTTCTCTGGGGTACTGGGTCAGAGGAGACTAAAGATCGTCTGAGGGAACGCCATTGCGAGGTGGTCGTGTAAAAGGGAGGGGCAAAGACTGCTTCTGGGGGAACGCAGTTAGGGTCGTCCGCTACCTTGTTGATATATTTTGTGAGGGCGCGGCAGGGCCTGGGGCTGGAGACATCCTCAAACGTACACAACAGGCTATCTTGTGTTTTGTTTTTTTAATAGATTTGATGGATCATGTCTTCTTCTTCTTCTTCTTCTTCTTCTTCTTCTTCTTCTTCTCTTCTCTCTCTCTTCTTGCCGTCCTTTCTTTCTTTCTTTTTTTCTTCGACTATTTCTCTTCTTTTTATTCTCGGCATGTTTTTCTTTTTGCCTAAAGACTTGATAGATTTCTTCTTCTTTCGTTTACAATTTTTCTTTTTGTTTTTGTTTTTCAATTTTTTCTTTGTTCGGTGTTCTTCTCTGTTGTCTCTTCACTTAACTTCCTTCTTCACTATTTCTGTCAGTTCCTTCTTCTTCTTTCTCTTCTTCTTCTTCTTCTTCTTCCCATTTCGTTCTTTTCTTCTTCTTCTTCTTCTTTCTTCTTTCTTCTTCTTTTCGTTTCTTTTCTTCTTCTTCTTCTTCTTCTTCTTCTTCTTCTTCCTCACACTTTTCTTCTTCTCTTCTCTTTTTTTTCTTTCCTCAACTGTTTCTTTTTTCTTTAAGGTCTCATCTCTATGTTAAATAGAAAACAAGTTTTAGAAATTGATTTAAAAAATAGAGTTTAAATGAAAAAAAAATTGAATTCCCATTAAAATTCTTCGGCATAAAATAACCCAAGAGATGACATACCGTAAAATCCAACCACCAACCAAACAACCAACCATCCCTCTCTTCTGCCTTCTTCTTCCCTTCGTCTTTCTTCTTCTTCTTTTCTCTTTCTTCTTCTTTTCTTCTTCTTCTTCTTCTTTCTTCTTCTTCTTCTTCTTTCTTCTTCTTCTTCTTCTTCTTCTTCTTCTTCTTCTTTCTTCTTCTCTTCTTCTTCTTCTTCTTCTTCTTCTCTTTCTTCTTCTCTTTTCTTCTTCTTCTTCTCTTTCTTCTTCTTCTTCTTCTTTCTTCTTCTTCTTCTTCTTCCCTTTTCGTTTTCTTCTTCTCCTCTTCTTCTTCTTTCTTCTTCTTCTTCTTCTTCTTCTTCCCTCTTGCTCTTCTTCTTCTTCTCTTCCTTGCCCTTCTGCTTCTTCTTCACCATATTTTGATTCTAACTCATTCCCTTCACCGAGCCTTTCCGGCAATTCATCGTTGTTAATCTCATAAATGACTTCCATTTGTCCTTCATCTTCTCTCTCCTCCTATCCTCGAATTTCTCCTCTTTTCACTTTCCCCAAATTTCATCTTCGTTTTATTTCTTTACAACTCCAGATTCTTTACACCTGACTTAAACCGTTGATTCCTTTTTCTTCTCAATTCTCCTTTCACCGCCATTTTGTTTTAATGGCAGCCATTTGCATTCGGCTTCAACAAATTCTTGAATAAAAAAATGGCGATCCTTTCTACCCGCAACACAAATCCGGAATGATTAGTAACAATCGAAATGCACAATCGAAAAAATGGCTGAGGTAATGTTCGAAATCTATATATTCATAAATGTAGATATTTACGGAGGGTAGTCAAAAAGTAATTTGCCATTTTGTTAGGACAGGTATAATTACCAAAACAGGAACATGTATCATACATCAAAATGAAACTCGGTTCCTCTGTGGATCACATCCCGTACCGCCTTCTCCACATATGTGAGCCAAAAAGTAATGCCATTTTGCTTTAGGACAAGTATAATTACCAACACAGGAACACTGTATCATACATCAAAATGAAACTGGTTCTCTGCGCCATCACCCAACTTCTCCACATATGCTGAGCCAAAAAGTAATCCATTTTGTTTAGGACAGGATTAATTTACCAACACAGGAACACTGTATCATACATCAAAATGAAAGCTGATCCTCTGTGGGATCACATCCCTACTTCTCCACCATTGGGGAGTCAAAAAGTAATACCATTTCTGTTTAGGACATGTGATAATTACCAACACACGGGAAATGTATCAATACCAGAAATGAAGCTGGTCCTCTGTGGACACATTCCTACTCTCCACACTGTTAGGGAGCAAAAAGTATACCATTTTGTTTAGGACAGGTATATTACAACACAGAACATGTATCATACATCAATATGAAGCTGGCCTCTCGTGGATCACATCCCTACTTCTCCAATAGGGGAGTCAAAAAATAATACCATTTTGTTAGGGACCAGGTCATAATTACCAACACAGAACATGTATCATACATCAAATGAAGCTGCTCCTCTATGGATCACTTCCCTACTCTCCACATAGTCACCGTTTATCACTAGGCAATCTTCCACCTTCGAATGAGAGCATGTGTCCCTGCCCCGCTAAAATTAATTGTCGGTTGTGCTCGTTGAGCCACTTCTTCAGATTTCACTTCTTGTCACTGAAACTAATGCCTCTCAGACCCTCTTTCATGCGCCGCCGAAGAGAATGATAGTCTGAAGGGGCGTAAATCGCTGAGTATGGAGCGATGCGGTAAAATTGTCCTCCCGATTGAGGCGATTTTCTCCCTTGTCCTGATGCTTGGTGTCGTAGAGCATTGTCATTCAGAAGGGGACATTGTTTTGGCGAATATTGCAAAGTACGGCAGTCTTGCTCGTTGGATTCTTGCTCAGGGCCTCGTTAGGGTCTCAATGTAGGCCTTAGTTTTTATAAATAAAAAAATTTAAAAACATTTCACATTAAATAATGAAAATGGCATTACCTTTTGACTCAACCTCATACATTCAGTGTCCAGATCTACATAAGTTTCAGACACCCATATGAACTAGCAGGGATAAACGCCCTCCCAGCATTAAATATTTCAGTTTAATGTAACGAAATATATTTAGAATAAAAAGACTAACGAAATTTAAATAAGAACGCATAATAAAAAGATACACTTATTTATTTATATTTACTTGTTTATAGATAAAATCATTCAATAGGTTTTGATTTTAATTAATGATTTGATATATAATCAAATACTTCATTGATAAACTTAGCATTTCCTGGGGGCATTTGACTAAGCGCATGGCGTATATTTTGGTTCCAGACAAGACAGACACCGAATCTCCATCTATACATATATAAAGGGTATAACGGCAACAAAATTTGATTTTAAAATGATTTCAATTGAACTACAGTTTATAAAACCCCATAAAGTTGAAACAGATGTTTGTAGCACAATATTTACTATTGCTTTTCCATATTGAACTATATAGCAATAGCTTTTAAATGTGGAACAACATGAACAAAACTCAGACAAGTGTTGTAGGGAGATGTATTTCGCCAAACATTGAGCACGCTTCATCGGTCGTTATTTGATCATATTAAGCATCAAAGGGGCCGGGTTAGCTCAGTCGGTAGAGCGTTCGGCAAGAAACCACAAGGTTCCTAGTTCGATGCCGGTCCTCGCCAATCAAGCGTATGAGTAGCACAGGGATCTGAGCGGTAAAGTAAAGCAGCTGATGGTACGGGTGTTGGTGCTCCACGCATAGATGCTAAAACAAATTCTCCTTGGTCTAGCGCATTGAAAGGGGATAGACTCCCTCGCTGATTGGCTGATACGACATTAGGTCGCCCCGACGACTTTACTTACATGTCTTTTATAGATGAGAAAGTGGGCGGAGACGGGATGGAGTGGTGGATGGATGAGCGTTATGTGGGGAATTTTGATGTCAGAAGGAAATCTTGGAAGGAGGGGGCTGACATTCAAATTCTCCTCACAAACGCTATCCCATCCACCCGACTTCATCCCCCTAATCCACCCTCGCCGCCCACTTTCTCATCTATAAAAAGGGGCACGGGTTAGCTCAGTCGGTAGAGCGTTGCGCTAGAAACCACAAGTTCCTAGATTCGATACCGTCCTCGCCAACTCAGCCTATGAGTTAGCACAGGGATCTGTCGGTAAAGTAAGGAGCTGATGGTAGGTGGGCGCACCACCTCAGATGCCTAAAACAATCTCCTTGGTCTAGCGCTATGAAAAAGGGATAGACTCCCTCGCTGATACCGACTATAGGCCGCCCCGTCGACTATTACTTTTTTATGATGCTCTTAATGATCAAATCAAACGACTGATGAAGACGAGCTCCAATGCGCGGCAAAATATATCTCTCTTTACGTACACTTGTCTGAGTTTTGTTCCTTTGTCCATATTTCTCCTCTAATTTTTACTACATTCTGTCGGATTTTACTTCCAATCCTCCTTCCTCAATAGCTTTTAAGTAAACATATCAAACTATCAGTCTGTTGTTATATCCACAGCCCGCTTAGTAGTATTAAATGTGCTTGACCTGAGGAAGTTTTGAAAAGAGAATCGC
The DNA here is from genome assembly GCA_023376005.1 of Doryteuthis pealeii. Lineage (NCBI taxonomy): Eukaryota > Metazoa > Mollusca > Cephalopoda > Myopsida > Loliginidae > Doryteuthis > Doryteuthis pealeii. The sequence goes on from CM042168.1 coordinate 83,103,374, forward strand.
GTGTTCGTTCCCATGTCCGCTTACAAATGCCCGTGAGAGAAATTTCTTTTTAACATTGGTATCGTCTTAAGTAAACAGTGGTTAAAATTAAAGCCAAAGTGAGAATTCCCTGTGGCAGGAATAAGTAGCCATGTTGATAAAACCATCAGTCTAGAGTTTTATTTGGTGCAGTAAACTTCTGTTTATTATTCTATTATTATCTTTTTTTTATCCTGACTTTTTCGGTTTACTTATCAATCAAATATAATTTATTTTGGTAGGGATTGTCCCTACCAAAATACGACCACTACCAACACTCCCCCCTTCTCTTCTCTCTCTCTCTCTCTCTCTCCTCTCTCTCTCACACACACACACACACACACACAAACTATTTTCTCCTCTCTCTCTCTCTCTCTCGCTTGCTCTTCATCTCTCTCTCACACACACACACACACCACTCTCTCTCTCTCTCTCTGTTTACCCCCCTCTCTCTCTATCTATCTATCTATTACACTCTCTCTCGCTTTCTCTCTCTTCTCTTTTCTCTCTCGCCCCCTCACTCCCTCTCGCCTCTTCTCTGTTATCTTGCTGAGTTGCTCACGTCTCTCTCTCTCTCTTCACCCCCTCACGCTGTTCTCTCTATCTCGCATAAATTAACTCTCTCTCTCTCTCTCTCTCTCTCTCGCTCTGTCTCATCTTCTCGCTCTAGGAGCAAATATTGTCCCTGTTCAAAACTACGGACCACTACCAACACTTTCCTCCACTCTCGTCTTCCTCTTCTCTCTCCCCCCTCTCTCTCTCTCTCTCTCTCTCTCGCTTTTTCGTTAATTTGGTGCTGGTGGCAGTTGAAAACCTACCAAAATACCGACTTTTCTATTTTCTTGCTTCTCCTCCTCTCGTCTCTCTCTCTCTCCTTCTTTTCTCTCTCATCTCTCAACGCTCTCTCTCTCTCTCTCTCGCTCTCTCTCTCTCTCCTCGCTGAGGGATTTATTTTGGCATGTCGTGGTGAAATCTTCTCGCTAATTCTTGTTCGATTTTGAACCCCTTCTTCAAGGTTGACACAGTAAAGTTCAAATAGGAAGAAAAAAAACTCTTCACATGCAAGCCTTTTCCCCCCCCTGTCGCTACCAGCCCCATCCGCATTTTCCTCCGGCATCGTCGAGCTTTCGCCTTCCAACCCCTAAATGACAATTACAAGATGTCTGAAGATAAGCTTCCAATGTTGTCCAGGATCCTGTAGACGCTTATTCTTCATGGTGTGCTCATTCTGAGCGTAACGAAAACGAGAAGGGGTTTCGGAAGTTTTGAACTTCAACTGTTTCTATTATTTAATTATTTAATTTCTGTTTCAAGCAATTGGGGCCGAATTAATTAGGTTAGAAGTTCCATAACTGGTCGCTAAATCTCTAGAGATTTTTTTCTTTTTTTTTTTTTTTTTTTTGAAGCGGGGCCCGCAAGTCGCAAGACCAAATTTATTAGTTTCTTTTTTAGATTTCTAATTTTTTTTCTTAAATTGTTTTTTCTTTTTTTTTTTAGATATTTTTCTTATAGATTTTTTTTTTTGCTTTTTTAGATTTATCTTTCTTTTCTTTTTTTAATCTTTTCTTTTTTTTCTTTTTTCAAGATTTTAGATATTTGCCTTTCTCTTTTTCTTTTAATATTCTTACTTTTCTTCTGGTTCTTTTTTTTTTTTTAGTCTAAAAGTTCTTATCACCCCTAAATCTTGTATTTAACCTTCATTCATTTTTCATTTCGTAATATTTACATTTTTAATACTAGTAAAAATATACGCTCTCGGGCCAGAAGTATTTTTAAGTTTAACTATAATTAATATTGTATTGAATTATTTAGAACATAAATTTAATCTGATAATTTAGGCTATGAAGTTTCATAACCCTGCCGTTCGCTAAATCTATACGATTTTTTTTTTACAGTCGTGACCAAATATTTATTGTTTCTTTTCTAGATTTTTCTTTTCTTATTTTAATTTTTTCTTAAATTTCTTTCTTTTTTTTTTTGTCTTTTCGTAGATATTTTCTTAGAATTTTTTTTTCCAATTCTCTTTATTTTCTTTTTCTATCTCTTCCGTTCTTTTTTAGATCTTTTTTTAAAAAAAGATTTATACGTATCTTATTTTCTTTTCTTTTTCTTTTACATACTCTTCTATTTTAAAGTTTACATTTCAAATTGTTATTATTTCTTTAATTCCTTTATGAATTGATGATATTTACTACTGTAGGGCTACCAAATCTTGCTGACATTGAATTTTATTACTTCCAACCCCTCAAGACAATATGTTTTCAAAATCTATTTCTTTAATATCGCCAGAGGGTTTTTTATCATATTTTGCTAGTTCTATTAAATCAACATTAAGAGACAAATTGTTAACGAAAAAATTTGGTACGACATACTTATTCCCCTTTAGATGAAATTTTGAAATTTTATTCCTAAAATAAAATTAGGAAGAATATTTATTAACGCGGGGTGGCGGGATCTCTCTCGGTCTCTCGTCTCTTCTCTCGACTCTCTCTTCTCCCTCTTAGGGTCAAATGTATCATACAGAGATTGAAGCCTTTCTGATTAAGTTTATCGCCTCATATTTAAACCGAAATGCAAAGGGCCTATCACTTGTCATTAATTGATCAAACTAATTATCTTCTCAGATTAGGTATGGCCCTTCAATTCCAGCAGGCACATATTCCTGCTTGCAAGATCTGCCAGCAGAATTTCGGCTACTGGCCAGTCGATTCCGGTCAGAACCAGTTGGGAGGGTGGTTTGTTCTCTTCATATATTATAGTTATATACAGGGTAATGGTGATATATATTATATTATATATATAATTCAGTATTGATAGAGAAGTAAATCAAACAAACTAATGTTGGATTTGGGCTTTTTAGCCGGACAGATTTTGCGAGAATATGTGACCGCTTTATAGCTCTGCTGATGAGCCTAATAGGGCTGAAATGTACAAAGCAGAGTATTGATTTCTCGCTTTGTTTAGCCTTCATTTGAATAGGTATTCCGCCTAATTCATAATTGATTAATCTAATTAATTTCAAAAGGATTAGGTTATGACTTCAATTAAGCCAACATATTCTCCCCCCCCCCANCCCCCAAAAAAAAATATATATATATCTGTCTGTCTTGTCTGTATCATCTCTCTCTAAAATACAATCCCTACCTTCATCCCCTCTCATATCTTTCTCCTCTCTTTCTATCTGAAGGATCATGTACAAACAGTACTTGACTTACGAGTTTAATTCATACCCGCTTATAAAGTTCCTCGTATATCAAATCAAATCTCCCATTGAATAAAACTGAAATGACATTAATCCGTTCTAGCGCCACCTCTACAAAACAACCAATCCTTTTGTTATCTTATTATAATGGAGATTCAGTGTCTCACTTTCTGTAAACCGAACTACGTCACTACTTACGTCACAATACCCTCAAGACAGTGTAAGTTTAAGCAATGACATTTAATTCTGTCAAAATCATTATATATATAGAATTAATCTTATTTATTAACGATGTCTTAATGAAAATCTGATTTACCTCGCAACAGCCCATGTTATTTATACGTTTAAGATTCCAATATGTCTTGTCTGGCGGTATGCGTGGCACTCCACCTCAACTAAAAATAACTCCCTGGTCTAGCGTTAGCGAAAAGGGGATAGACTCCTTCGCTGTCCGCTGATTTTTATCTATCTATCTATATATGTGAATATGTTTGTGCATTTATTTCAATCGTCTGAGACTACAGATCCGCTGCGATGCATGTGTACATTTCCGCACGCACACACACACACACACACATTGAGCACACTCACCACACACAAACACACCCCTTCCATTTATACACACATGCACACTTGGACTCAACGGCAATCAACTGTACACCAATCAACTCTGTGCAGGTTCTAGATGCTGTGTAGAGGACCACTCAGTGTGATGTCTAATAGAGATGGTTGAGAGAGAGAGAGAGAGAGAGAGAGAGAGAGAGAGAGAAGAGAGAGAGGGGAAAGAAGAGAGTCATGGAAAATACGTTCTTTCAGCACGATCTGACATATGAAGGATAGCGAATGTGAGTGTATTATAATATAGAAATCATATATATATATATATATATATATATATATAATATATATTTCGGGAGATATGTGCTTAATTGAAGTCATACCTAATATTGAAAATTAATTAGTGATAATTAATGAATTAGGCGAATATATCTGCTTAAATTCGCCTAAATTTTAATTATCAACTAATAATTTTCAAATTAGGTATGACTTCAATTAAGCACATATTCTCCAAAAATGTCGGCATGCCATATCAAAAACTGTTGCGTACTTCATATTTATATATATATATATATATATATATATATATATATAATGGAAAAGGTGACTTATCGCGTGAATATGGTCACGATGGTTAGTTGATGCAAAATTCAGAAAGGTAAGACAGCGATATTAACAAAGTGGATTAACCCCTGAAGATCTTTATGGTGAAACTCGAGTAGGTTATCACTTGTACCTATATTGTAACATATATATAATATATATATATAATATATATATATATTCAGACAATATCCTAAGCTTGAAATAAAGCAACTCCACAAATGTTAATTGTAAATCCAGCTTCCCCAATATATTTCCCTGTACCCAAAAATCCCCTCCACAACAATAATAGACAATAAAGACAGCAAGATGATACTTAGAAATATATATATAAAATTGTAAAATAAAAAAAAAATTAAAAATATACACACCAGGCCCGACACTAACTTTTTCATGACCGTCCCGAACAAAAATTATCAACCGTCCCGAATCGGGTTTTGGACCGTCTCGAATCAAAAATTTTGTTTAATTCATTAGCATCATCTATACTTGTCAGTCATCAGTAGCATAATAACATGTAATAAAACATTAAGAAGCTGAAGCAGTTGACAGAAACATTATTTATAATCAAAAATAAAAATTTATAGACTAAAATTATTCTATTTCCATCTTATGTGGACATTTCCAATCATAAAATATATAATGTGTGACTGTGTCTATTCTTCAGTGTGTTGCATTAGTAATTTTAAGTCTAGAACTAGACCGTTTTTGAGGTCAGTATTTGGGCAATCACTGGACGCCAGTTTTGGAATGTAGTACTAACTTTAGGAAATTTTTTACCGTCCCCAGCAAACTGTCCCGGTGACGTATGATCCTCTCGGATGTAATTTTATCGTCCCGGACGACGGACAACAGGACGGCATTAGTGTCGAGCCCTGATACACATACACTCATAACCAATCCTTATGCCATTCACCATATATACAGACTACATCTTCAAACCCAGTATTAAAGACCACTACCCTCAACACCTAACACCCGTGGCATCATTATCAGAACCCATTGTTACACACCTATCAGAGAGAAAGGAAAATCTCCTACTACCAACCTCTGCTAACACCAACAACTGACCACCCCACCCCTTATTCACAACCTCCTAATTCACCAGTATAGAAATGTTCATCATTGAAGCAAGAACTCTATCCAAAGTTCTGAAGAAGGTCTAACAGACCGAAACGTTACAATGTCGACATCACTACCTACAATAAACATCCATTTTCTATAATATCCCATTTTTTCTACTTTTCTCTACATATTGTCGGATAATTTCCATCTTATTTCTCCCATATATATATATATATATATATATATATATATATATAATATATATATATATATCATCTTCATTATCGATCAATCTACATATTTATCCCATTCTCTTCAGTATCTATATATCTCATTCAGGTTATCTATCTATCTATCTATCTATCTATCTATCTCATTCTGTTTATCTATCTATATTTCTGTCTCATTCAGTTTATCTATCTCATTCAGTTTATCTATCTATCTATCTATCTCATTCAGTTTATCTATCTATATTTCTGCCTTATTCAGTTTATCTATCTCATTCAGTTTATCTATCTATCTATCTATCTATCTATCTCATTCAGTTTATCTATCTATTATCTCATCTATCAGTATCTATCTATCTATCTCATTCAGTCTATCTATCTATCTATCTATCTATCTCATTCTATCTATCTATCTATCTATCTATCTATCTATCTATCTATCTATCTATCTATCTATCTATCTATCTCATTCAGTTATCTATCTATCTATCTATCTATCTCATTCAGTTTATCTATCTATCTATCTATCTATCTATCTCATTCAGTTTATCTATCTATCTATCTATCTATCTCATTCAGTTTTTCTATCTATCTATCTATCTATCTCATTCAGTTTATCTATCTATCTATCTATTCTATCTATCTATCTATCTATCTATCTCATTCATTTTCTATCTATCTATCTATCTATCTCATTCTATCTATCTATCTATCTATCTATCTATCTATCTATCTATCTATCTATCTCATTCTCTATCTATCTATCTCTCATTCAGTTCTATCTATCTATCTATCTATCTATCTCATTCAGTTTATCTATCTATCTATCTATCTATCTCATTCAGTTATCTATCTATCTATCTATCTATCTATCTATCTCTATTCAGCTATCATTATCTATCTATCTATCTATCTATCTATCTATCATCTGCATATGTTGCTGCATTAATGTCAATTCTTGGAGACACGCGTAGCTACAGATGCGCTGCGATGCATAAAGTGTACATTCCACACACACACACACACACATACAATGAGCGCGCACACACACACACATACACACTCACACACACGCACACATAGTGGAATCTCATTGGTCGTCTACCGAACAAATTAGATGTTGTTTGTACAGTTGTCGGCGGGGGATATGCTTCGAGGGAGGCCAGGCAGCCACATCGTTTGGTAGTAGAAAAATTCTCTGATCTTTGTGTAAAAGCCTCGTAAGATTCACCCCCACTCTTTTTTAAAAGAACATTTCCCCTTACCCAGAAAACTGTTCTGGCATTGACGTTAAAATGAAAAAAAAAAATGAAAAAAACAACAAAAAAATAACCCACAGGTTGGTATGAATCTTTGAGCAGAACGAGCAACTGTCTCACAGTTGGCGTGTTCATTTATTTTTCTAGTCGACAATGCCACCACAGAGGATTTACATGCTAAACACTTTCATTTACCCTAATGTGGAGAAAGGTAGACAAACACGGGACGTTATGGAAACTGGATGTTTATTGTCAACGTTTCGGTCTATTAGGCCTTCTTCAGGACTTGAATATAGTTCTTGCTTCAATAATGGACATTCTCAAAATGGTGAAAACAGTAGGTTGTCAGTAGGGGCAGGGGTGGTTGGAGGTGGGTAGTGGATTTTCTTCTCTCTAGATGGGGAGTGTTAGAATGGTAATGCAGGTGTTAGTCCAGAGTGTTGGATTTACAGATGTACACATACCCTAATGTGTACATCTGTAAAGACATGTGGTAATTTTCACCTTTAGTTGGCTAAATTCCTAGCATAAAATTGTGCGTGCGCATTATCTGAAATGAACTTAATTGTTAAGAACACATTTTATGATATTTTTGTGTTAAAGCATGCAGTTGTATTGTTTTCGAAAAAGTTTCTAAGATTTGTTTATTTTGCACGGAGACTTTCAAAAAAGCTATCGGCTTGTTTTAAAATGAAAGTCAAGGGAGGTTACTCTTATTGCCTTATTTGCTAGGAATTTAGCCAACTAAAGGTGAAAATTACCAGACATGTCACGCTAAGAGTGAAGATTCATTAAAAATTATGGACCAAGTATCCAATAGGCACCCCAGCTGTCATCTGTTTTGAAAGGAACACTTTTTGCTTGTCACCGTAAACTCCCGGTTGTTTGTTTACAAACAACATACGATTTTTTTTTGCATTAGAATTCCACTGTAAGATTTTTTAAAAAGTTTGTTCATGCATAAAATTGTGCGTGCGCATTATCTGAAATGAACTTGATTGTTATTAAGAACACATTTTATGATATTATAACCCAAAGGCACGTTTTTATACTAAAATAGTTTTCGATATTAATTTTTATTTTTAATTGTTATTTCATGTTTTTGTTAATTCAATAGGAATTTTTAAAGTTATAAAACTTTAAACGAAAGACACGTTTTTATATTAAAATAGTTTCTGTTTAATCAGGTTTTGAGGAGTGTATAACGTTAACAGTCTACACCTGGGAAAAAAAATTCAGAAAAATTGAAGAGGGTGGGTGACATGGCCTGGATGATTTGACATGGAATTACCCAAAAGGCAAGACAAACGTTGGACATGTAAAAACAATTCTCACATCTCGTAAAAAAATATGAATATAGTTTTGGGGGGCACCTCAACTTTTTCCATGTGCTCTCCTATTTATGAGTCCGGGAAAACGTTGACTTCGGCTGTCACTGAAAAAGTGGTTGGGACCATCACACCTGTAGCATACAGGGCCTCCATGCATGCAAATCATCTGCGGCACTTTCTCTCTGGCTGGGATGCCACTGTGTCCGTTTTCACGACGGCTGCTTAATCACTGCTTTCGTCCCTGATTTTGGTTTGGTTTGGTTTACGGCATATCAACCTCACTGGGTCATTTAATGCCGATAAAGTTTTGAAATAAATTCATTCTTAATGGATACTCAATTTTTTTTATAAATACATTTTTCTATTTAACCCATAGATGGGACCCTAACAGGTACTACCACTCCGGGCCCGAGTGGACCAGGGAGCAATGGTGATGAAGGGGTGCTCCACATTCACCAAACCTCCAAAACTGTAACCTCACCATCAGTTTAACGTCATTCCCAGGATATGAAAACCCTCAGCCACCGCCCTCTAGCACCCATATGATAAAAAGGGTTGGGGCTATCATATAGGTGCTAAGGCTAGACATGACTAGCCGATTGATCGGAGGAGGCCCCTCCGACCGCCCGTCTAGCTCAAGAAAGGACCAAAATGGAGGATTGGAAGTCATGGACTGTTCAACCACCTGTGTTCTATACTTAAGCCTCACGGGCCGCCACGCACGGCCAACAGGTGGTCCTATTGGGTGAGGTGCATTCTAACGCCTCAGCCGACAGGGTGGAGTCCCTGGTCGGGCACTGGTTGTGGCTATCAAACCTCCAATTGAAAGAGTCTCAACGTTTTGTGTCTGTTAGAATCAGATGGAGATATCACCAGTCCGGCGGAAATGTTCACTGGTCTCTAGTGAGCATTTTGCGTTGGACTAGAGACTGGTGAGTATTTTGTGTTGGACGAGACTGGTGAGTATTTTGCGTTGGACTAGAGACTGGTGAGCATTTTACGTTGGATAATAAGCATTTAATTCGGCCATAAAAGCTTGTAGAAGAGTACCAGACAGTAGACCCAGCCACGGTTCGTTGGCGAAGAGTAAAGCTTGAATAAAGCTGCGATTTATCTTAATGGCAGATTTCTTTCAAATAAGTGCACAACAAAAAGACCAATATGACACTCATTTGACAGACGTAGGCAAATATCTTTCAACAATTTAGGCGGTCGCTATAATAATTTTAATTCATGCCTAATTTACACATCTGAAAAGCGGACTTCATATATCAACCAACGTCGAGCTCAAAAGGCCGCCTTTAACGTCTCGTCCCATTGTTGTCTACTAAGTTTAACATTATCTGATACACAGGCTTCAGGTTGCCTTTAGAACCTTCTGTTCTTTGTTTAATGGCATACCAACCTTCGTAGGTTATTTAAAGCCAAAGTCATCATTGTAGAAGGACAGTAGTGGTGTTATTTAATCCGTAGTCGGTGTAAGGGTGGAGTTGGTTGGTTAGTTGTTCATATTTTACGGCATGTCAACACAATGGGTTATTTTTTGCCCAATACGTTTTGTTCTATTCATTCTTGATGGGCATTAATTTATTTTTAACTCAGTTTTTTAAACACATTAAAATCAGCTATTACCAAGTGTCGTGTTTCTTGGCTTATCAAAATGGGTGCATTATTTAATGCCAAAACCAGCCTTGTAGAAGAACGTACTGGGGGGGGGGTCATACCTTTCCCAAGGGTCTTAGTCCGAAATTGAACGTAATAACACCACTAGAGTTAGAACTCGCCTACTACAATGTAGCAGGTTAGCCACTACGCCAAGGGTACCTCCGCCTCTATAAATACCAGTTCTCACCCTGTTGGCTGAAGCGTTAGAATAAACCGATTGCACCTCTGCAGAGGCGTAAGACTCCCCCAAATGGGGCTACTTGTTGGCCGTGCGTGGCGACCCGTGAGGCTTATCACTCGTACATTGTCGACAAAAATTTGAGCCCTGTTGGTTGGAGCTTTAGAATGGAACAAACTGTACCTCTGCAATGGGGTAACCCCCCCCCCACAATAAAGCCACTTGTTGGCCGTGGGATGGGTTCCTTCTGATCAATCGGCTGGTCACGTCAAGCCTAGCACCTATGATTGTTCCAACCCTATTGCCTTTATGGCAAGCCCGAATACTTTTTATGATATATATATTTGCCAACCCCTCCGCACGAGCAGGATACGACACAAGGTCAATTTCGTAAGTGGAGTTCAGCAGGTTTGAATTCAGAGTTTTCCTTCTCCTAGATCGATTGCCGAACCAAGATTAAAGAGCCCAGTCTGCCCTACTATTTACCCATAGCTGGAGGAAGATTAGGATTCACACCTTTCCCAAGGATATTAGCGCTACTTTTTATGATATATGTGCTTAGAAGGCGGTAGTTGAGGGTCTTCATGTCCGGGGTATGACGTCAAACTTTATATGATGGTGAGGTTCCAGTTCCGGAGGTCTGGGGAATGTGGAGTACTCCTGATCACCATTACTCCCAGGTTCACTCTGACCCAAAGTAGTTGTATCTATTAGTGTTCCATCTATGGGTTAAATAGAAAAAATGTGTTTAACAAATTGAGTTTAATAAAAAAGAAAATTGAGTACCCATAAAGAATGAATAAAACAAATGTCTTCGGCATAAAATAACCCAATAAGGGTTGACATGTCATCAAACCCAAATACCCTCAAGCGGCATTTCACTAAGTTCGGCCTTGTGAACAGAGATGTGTTGTATACCCACATTGACATCGTATGTCGGGAATACAAAAGAGAGTGTGAGAGAGTATTAAATGAGAGTTCTTTGGTGAGAGAGAGAGAGAGAGAGAGAGAGAGAGAGAGAGAGAGAGAGAGGGGGGGGGTCGGTAGATCCTTCAGTCCCTTGCCAGATCTTAGAGTTTCCACTCCTGCATTTTGGAGGTCCATCAGCAGCTCCCTCTCATGCAGTAGTTTGAAACATACTACAGCAGCATTTACTTCTTCATTTAAAACTATTTTGTCTTTTTTTTTTTTGCAAGGATCTTTAGCTGCCTTAGCCACCTGTCCTCTCCTTTGCATTGGCCCCTAGCTCCCTCGGTCGATTGCTATTCCTTTAGTCCTTCTTCATTTGAAGCCACTCTGTACTTTCCTTTGTGTGGGCCCCTAGCTCCCTCAGTCGCTTGCCATATCTTAAGGCTCCCAGTCCAGTAGAAGTTTGGAACATCCTACAGTAGAATAAGAACATGGGCTAAATAAAAGCTTGATCAAGAAAAAATGTCTTGTGAATTCATTTGATTGCGATGACTAAAGTTAGCCCTTAGTTAAAAAGAAGAAGCAGTTAGAAGAACCCAACTAGAAGACAAGATGACAGCCAGACAAGATTGCAAGAATCAACAGAAGATAGGAAAATCGCATCTATTGGCGAAGTTCCAATTCTGGAGCTCTGGAGAATGTGGAGTACCCCTTCATCGCTATTACTCCCATGTCCACTCTGACCCGGAGTGATAGTACCTGTTGGGGGGTCCCATCAATGAAGTAAATAGAAAAAATGAGTCGAAAAGAATGTGTTAAAAAATTGAGTGATAAAGTTAGCTAGAAGTAACCAAATAAATCCCAAGTCTCTGTCTCTGTCTCTTTCATGTCTCTCTCCCTTCCCCCCTCTAGCAAGCGACCGAGGGAGCTAGGGGCCATTGCAAAGGAAAGGACAGAGTGGATTTAAATTAAGATCGACTGGATGCTTCTATATGATGTTCCAAACTACAACAGCAGCAGAATACAAAACAGGGATTGTAAGACACGACAGGTGGATGAGGGAGCTAAAGATCCTTGAAAAAAAAAGACAAAGTAGTTTTAAATGAAGAAGTGAATACTGCTGTAGTATGTTTCAAACTACAGCATGAGAGGGAGCTGTTGATGGACCTCCAAAATGCAGGAGTGGAAACATATATATATATATATATATATATATAGGGACCACCAATTTATCAGTTTAGACCATCTTGAATAAAACGGAAATAAATATTTCCGAACTTTGTTTATCAAAAATCTCGTAAAAAACAATTAAAGATCCTACAGGATTGTTACAAAGAAAAACAGTTAATTCAAAGATCAAATTATCCGAGTGCGAAAATTTACATCGTTATCTTAAAAAATAAACAAATCTATCCATATTACATGTGAAAGGGTAATTTTCAGGTCGTAATTTAGACAGAAAAAAAATACATATTATTACCCTCTTACGGTTATGCATCTAAGTACGGATGGGTGGAACGGACAAACTTTTTTATCCAAATTTTTTCTATTAAAATGAATAAAATGATCTGGCAAGGGACTGAAGGATCTACGGACCCTCGTAAAGGGAATAACTGGTTGGTTCTAAATGAAGAAGGGCTGAATGTTGCTGGGGGATGTTCAAAACTACTACAGTGGCAGAATACAGTAAATGATGATGATGATGATGATGATGGTTGGCAATCTCCCGTCTAATAAAGACGATGGCATAGAGTCCACTTTTTTTTATCTACAGCTACGTGAGTGGCTTAACAGACCAATTTTTGAATGGCAATCTCTGGTGCAGTGATTGTAAACAAAAGGTGATGCTTTCTGGAGATGCTGTTGTCTCTCCTCCCTTTTAACTCTCTTTTCTGCGGCGGCTTCTTTCCTCTCCTTTTCACCCCTTCTCGTTCCTAGTTTGACGAGGAATCGCCAGGTCGTATGGCCTTCTGCATAAGCCTCCCATGTGTTGATGTCAATGTGGTATGTCTTCATGTCCATCTTGTAGACATCTTTAAAGCGCAGGCATGGTCTCCCTACCGGTCGGGTGCCCTCTGCTAACTCACCATACAGTAGGTATTTGGGGATGCAGCCTTTGTCCATCCTCCCGACATGGCCAAGCCAACGCAGGCGTCTCTCGCAGATGATGGCGGGCATGCTGTTTATATTTGCTCGTTCCAGCACGTATGTGTTGGGCACTTTGTCCTGCCAGCGAATGCGTAGAATGCGGTGTAGGCATCTGAGGTGGAAGCTGATGTGATTCCAGGCTTCGCTACTGTATAGGATGATGATGATAAGGATGAATATATTAAGTGCTCATCATGAGATCTTTCTAATTTTTCAAAATCTTTCCCTCCTCACTTAATATCTCTCCCACTCTTCCCCCCCTCTCTCTCTCTCTCTCTCTCTCTCTCTCTCTCTCTCTCTCGCTTTATCTATCTCCCATCTATATTTAACCCTTCCACTATCACAACTCACCTCCAACCTCACTCCGCCCTGTCGTCTGGGGCGTTAGAATGCACCGACTGCACCTCTGCAGAGGGGTAAGACTCCCCCAATGGGGACGCCTGTTGGCCGTGGGTGGCGACCCGTGATGCTTAAGGATAGAACCCAGGTGAATGAGCAGTTCATGACATGCAATACTCCACTTTGGCCCAATCTTAGACTAGACGGTCGGTCGGAGAGGCCCCCTCCGATCAATCGGCTGGTCACGTCAAGACCTAGCACCTATATGATTTTCCCAACCCTATTGTCTTTATGGCAAGCCCCAACCCCCTTTTATCATATGGGTGCTATAAGGCGGTGGCTGAGGGTCTACATGTCCTGGGAATGACGGTAAACTCTATCTGATGGTGAGGTTCCAGTTTTGGAGGTTTGGGGAATGTGGGGCACCCCTTCATCACCATTGCTCCCTGGTCCACTCTGACCCGGAATGGTAGTACCCGTTAGGGTCTCATCTATGGGTTAAATAGAAAAATGTATTAATAAAAAAATTGTATTATCCATTAAGAATTGATTTATTTCAAAACTTTATCGGCATTAAATGACCCACTGAGGTTGATATGCCGTAAAACAAAACAAACCAAACCAAACCAAATCCAACCTCACTCCCAGCCGATGACAACGTAAACAAAACGGCTTTAACAGCGACATACAGCTGTGGGATTGTCGACACATTTGAGTACCCCCCTCTAAAAGAGGCAAAACAAGGTAGGGTTAGGATGAGGGGGGTGACAGGTCTAGTTTGATGGGTGGAGGTGGGGGTAGAGTGCTGAATCACAAAACCTGGTGTTTTAGATTCACCCTTAAATGACGTTGTCTTTGGAGAGAGAGAAAAAAAACAGCAACAGCAGGAACAACGGATACTGGCACGGAGAACGAAGTCGGGCTACCCTGACAAATTTCTCCCCCTCTCTCTCTCTCTCTCTCTCTCTCTATATATATATATATATATGTATATATATATATATATATCTGTCTTAATCATCTCTCTCTAAAAAAACTTTCTACCTTCTTTCTTCGACTAGTTATCGCTCTCCCTTTCAATCTGGGGGGGTGGGGTTATGTACAACAGTACCTTGACTTACGAGTTTAATTCGTTCCGTTCGTAACTCAATTTCCTCGTATATCGAATAAATTTCCCCCTAAAAGAACCCTTCTACCTTTCTTGTCTGTCTGTCTGTCTGCCTGTTTCTCTCTCTCTCTCTGTCTCTCTGTCTCTGTCTCTGTCTCTCTCTCTCTCTCTCTCTTCATTATGAACTAACACAGACCAGATATGAATCTAACTCTCTATCTGTCTCTCTCTCTCTCCCTATCTCTCTGCATTTCTTCACTTAGACTATGCATGCATCCTCTCTCTCTCTCTCTCTCTCTCTCTCTCTCTCTCTCTCTCTCTCTCTCTCTCTCTGTGTGTGTGTGTGTGTGTGTGTGATTGTCTGTCTGTCTCTATCTCTATCTGTCTCTCTCTTCGAACAAAAAACTTTGACCAGACATGAATCCCCCCCCCTCTCTCTCTCTCTCTCTCTCTCTCTCTCTCTCTCTCTCTCTCTTCGAACTAAAAACCTTTGACCAGACATGAATCCCCCCCTCTCTCTCTCCCTCTCTACCCCATCACTAAATATCGTGATAGAATATCTTGTTACTCACCTCTCACGATGGTTGATGGGGAAAATAAATGGATGAATGAGCTCATATACAAACCACTCTCCCATGACTACTCTACCGACGGCACAATTATCTTATCTTGTCAAGAGAATGGGGTCCCTCTGTTAAACGAAGCACTTCTCAGATTTCCTGTTGTTACTGTTGAAGGAGCACTTGTCGTAATGGTTATCGTCGTGAGAAATGGAATCGCTGACCCAAGTTCAAATCCTGGACGAGGCTGATTGCCTTTCACTTCGCGTTAATGCCCTTGGGAAAATCATCAATCCATCTTTTCTCTCGCCAGCTATGATTAGGTAAAAAAAAAGTGAAGTCGTCGGGGAGGCCTAAAGTCGCTATCAGCCAATCAGCGAGGGAGTCTATCTCCTTTTCACTAGCGCTAGACCAAGGAGACTGTTTGGGCGTCTTAGGCGGAACGCCACACCTACCATCAGCTCCTCACTTTACCGCATATATTCATGTGCTACTCATACGCTGAGTTGGCGAGGGTCGGAATCGAACCCGGAACCCCGAGGTTCCCAGCCTGACACTCTACCGACTGAGCTTAGGGCATCATCATCACCATGTCAAGCTATTAGCATGCATATCTGTGACAATTTCACTCATTGTTCTCGGGCGGTCTGAATAAAACAAAACGCTTTTGGAAGTGTGGATTTCCCATTCATCACCATTACGCACAGGTCCACTCTGACCCGGAGTGGTAGTACCCGTTAGAGTTACATCGATGGTTAGATAGAAAAACGTGTTTAAAAACTGTATTTAAAAAGTTGGGTTTACTATTAAATATTATTAAATTAATACTAAATAAATTAAATCATCTATTAATAATTTAAATAATTTAATAATAATAAATAATTTTTTAATATAATGATATTATATTTGATTATAATTAAATAATTTAAATATTAAATAAACATTAAATATTTAATAAATCTATTTATAAATAAATCTATATTTATATATCATATATTTTATATATATATATATATTTTTTATATATATTTTTATATATAAGTCTTATATTTTATATATATATATATATATATATATATATATATATTATCATCATCATCATGTCGCGCTTGCAGCACGGATATCCATGACAATCTCTCGCCAACCCTCCCTATCACTCATTGCCCCTGGGAGGTCCTCTGCTGAGCATATAGCATCCTCGCATAGCTGGTCAATGTAGGTTCTTGCTGGGCGCCCCACACTTGCATGTCCATGTGTTGGCTTCCACAGGAGAACGTCGCTTATGAGTTCGTCCTTGCTTCTCCAGCAGTGTCCTGCATGCCTTGTCCGTCTCACTCGGATAGTTTGAGAGAGGGGGGGCAGGTGACCGTACAGCTGTCTCTTCGTGGGGTGCTGCTTCCACGATTTGTTCAAGACTGCACGTAGCATTCTTGTGCAGCTTCCATCTAGCTTATTTTCAAGACGCTTCGTTAGGGTCCAAGTGGTGCAGCCATATAGCAGCACCGATATAACCACAGCCTGGAAGAACTGTCGCTTCAGCTTGTCAGGGAGATCAGACCTCCATATGACTGACAATTTGTTTGTGGCCGACCATGCCTTTGCTATTCGTGTGTTAACATCTTTCTCTGTGGATGAGATATTACTACCTAGGTACGTGAATTGTTCTACAGGCTTGAGAGGCGTGCCGTTGAGTGTTGAGATGTTTCCTTTCTTTTTGAAACTCATGAACTCTGTTTTACTGGAGTTCACATAGAGGCCGATATTTTCTGCCGCCTCCTCCAAGCTGTGTAGCAGTGACTCAGCTTGTGTCGGTGTATCTGCAAGGAGTGCAAGGTCGTCAGCATAGTCTGCATCTGTGACTGTTTGTGCGGGATAACGCCTGCTCCTTGCCTTTTTCAGTGTGAAACCCTTTTCTTTTATGGTATCTAATGATGTTTTGAGTACGTAGTCTAGGCATATTATGAATATATATGGTGCCAATGTATCTCCTTGTAGGACTCCAGCAGCGATGTCAAAGAAATCTGTGTCGCCATCAGGTGAGCGTACCATTGCTCTAGTGTCCCTATATAGCATCATTATAGCTGCAACTGTTTCTTTGGGGAGGCCATATGCTAGTAGTATTTGTTCCATTTTCCCTCTGTGTATGGAATCAAATGCCTTGGAGAAATCTACGAATAGTAGCGTTGCTTCTAGATTCTTTGCTCGTACTCCTTCTATGATCCGTCTTATAGTCAGGATCTGAGAGGTTGTGGATCGATTTTTGCGGAAACCATTTTGGTTTCTCCTAAGGATTATAATATATATTATAAATCTATAAATTTATAAATAAATCTATTTAATAAAATAATATTTAAATATTAAATAAATAATTAAATACATTTAGATAATAATTTTGAAAAGAATAAATAAATAAATAAAAATAATAGATAATTCAAATAAATTAAATAATATATTAATAAATTATTGAATAAATATTATTAAATATTAATTTCCATTAAGTTCCATCGATTTTATTCACCAATGAATAAAACAAAACGTCTTCAGCAGCTTTGGGAAGTGTGGATTTCTCATTCATCACCATTACGCAGAGTGGTAGTACCTGTTAGGTAGAAAAACGTGTTTAAAAACTGTATTTAAAAAGCTGAGTTTTAAAAAGAAACTGAGTACGCACCAAGAATAAAAACAAAATATCTTCGGCATAAAATAATCCAAAAAGGGTTGATATGTCGTAAAATCTAACCAGCCAATGAAACCTACAATGGACATAATCCCCTAGCTTCTAGGCATAAAATGACCCTAGACATGTTGACGTGCCGTTAAAACAAATCAAACAAACATTGAATCAATCAATCAATCTGATACTATTAATTTTCAATGTAAAGACAATGAAGGGATACTTCATACTACCCATATATACAAAACAGGAGCCCCACCATTGAATACAGCGTACTCTTCGCGGAGTTCCGTCTCGACCTCCTACTTCAAAAACTGCTAGCCGGTGGCCGCTAAAAAACCCCCAGCTACGATTAAAGTCCGTAGCCGAAGCGGTGTCACTTGAAAAAAAAACAACAAAAAAACAACCAATTTAGGGCGTTTTTCCCGATAACCCAGCCCCAAACCTAACCCTAACACTACCCCCCCCCTAGTAAAAATAAAATTTTTAATTACAAAATTTGTGGGTTCTGTTTTTTTAAATACAGTTTTTAAACACGTTTTTCTATCTAACCATCGATGTAACTCTAACGGGTACTACCACTCCGGGTCAGAGTGGACCTGTGCGTAATGGTGATGAATGGGAAATCCACACTTCCAAAAGCGTTTTGTTTTATTCATTCTTGGTGACTACTTAATTTTTTAACCGCATTTTTTCTATTTAACCAATAGATGGGTCCCTAACAGGTTCTACCATTCCGGGTCAGAGTGGACCTGGTAGTAATGTTGATGAAGGGGTACTCCATATTCCCCAAAGCTCCAGAAACAGAACTTTTTCTGTTTTTTTCTGGAAAATAAATAAATAGATTGGGCTCTGTTTTTTTCTGGAAAAAAACAGAGCCCAATTTATTTATTTATTTTCCCATTAAACTAACCCTAAACCCCAACCCTAACCCTAGTTTTTTTTTTCAAGTGACACCGCTTCGGCTTCGGACTTCAATCGTAGCTGGTTTTTTTTTCAGCAGCCACCGGCTAGCGGTTTTTGAGGCAGGAGGTCGGGACGGATCTATGCGAATATACCCGAATTCAGTTCAGTGACATACCCAGGACCTATGATTCCAAGCGTGTCTTGTGGCTGTCCTCTTCAGAAAAAAAACTCTTGGGGAAGAGCGTGGTTGCTTCTCTGGGGTACTGGGTCAGAGGAGACTGAAGATCCTCTGAGGGAACGCCATTGCGAGGTGGTCGTGTAAAAAGGGAAGGGGGCCAAAGACTGCTTCTGGGGGAACGCAGTTAGGGTCGTCGCTACCCTTGTTGATATTATTTTGTGAGGGGGCGGGCAGGGCCTGGGGGGGCTGGAGACATCCTCAAACGTACACAACAGGCTATCTTGTGTTTGTTTTTTTAATAGATTTGATGGATCATGTCTTCTTCTTCTTCTTCTTCTTCTTCTTCTTCTTCTTCTTCTTCTTCTTCTTCCGTCCTTTCTTTCTTTCTTTCTTTCTTTCTTCTTTTTATTATTTTTTTTGCCTAAAGATGTCTTCTTCTTTTCGTTTACAATTTTTCTTTTTCTTTTTGTTTTTTCAATTTTTCTTTGTTCGGTGTTCTTCTCTGTTGTCTCTTCACTTCACTTTCTTCTTCACTATTTCTGTCAGTTCTTCTTCTTCTTCTTCTTCTCTTTTCGTTCTTCTTCTTCTTCTTCTTCTTCTTCTCTTCTTCTCTTCTTTTCGTTCTTCTTCTTCTTCTTCTTCTTCTTCTTCTTCTTCCCTTCGTCTTCTTCTTCTTCTTCTTCTTCTTCTTCTTCTTCTTCTTCTTCTTCTTCCCTTTTCGTTCTTCTCTTCTTCTTCTTCTTCTTCTTCTTCTTTCCCTTTTCGTTCTTCTTCTCTTCTTCTTCTTCTTCTTCTTCTTCTTCTTCTTCTTCTTCTTCTTCTTCTCCTTCTTCCCTTTTCGTTCTTCTTCTTCTTCTTCTTCTTCTTCCTTTTCGTTCTTCTTCTTCTTCTTCTTCTTCTTCTTCTTCTTCCTTCGTTCTTCTTCTTCTTCTTCTTCTTCTTCTTCTTCTTCTTCTTCTTCTTCTTCCCTTTTCGTTCTTCTTCTCCTTCTCCTTCTTTTCGTTCTTCTTCTTCTCCTTCTTCCTTTTCGTTCTTCTTCTCTTCTTCTTCTTCTTCTTCTTGCCCTTCTTTCTTCTTCTTCTTCTTCTTCTTCTTCTTCTTCTTCACCATTTTTGATTCTAACTATTTCCCTTCACCGAGCCTTTCGGCCATTTCTGTTGCTAATTCATAAATGACTTCCATTTCCTTCATCTCCTCCTCCTCCTCCTTTCCAATTTCTTCCTTCTTTTCACTTTTCTCCAAATTTCTATCTTGTTTATTTCTTTTCAACTCCAGATTTTTACACCTGACTTAAACCGTTGATTCCTTTTTCTTCTCAATTCTCCTTTCACCGCCATTTTGTTTTAATGGCAGCCATTTGCATTTGCTTCAACAAATTGTTGAATAAAAAAAATGGCGATCCATTTACCCGCAACACAAATCCGGAATGATTATTAAGAATAGCACAATTGAAAAATGGCTGAGGTAATGTTCGAAAATATATATATATAAATGTAGTATTTACGAGGGTGATTCAAAAAGTAATGCCATTTTGTTTAGGACAGGTATAATTACCAACACAGGAACATGTATCATACATCAAAATGAAACTGGTTCTCTGTGGATCACATCCCTACTTCTCCACATATGTGAGCCAAAAAGTAATGCCATTTTGTCTAGGACAGGTATAATTACCAACACAGGAACATGTATCATACATCAAAATGAAGCTGATCCTCTGTGGATCACATCCCTACTTCTCCACATAGGGAGTCAAAAAGTAATACCATTTTGTTTAGGACAGGTATAATTACCAACACAGGAACATGTATCATACATCAAAATGAAGCTGGTCCTCTGTGGATCACATCCCTACTTCTCCACATGGGGAGTCAAAAAGTAATACCATTTTGTTTAGGACATGTATAATTACCAACACAGGAACATGTATCATACATCAAATGAAGCTGATCCTCTGTGGATCACATCCCTACTTCTCCACATAGGGGAGTCAAAAAGTAATACCATTTTGTTTAGGACATGTATAATTACCAACACAGAAACACGTATCATACATCAAAATGAAGCTGGTCCTCTGTGGATCACATCCCTACTTCTCCACATAGGGGAGTCAAAAAGTAATACCATTTTGTTTAGGACAGGTATAATTACCAACACAGGAACATGTATCATACATCAAAATGAAGCTGTTCCTCTATGGATCACATCCCTACTTCTCCACATAGTCACCGTTTCTCCCAATAGCAATCTTCAACCTTCGAATGAGAGCATGTGTCCCTGCCCCGTAAAATTATGTCGGTTGTTCTTTGAGCCACTTCTTCAGATTTCACTTCTTTGTCACTGGACTAATGCCTCTCAAGCCCTCTTTCATGCGGCCGAAGATATGATAGTCTAAAGGCGCTAAATCTGTTGAGTATGGAGGATGCGGTAAAGTTGTCCTCCCGATTGAGGCGATTTTCTCCCTTGTCCTGATGCTTGTGTGTCGTAGAGCATTGTCATTCAGAAGGAGGACATTGTCGATTGGCAAGTTGGGTCTTGCTCGTTGGATTCTTGCTCAGGGCCTCGTTAGGGTCTCAATGTAGGCCTTAGTTTTATAAATAAAAAAAATAAAAAACTTCACATTAAATAAAGAAAATGGCATTACTTTTTGACTCACCCTCGTACATTCATGATCCAGATCTAAATAAGTTTCAGACATCCATATGAACTAGCAAGGATAAGCGCCCTCCAGGCATAAATATTTCAGTTTTAATGTAACGAAATATATTAGAATAAAAAGACTAACGAAATTAAATAAGAACGCATATAAAAAGATTACACTTATTTTATTTATATTTTACTTGGTTTATATATAAAATCATTCATAGGTTTGATTTTAATTAATGATTTTGATTATAAATCAAATACTTATTGATAAACTTAAGCATTTCCTGGAGGCATTGTGACGTAAGCAGTGGCGTATTTTTGGTTCCAGACAGACAGACACCGAATCTCCATCTATACATATATAAAGGGTATAACGGCAACAAAAATTTGATTTTAAAATGATTTCAATTGAACTACAGTTTCTAAACCCCATAAAGTTGAAACAGATGTTTGTTAGCACAATATCTACTATTGTTTTTCCATATTGAACTATATAGCAATAGCTTTTAAATGTGGAACAAATGAACAAAACTCAGACAAGTGTATGTAGGAGAGATGTATTTCGCCAAACATTGAGCACGGCTTCATCGGTCGTTTATTTGATCATTAAAGCATCAAAGGGGCCGGGTTAGCTCAGTCGGTAGAGCGTTCGGCAAGAAACCACAAGGTTCCTAGTTCGATGCCGGTCCTCGCCAACTCAGCGTATGAGTAGCACAGGGATCTGAGCGGTAAAAGAGCTGATGGTAGGTTGGCGCTCCACCTCAGACGCTAAAAACAATCTCCTTGGTCTAGCGCAAGTCAAAAGGGGATAGACTCCCTCGCTGATTGGCTGATACCGACATTAGGCCGCCCCGACGACTTTACTTACATGTCTTTTATAGATGAGAAAGTGGGCGGGAGAGGGGATGGAGTCTGGTGGATGGGATAGCGTTTGTGGGGAGAATTTTGATGGTCAGAAGGAAATCTTTGGAAGGGGAGGGGGCTGACCATTCAATTCTCCTCACAAACGCTATCCCATCACCGACTTCATCCCCTAATCCACCCCTCTCCCGCCCACTTTCTCATCTATAAAAAGGGGCCGGGTTAGCTCAGTCGGTAGAGCGTTCGGCTAGAAACCACAAGGTTCCTAGTTCGATACCGGTCCTCGCCAACTCAGCCTATGAGTAGCACAGGGATCTGTGCGGTAAAGTAAGGAGCTGATGGTAGGTGTGGCGCACCACCTCAGACGCTAAAACAATCTCCTTGGTCTAGCGCTAGTGAAAAGGGGATAGACTCCCTCGCTGATACCGACTATAGGCCGCCCCGACGACTTTACTTTTTTTATGATGCTTTAATGATCAAATAAACGACTGATGAAGACGAGCTCAATGCGCGGCGAAATATATCTCTCTTACGTACACTTGTCTGAGTTTTGTTCCTTTGTTCCATATTTCTCCTTCTAATTTTTACTACATTCTGTCGGATTTACTCCAATCGTCCTTCCTCAATAGCTTTTAAGTAAACATATCAAACTATCATGTTGTTGTATATCCACAGCCCCTGTTAGTAGTATTTAAATGTGCTTGACCTGAGGAAGTTTTGAAAAGGGAATCGCGTGTTCGTTCCCATGTCCGCTCTACAAATGGCACCGTGAGAGAAATTTCTTTTTAACATTGGAATCGTCTTAAGTAAACAGTGGTTAAAATTAAAGCCAAAGTGAGAATTCCCTGTGGGAGGAATAAGTAGCCATGTTGATAAACCATCAGTCTAGAATTTATTGGTGCGTGAACTTCTTGATTATTATTTATTTATTTATCTTTTTTTATCTGGACTTTTTTTCGGTTTACTTATCAATCAAATATAATTTATTTTGGGTAGGGATTGTCCCTACCAAAATACGACCACTACCAACACTCCCCCCTCTCTCTCTCTCTCTCTCTCTCTCTCTCTCTCTCTCTCTCTCTATTTCTCTCCTCTCTCTCTCTCTCTCTCTCGCTCTGCTCTCTTCTCTCTCTCTCACACACACACACACACACACTCTCTCTCTCTCTCTCTGTTTACCCCTCTCTCTCTATCTATCTATCTATTACACTCTCTCTCGCTTTTCTCTCTCTCTCTCTCTCTCGCCCTCCCTCTCTCTCGCCTTCTCTCTGTATCTTGCTGAGTTGCTCACTGTCTCTCTCTCTCTCTCTCACCTCCGCTTTCTCTCTATCTCGCTAATAACTCTCTCTCTCTCTCTCTCTCTCTCTCTCTCTCTGTCTATCTCTCGCTCTAGGGATTGTCCCTGTCAAAATACGACCACTACCAACACACTCTCTCTCTCTCTCTCTCTCTCGCTCTTTAATTTGGGGTGGCAGTTGAAAACCTACCAAAATACGACTTTTCTTTTTCTTGCTTTCTCCTCTCTCTCCTCTCTCTCTCTCTCTTTTCTCTCTCTCTCTCACGCTCTCTCTCTCTCTCTCTCTCTCTCTCTCTCTCTCGCTGGGGATCTTTAATTTGGTGTGGTGGTTGAAATCTTTCGCTAATCTTGTCGATTTTGACCCTTTCAAGGTTTGGACACAATAAAGTTCAAATAGGAAGAAAAAAAACCTCTCACATGCAACCCCCCCCCCTGTCGCTACAGTCCCATCCGCTTTTCTCCGGCATGTCGAGTTTTCGGCCTTCCCTACCCCTAATGACATTACAAGATGTTGAGAGATAAGCTTCCATTTGTCCAGTGGAATGCCGTAGACAGCTTATTCTTCATGGGTGTGCTCTTCTGAGCGTAACGAAAACGAGAAGGGGGTTCGAGTTTGACACTTTCTAACTGTTTTTATATTATTTATTTATTTATTTTTTGTTTTCAAGCATTGGGGCCGAATAATTTAGGTATAAAGTTCATAACCCTGGTTCGCTAAATCTAGAGATTTTTTTTTTTTTTTTTTTTTTTTTGAAGCGGGCCCGCGAAGTCGCAGACCAAATATTTATTGTTTCTTTTTAGATTTCTAATTTTTTCTTAAATTTTTTTTTTTTTTTTTTTTTAGATATTTTCTTAGATATTTTTTTTTGCTTTTTTTAGATTTCTTTCTTTTCTTTTTTTATCTTTTCTTTTTTTTTCTTTTTTTCAAGATTTTAGATATTATTTTCTTTCTTTTTTCTTTTATATTTCTTATTTTTTTTTTTTTTTTTTTAGTCTAAAAGTTTTATCACCCCTAAATATTGTTTTAACTTTCATTATTTTTCATTTATATTTTACATTTTTATATACTAGTAAAAATATACGCTCTCGGGCAGAAGTATTTAAGTTTTAATATAATTAAATATTGTATTGAATTATTTTGAACATAAATTAATCTGATAATTTAGGTATGAAGTTCATAACCCTGGTTCGCTAAATCTATAGATTTTTTTTTTTTAAGTCGTGACCAAATATTTATTGTTTCTTTTTAGATTTTTTCTTTTTCTTTTTTTAATTTTTTTCTTAAATTTTTTCTTTTTTTTTTAGATATTTTCTTAGAATTTTTTTTTCAGAATTCTTATTTTCTTTTTCTAATCTTTTCTTCTTTTTTAATTTTTTTAAAAAGATTTTAGATATTTATTTTCTTTTCTTTTTTCTTTTAGATTTCTTTCTTTATTTAAATTTACATTTCAAATTGTTTTATTTTTTAATCCTTTAATGAATTTGATGATTTTACTTACTTAGGGTACAAACTCGCTGACATTGAATTTTTTACTCCAACCCCTCAAGCAATATGTTTCAAAAATCTATTTTTATATCGCCCAGAGGGTGTTTTTTTATTTTGCTAGTTCTATTAAAAATCAATTAAGAGACAAATTTTAACGGAAATTTTGATACTTATTCCCCTTTAGATGAATTTTGGAAATATTTTTTTCCTAAAATAAATTAGGAGAAATATTTTTAAGGGGGTGGGGGTCACGCCCTTATTTCATTTTATGAAATCCGAACAAAATATATTTTACTCGTGCGATTTAGAAAAAAAATCTATAAAGATAAATGTCTAAATAATTAAATCAGAAATTTTTAGCAACGTTTTGGAGGTCCATACTGTCGTAAAACAAAACAAATATCTTAGTGAAGCGGGTTGGGCTGAATATGATGTTTTTTTAAGTAAGTAATTACTTTTCTTAAAGTATTAAATGTTTTATCTTATTTATATAATTTTTTCCTATCCACTTCAGGCAATATCTTTTCAAAAATTAATATTTACACCGTCCGGAAGGTGTTTTTTTAAGCGGGGCCCGCGAAGTCGCAGACCAAATATTTATTGTTTCTTTTTAGATTTTTTAAATTTTTTCTAAGATTGTTTTTTTTTTTTTTTTTTTTTTTTAGATATTTTCTTATTTTTTTATTTTAGATTTTTTTATTTTTTTTTAATCTTTTTTTTTTCAAGATTTTAGATATTCATTTTCTTTTCTTTTTATTTTTTGTTTTTTCTTAGTCTAAAAGTCTCGTCACCCCTAAATATTATTTTAACTTTCATTATTTTTCATTTATAATTTTTTTTATGTACTAGTAAAAATATACGCCCTCGGGCAGAAGTATTTAAGTTTTAATATAATTAAATATATTGAATTATTTTGAACATAAATTCATCTAAAGATGGATAAGTATCAAAATTATCGTGAAAATTTCATAATTAATTGATTTTTCATATAATTTTAATATTTTTATGTATTAATGATACTGACTATAAATTGAATATGCATTGATAAATTTACGCAAATCCTGAGGGTACTGTGACGTTAGAAGTGACGTAGTTTTGGTTACCGACAGACAGACACTGAATGTCCGTTATAAGAAGATAATATATAATATCATTATTTATGATGTATGATAATAATAGTATAATCTTTCATTTAATTTTCAGTCTCGTATTTCATGTTATTATAGCTCTAGAAATCACATGGTTCCTAGTTCGATACTGGTTCTCGCCAACTCAGTAGCACAGATTGGATAACCGGATATGTGCGGTAAAGTAGGGAGCTAACGGAAGGTGTGACGCTCCACTTCAGCAAAAACAATTTCCTTGGTCTAGTGCTAGCGCAGTCCAGTTGATACCGACAATAAGCCACTACGCCAATTTCATTTTACTTTTATCTAATTTGGAAATATTTTCATAGTGGATAAATGTTTTATCTTATTTATATAATTTTTTCCTATCCACTTCAGGCAATATCTCTCAAAAATTAATATTTACACCGCCCGGAGGGTGTTTTTTTTTTTTTTTTTTTTTTTGCTAGTTAAAAATAATGTACGTAATTATTTTTTAATAAAATTTAGGATCTGCGTGCAATATTAAACACGACGTGGAAACACCACCCCACGAGAAAACAGCTGTATGGCCACCTGCACCATATCACACAAACCATCCGTGTGAAGCGAACACGACACGCTGGGCACTGCTGGAGAAGCAAAGACGAACTCATAAGTGACATTCTTCTGTGGAAGCCATCAAATGGACACGCCAGAGTAGTTCGCCCAGCAAAGACGTACATAGATCAACTCTGCGTGGATACTGGATGCTGCGCAGAGGACCTTCCAGATGCAATGAATGATAGGGAAGGATGGCGAGAGATTGTCATGGATATCCGTGATGACGATGATGATGATGCTTCGTATTCAAAGGAGTTAAACTCGCAGTTTTATTTTACTACCATATAATAAGTCGTCGGGGTGGCCTAAAGTTGGTATCAGCCAGTCAGCGAGGAAGTCTATCCCCTTTTCACTAGCGCTAGACCAAGGAGATTGTTTTTGCGTCTGAAACGGAGCGCCACTCCATCCACCAACTCCTTACTTTTCTGCACAGATCCCTGTGCTACTCATACGCTGAGTCGGCGAGGGCCGGTATCGAACCAGGAAACTTGTGATTCCTAACCGAACGCTCTACCGACTGAGCTAACCCGGCCCTTAAAAATCCAAGATAATGATTTGGTTTGGTTTGTTTAATGGCATATACGGGTTAATTGATTTTTTAATGGCATAGAGAAGTTAGTTTATTTGTTTAATTGCATATATGTTTCAGTCTATTTATTTAATGGCATAAATGGGTTAGTTTATTTGTTTAATGAAATATAATGTTTAATTTATCTATTTAATGGCCTATAAGGATTAGATAATTTGATGGCATGAAGGGGTTAGTTTATTTGTTTAATGGCATGCAAGTGTTAATCTGTTTATGTAATCTATCTATCTATACATATATAAAAGGCAGTCGTGTGTAGATGTATATCCGGAGGAAACTTCGAAAATAAAACAATTAACGACAAAGTAAATATCTATACACATTAAATATCACCAGGGCTTGGTTTTTGAGTAAAAATAATAGAGATTTGATTTATATTTGTGAAGATAATTAAACAATAAAATTTAAATGATATCATCATGGATTTTTCTTTTTATTTAATATTTTAGATAGTAGACATTAACATTTCTTTTCAGAGTAGCTGGATCAATGCAAGATCTATTTTTTTACATAGGGATTTAAATGAGGCATCCCATGAGGATTCAACTCACGATTCAGTAATAATGGATCTGCGGGACTAAAAAACCCCCTCTACCCAGGCGACGCCGAGTAGCCGCTGCTAGTGGCATATAAGTGTTAGTTTATTTATTTAAGGGCATAAAATGGTTAATTCATTTGTTTAATGGTATAAAGGGGTAAGTTTATTAATTTAATCGCATTATGTTATTAAATGCCAACATTTAACTCATTTAGACGTATAATACCGCAAAAGAACAAGAAAGCTCTTAGAAACCAAGCTCAACAGCATAAATATTATCAAAGGAATAAATACCTGGGCCGTCCCTGTTATAAGATACTCTGGACCATTCTTAAAATAGACAAAAGAACTCAGACAGATCGACCAAAGGACTAGGAAATTGATGACAATGCACAAGGCTCTACACCCTAGAGATGATGGAGGCTATATTTATCAAGAAAAGGAGGAAGAGGTCTTGCCAACATAGAGGACTGTGTAGAGGCCACAATCCAAGGATTCGAAGAATACACAAAAAAGAGCAAAGAAAGATTATTTATGGCAGCCAACAACAGCAGATGTGATATATGGACAAATAGAAAAACAACGAAAACTAGAAAACAAAAATGTGAAGAAAAACAATTATATGCACACTTCAAATGACAAATCGGAGAGGTTGCACACGAAAAGACTTGGACGTAGTTAAGAAGAGGAAACCTCAATAGAGAAACTGAATCGCTAATAATTGCTGCACAAAATAATGCCATAAGAACGAATTATATCAAAGCAAAAATAGATAAGACACAACAAACAGTAAATGTAGACTGTGCGGTGACAGAGATGAGACTGTAAACCATGTATTAAGTGAATGTAACAAACTAGCACAACGGGAATACAAACCTAGGCACGAATGGGTCGGGTGATCCACTGTGAATTACGCAAAAAATCAAATTTTTACCATATAACAAAATGGTATATGCATAAACCAGATTCTGTTCTTGGACTTCGAGATAAATACGGATCACCCCATCTCAGCCAGGAAAGCAGACCTAGTGTTGATTAACAAAAAAAGAAAACGTGCCAACTGGTTGACTTTGCGGTTCCAGCAGATCACAATTTATGTGAATTTAAAAGAAAACGAATAGATGGACAAATACCTGGACCTTGCCGGAGAATTGAAAAAGCAGTAGAAACTGATACCAAATATAATTGGTGCTCTTGGAACAGTCCCAAACAACTTGGAAAAAAGACTGGAGGACCTGGAAATCAGAGGAAGAATTGAGACCATCCAGGCTACTGCATTTCTGCAATTGGCTAGAACATGAAGGTGAAGGTCGTACCAATCGTAATTGGTTGTCCTTAGAACAGTTCCCTAAGCTCTGGAAAAGAATTCGATTTAGAAAAAAAAATCTATAAAGATAAATGTCTAAATAATTAAATCAGAAATTTTTTAACAAACGTTTTGGAGGTCCATACTGTCGTAAAACAAAACAAATATCTTAGTGAAGCGGGTTGGCTGAATATGATGTTTTTTTAAGTAAGTAAATTACTTTTCTTAAAGTATTAAATGTTTTATCTTATTATATAATTTTTTCCTATCCACTTCAGGCAATATCTTTTTCAAAAATTAATATTACACCGTCCGGAAGGTGTTTTTTTAAGCGGGACCCGCGAAGTCGCAGACCAATATTTATTGTTTCTTTTAGATTTTTAAATTTTTTTCTAAGATTGTTGGTTTTTTTTTTTTTTTTTTTTTTTTTAGATATTTTCTTAGATTTTTTTATTTTTTTTTAGATTTTTTAATTTTTTTTTAATCTTTTTTTTTTTCAAGATTTTAGATATTCATTTTCTTTTCTTTTTCTTTTTTTTTTTTTCTTAGTCTAAAAGTCTCGTCACCCCTAAATATTGTTTTAACTTTCATTATTTTCATTTATAATTTTTTTTATGTACTAGTAAAAATATACGCCCTCGGGCAGAAGTATTTAAGTTTTAATATAATTAAATATATTGAATTATTTTGAACATAAATTCATCTAAGATGAATAAGTATCAAAATTATCGTGAAAATTTCATAATAATTGATTTTTCATATAATTTTAATATTTTTATGTAGTAATGATACTGACTATAAATTTGAATATGCATTGATAAATTTACGCAAATCCTGAGGGTACTGTGACGTTAGAAGTGACGTAGTTTTGGTTACCGACAGACAGACACTGAATGTCCGTTATTAAGAAGATAATATATAATATCATTATTATGATGTATGATAATAATAGTATAATCTTTCATTTAATTTCAGTCTCGTATTTCATGTTATTATAGCTCTAGAAATCACAAGGTTCCTAGTTCGATACTGGTTCTCGCCAACTCAGTAGCACAGATTGGATAACCGGATATGTGCGGTAAAGTAGGGAGCTAACGGTAGGTGTGACGCTCCACTTCAGCAAAAACAATTTCCTTGGTCTAGTGCTAACGAAAAGGGGATAGACTCCCTCGCAGTCCGGTTGATACCGACAATAAGCCACTACGCCAATTTCATTTTACTTTTATCTAATTTGGAAATATTTTCATAGTGGATAAATGTTTTATCTTTATTTATATAATTTTTTCTATCCACTTCAGGCAATATCTCTCAAAAATTAAACATTTACACCGCCCGGAGGGTGTTTTTTTTTTGTTTTTTTTGCTAGTTAAAAATAATGTACGTAATTATTTTTTAATAAAATTTAGGATCTGCGTGCAATATTAAACACGACGTGGAAACACCACCCCACGAGAAAACAGCTGTATGGCCACCTGCACCATATCACACAAACCATCCGTGTGAAGCGAACAAGATATGCTGGCCACTGCTGGAGAAGCAAAGACGAACTCATAAGTGACATTCTTCTGTGGAAGCCATCAAATGGACACGCCAGAGTAGTTCGCCCAGCAAAGACGTACATAGATCAACTCTGCGTGGATACTGGATGCTGCGCAGAGGACCTTCCAGATCCAATGAATGATAGGGAAGGATGGCGAGAGATTGTCATGGATATCCGTGATGCCGTATTCAAAGAAGTTAAACTCGCAGTTTTATTTTACTACCATATAATAAGTCGTCGGGGTGGCCTAAAGTTGGTATCAGCCAGTCAGCGAGGAAGTCTATCCCCTTTTCACTAGCGCTAGACCAAGGAGATTGTTTTTGCGTCTGAGACGGAGCGCCACTCCATCCACCAACTCCTTACTTTTCTGCACAGATCCCTGTGCTACTCATACGCTGATTCGGCGAGGGCCGGTGTCGAACCAGGAACATTGTGATTCCTAGCCGAACGCTCTACCGACTGAGCTAAGCCGGCCCTTAAAAATCCAAGATAATGATTTGCTTTGGTTTGTTTAATGGCATATACGGGTTAATTGATTTTTTTAATGGCATAGAGAAGTTAGTTTATTTGTTTTAATTGCCATATATGTTTCAGTCTATTTATTTAATGGCATAAATGGGTTAGTTCATTTGTTTAATGAAATATAATGTTTAATTTATCTATTTAATGGCCTATAAGGATTAGATAATTTGATGGCATGAAGGGGTTAGTTTATTTGTTTAATGGCATGCAAGTGTTAATCTGTTTATTTAATCTATCTATCTATACATATATAAAGGGCAGTCGTGTGTAGATGTATGTCCGGAGGAAACTTAAAAAATAAAACAATTAACGACAAAGTAAATATCTATACACATTAAATATCACCAGGGCTTGGTTTTTGAGTAAAAATAATAGAGATTTGATTTATATTTGTGAAGATAATTAAACAATAAAATTTAAATGATATCATCATGGATTTTTCTTTTTATTTAATATTTTAGATAGTAGTCATTAACATTTCATTTCAGAGTAGCTGGATCAATGCAAGATCTATTTTTTTACATAGGGATTTAAATGAGGCATCCCGTGAGGATTCAACTCACGATTCAGTAATAATGGATCTGCGGGACTAAAAAAAACCCTCTACCCAGGCGACGCCGAGTAGCCGCTGCTAGAGGCATATAAGTGTTAGTTTATTTATTTAAGGGCATAAAATGGTTAATTCATTTGTTTAATGGTATAAAGGAGTAAGTTTATTAATTTAATCGCATTATGTTATTAAATGCCAACATTTAACTCATTTGGACGTATAATACCGCAAAAGAACAAGAAAGCTCTTAGAAACCAAGCTCAACAGCATAAATATTATCAAAGGAATAAATACCTGGGCCGTCCCTGTTATAAGATACTCTGGACCATCTTAAAATAGACAAAAGAACTCAGACAGATCGACCAAAGGACTAGGAAATTGATGACAATGCACAAAGGCTCTACACCCTAGTGATGATGGAGGCTATATTTATCAAGAAAAGGAGGAAGAGGTCTTGCCAACATAGAGGACTGTGTAGAGGCCACAATCCAAGGATTCGAAGAATACACAAAAAAGAGCAAAGAAAGATTACTTATGGTAGCCAACAACAGCAGATGTGATATATGGACAAATAGAAAAACAACGAAAACTAGAAAACAAAAATGTGAAGAAAAACAATTATATGCACACTTCAAATGACAAATCGGAGAGGTTGCACATGAAAAGACTTCGACGTGGTTAAGAAGAGGAAACCTCAATAGAGAAACTGAATCGCTAATAATTGCTGCACAAAATAATGCCATAAGAACGAATTATATCAAAGCAAAAATAGATAAGACACAACAACAGTAAATGTAGACTGTGCGGTGACAGAGACGAGACTGTAAACCATGTATTAAATGAATGTAGCAAACTAGCACAACGGGAATACAAAGCTAGGCACGACTGGGTTGGGAAGGTGATCCACTGGGAATTGTGCAAAAAATCAAATTTTGACCATATATCAACAGGGTATATGCATAAACCAGATTCTGTTCTTGAGAATTAAACGCATAAAATTCTCTGGGACTTCGAGATAAATACGGATCAGCCAATCTCAGCCAGGAAAGCAGACCTAGTGTTGATTAACAAAAAAATAAAAATAAGAGAACGTGCCAACTGGTTGACTTTGCAGGGCCAGCAGATCACAATTTATGTGAATTTAAAAGAAAACAAAAAGATGGACAAATACCTGGACCTTGCCGGGGAATTAAAAAAGCTATAGAAACTGATACCAAATGTAATTGGTACACTTGGAACGGTCCAAAAAAAAACTTGGAAAAAAGACTGGAGGACCTGGAAGTCAGAGGAAGAATTGAGACCATCCAGACTACTGCATTTCTGCAATTGGCTAGAACATGAAGGTGAAGGTCGTACCAATCGTAATTGGTGCCCTTGGAACAGTCCCAAAGCTCTGGAAAAGAATTTGGGTAAACTGGAAATCAGAGGAAGTTTCGAGACCACCGAAACTACAGCATTGTTGAGATCGGCTAGAATACTCAGCAGAGTCCTGGAGACCTGAGGGGACATGTTGTCACTCAGACTTCAGTGAAATATATCAGTTAACGCTGATGTGAAAAACTCAAAAGGAGTGAAAATAATAATAGTTAAAACTAGGCACGGTAGGGTGGGAATGGTGACCCCCTGGGAATTGTGCAAGAAATTCAATTTTCACCATGCAACTAAATGATGCACAAACCGGAATCTGTTCTAAAGAATGAGACGCATAAAATCCTTTGGGACTTTGAATACAGACTGATCACCAAATCCCGGCTATGAGACCAGACCTAGTATTAATTAAGAAGAATAAAACTTTTTTTGCCGTCACGTTGGATCACATATTGAAGGTAAAAGAAAGTGAAAATATAAACAAATACTTGGACCTTGCCAGAGAACTGAAAAAAATGTGGAACATGAAGTAAAGGTTGTACCAATTGTAATTGGGGTCCTTGTAACGGTCCCTAAAGGTTTGGAAAAGAGTCTGGGTTAATTGGAAATCCGAAGAAGAATCAAGACCATCCAAACAACAACACTGTTAAGATCAACTAGAATACTCAGAAGGTCCTGGAGATCTGAGGAGATTTTCTGCCACTCAGCCTCCAGTGAACCACCGGCTTCGGCAGGTGTGAAAAACACTATAATAATAATAATAATAATAATAATAAAAATAATAATATGGATCCCTTAATCTCGGCCTGGAGACCGGGCCTAGTATTGATTGACAATAAGATGAGAACATATCATCTCGTGGATTTTGCCGTCCCGGTCGACCACCGAGTGAAAACGAAAGAAAGCAAAAAGATAGACAAATACTTGAACCTTGCCAGAGAACTGAGAAAATTGTAATTTGTGCCCTTGGACGGTCCCCAAAGCTCTGGAAAAGAATTTGGGTGAATTAGAAATCAGAGGAAGAATCGAGACCATCCATACTACAGCACTGTTAAGATCGGCTAGAATTCTCAGAAGAGTCCTGGAAACGTGGGGAGACTTGCTGTCACTCAGCCTCCAGTGAACCACCAGCTAGGGACAGGTGTGAAAAACTAAATAATAATAATAATCTGTCCCAGAGAATGAGTCGCATAAAATCCTTTGGGACTGTTTGATTTGGTTTGTTTGGTTTGTTTTGTTTTACGGCATATCAACATCAGTGGGTTATTTAATGCCGACAAAGTTGTGAAATAAATTCATTCTTAATGCATAATACAATTTTGTTTATAAACTCATATTTTTCTATTTAACCCATAGATGGGACCCTAACAGGTACTACCACTCCGGGTCAGAGTGCACCAGGGAGCAATGGTGATGAAGGGGTGTTCCACATTCCCCAAACCTCCAAAACTGGAACCTCACCATCAGATAGAGTTTAACGTCATCCCCAGACATGTATACCCTCAGCCACCGCCTTCTAGCACCCATATGATAAAAAGGGGTTGGGGGACTCTGTTTGACTGAATACTGACGCTATGAATTTAGATAAATAAAAGATGTTGTTTAAAATACTAGAAACATTTGTATCAGTCGTGTATAATTGTATCCCTCCTCCCCCACGACCGGATTTTCATGCAAAATGTCGAATAGTATTTAATTAATTTCCCTTAATTTGATCTAATTCAAATTTAATTACTTCGAAATTTGACGCTTATTGGCAACAGTAAATTTTAAATCGGCAGAAATTTAATTTATTTTAGATAATAGTCCAGACTATTTAAAGCGAAATTAATATATTCAGCCCCAGGAAATACAATTAAAGTCATTTTTAAGAAATCTTAGAAATGGAAGTACATTAATTCGGCCTGATGTGCAGCTGTTCCTCTGTTAAAATGCTATGCATATATATATATATATATATATATATATATATATATATATATATATATATTATATATATATATATATATATATATATATATATATTATATTATATTTTGCTTGAAGGCAACCACAATGCATGTATTGCACAAAATTCGATACTTTTTTTTAATAGAAAATGAAGGATCGCTCGGTGTGTGGAACATGGTACAGACTGTCAAGTTCATTTTCTATAAAAAAAAAAGTATCGAATTTTGTGCGATACATGCATTGTGGTTGCCTTCAAGCAAAAATATAATATATACTTTATCCAACGATGCTTCTAAAAAAAAAAAACATCCAAAAATCTTATTTTATATATATATGTATATATATATATATATATATATATATATATATATATATGAATTTAACATTTTTGAAAAAACAAATGATGTTAATAGTTTGCTGACAGAATCTGTTTCGACCTTTTTAATAGAACGGTCTTCATCAAGAGCAACATATGAAGGAAAGACGGAATAAACATCATTTATTCCGTCTTTCCTTCATATTTTGCTCTTGATGAAGTCCGCTCTATTAAAAAGGTCGAAACAGATTCTGTCAGCAAACTATTAACATCATTTGTTTTTTTCAAAAAATGTTAAATTCATACTGTCGGATTAACTTCCATTTACTCATTATATATATATATATATATATATATATATATATATATATATTATGATAAAGGTAAACGGTAATAACCTACTCGAGTTTCACCATAAGGATCTTCAGGGTTAAATCCACTGGATTAATAAAGATATTGATTAATTGCAGTTGATTGTACGTGTGTATTTTTTTGTGATAAACGGTTGGTTACAGGACCGCAGTCAAAGAACGCCGATTCAAGATTCGAAAATTCAAAAAATTCAAAAAAGCGGAAGTTGCATTTTCTTAAGATCAAAACATAAACATTGTTAGAAATCCGATTTGTGCTATTGTTTTACTGGTTTATGAAAATGGTGAGGTTTCACTATATTATTAAAGAGTCTGTAGTGATTAAATGTGGTTTTATCAATATATGTTAAACGTTATTTATTTTAATTAAAATCAATAGAATGTGTATATATGTATACACACATGGAGGTGTATTTTTACCATTTCAATGATCTTGTTATGAAAAAAAGAAGGGTATTATAATTACTGGTGGTGGGAAATGGGGTTTTGTTAAGGGGTGCTTAAATTAACTAACCATTGTGACCTGTTTCACCGGTAAGTCACCTTTTCCACAAATACCATATATATATATATATATATATATATATATATATTATATATATATATATCGCGTGTGAATTGT